>JAHREE010000422.1:2595415-2643686 GCA_033628505.1 Tringa tobata | reverse complement strand
TGCCCCAGGCCGCCGTTCTGCCCTGCCTCCCGCCCTCCCCACAGCCGCTCCCTCTCAGGCCCTCCAGAGGCATCGTAAAATCGTCTCGGTTGGACGGGACCTTCCAGATCATCGAGTCCAACCACCAGCCCAGCGCTGCCGAGTCCGCCGCTAAACCATGGCCCTCAGCACCACGTCTACACGGCTCTTCAATACCTTCAGGGGTGGGGACTAAACCACTTTCCTGGGCAGCCTGTACCCAGGCTTGACAACCCTTTGGTGAAGAAATTTTTCTTAATATCCACACTAAACCTCCTCTGGTGCAACGTGAGGCCATTTCCTCTTGTCCTTTCACCTGTTACTTGGGAGAAGAGACTGACCTCCCCTGGCTACCCCCTCCTTTCAGGGAGCTGTAGAGAGGGATAAGGTCTCTCCTCAGCCTCCTCTTCTCCAGGTTGAACACCCCCAGCTCCCTCAGCCTCTCCTCACAAGACTTGTGCTCCAGACCCCTCACCAGCTCCGTTGCCCTTCTCTGGACACGCTCCAGCACCTCAATGTCTTTCCTGTAGTGAGGGGCCCAAAACTGGACACAGCACTCGAGGTGGGGTCTCACCAGTGCCCAGTACAGGGGGACCATCACTTCCTGCTGGCCAGGATATTGCTGATACAGGCCAGGATGCTGTTGGCCTTGGCCACCTGGGCACGCTGCTGGCTCATGTTCAACCAGCTGTCGACCAATAACTTCAGAAATGCCTCAAAGGGGCGATGGCCCCTTCCCCTTCCCACACAGGTTGGGGTGTCTGCCCGCAGCCTCAGCAAAGCCTCAGCCCCCTCAGGCCCTCGGGCTGCCCTGTGGGCTTCCCCACCTCCTCCCCCAGCAGCCTCCAGCCTCCAGCCCTTATCCAAAACCACCCATCCTGGGGTAGTTTCAGGAAGCCCTTTTCGGGAAGAGAAGTCGTGAGATTTGGGGTTTTATGGCTGCAGGATCCACGCCTTTCCCCCTGGCTCGAGGAGTGCCCGAGGAGGAAAGCAGGGACGTCCCCATGGCCTCTGAGGCAGCGAACCTCGTGTGCCTGTTTATGGGCTTGTACGTTACTTACTTTTGGAGAGTTTACAGGGCACTTGCTTTTTTAAGATGTACTAAAGACTAGAGAAAAGTCTTCAAAGCTATATCGGGCTGCCACTGTTTAAGTTTTTGTGGGAAACTCAGGAATGAGTGAAAATGACTACTTAGAACTAGACCAATTTAAGGAAAAAACAGTGACCCTGAGGCCAAAAGGGCAAGTAAACATCTTCTGTTTTTGATGAAAATCAGGGAATATAACACAGCAGGGCTCTCTGAAATGAAAATACTCCATCTTCCCTGCTGCAGACATCCTTTCATGAGCGGTTCAAAGTGAGCCAATTCAGCCATGCTCAGGACAAAATTAGCCTAAAAAGAATGTCAAGTATTTCCAGGAGTCAGCTTTTGCTTAGCATCTTTCTCATGGAATATAAACAGCAAATGAGTCAGATAATGTGTGCTGAAGGCAAATCGTGAAGTCTGAGGCTGTAAACAAGCATATGCCATATTGTAGTATGATATTTCATCTCCCTGTTTGCACTTTGAGGCAGACTGTGCTTCCATTTCTTCCAACAGCAGACCTGGAAATGTACAAGTGATAGTACAAATTTCTTTGTAGCAGGTATAGCATTTAACTCATAAATGGTCCCCATGATACTCCCCTTAAGAGGAGAAGCTATTTTTTAAATAAAAATATGGCCTGTCCCCGCCCCAGATTTACAATAGTTAATAGCAAGAGGAGATTTGGGACAGAAAGGAAACACCATCCTTAGGGTTTGAAGTCACTCCCAACAAAAATTCAGAAAATAACTTCCATGAGGATGAATTATCCTCATCTGTCTTCTCTGTAGTTTTTTTCCACTTCCTCTGAAGAGCTACATGCTATAAAAAGGATAAAGGATGAGAGGAATTATAAATGTGATCCGATACAGCAATTTTTACCTTTTTAAGCCCTGCCACAAGGCTAAGTATGCATGAACAAGAGGTGAGAAATAAAATATTCATAGTGTATGTCTTTTCAGAGAGTTGAAGGAGCTCCATGTGGGCTTTCCAAGCTCGTTCCAGTTTATTCAAGCATCGTTACTACCTTTAGATGAGCTCTGTGTGAATACTCACACTGACGTAAAGGTACCTTTGGCCTCCTTTTCATTCTAGAACATGCTGGAGAGCAAAAGGCCAGTTCTTAAATCTCACACTATGGACTAGCACGACACTGGCTTTCTGAAATTCTCTCTATTTTATTTTTACATGTCATGATAACTGTGGCCAGGGCTGGCTCAGAACTTCTTAGCAGTCCGAGTACAAAACCTGAACTTTATTCAGAGCCCATTTGCTCTGACGATGCACCAGCATCCAGCCAGTCCTGTGCTTCAGTCTCCATCTCCTTTTCAGTACCAGCGAGGCAGAAATGGGATGATTCCTGAGGGAGCCCCTGGGGCTGCTGAGCCCAAAAGCCTTTTTCCCTCTGGACGCCTGGCTGCGATGTTGCTGGATCCATCATCTGCAGCCCTGCTCAGTTTTCTGGTTTGCCCATGGCTAAAGCTGGTCCTTCTTTGGGGCTTTGGCCCATGAGTTACGTGGCACTGAACAGTTGTGTCTGCCTCACGCTTCGTTGAGTTTGACAAGACTTTGCTGCCCTAAGCGTTGCAAAAATGCAAGAGTCTGCTCATGTGTAACTCAAAAGAAGCACAGGGACCTGTATTTAGCATTCTTATATGAGCTGGCAATTATAATACATATAAGGAAAATACATCTGTGCTTGGCTATTAACTATTAACTGTTATAGCTCAACCATTAAACCATGTGTCTACTTTGTTTCTTTTCTGTATGCTCTGTGTCTGATGTCATGCGTTAAATGCTTATTTACCAATAATTACCTTCTAAATCACCACTATTGAGGTCCTTCCTCACTTTCCACTTTAATAAAAGCTAAAAACATTTAATTAGCCATTTTCATTTGGGTATTATGCACTGGTTGGTATTTATGCAGTCCTTTGACAATAGAATATTTTGTATTTGAAAATACAGTCTTGCTGTTATATTAATAGAGATACAGGGAACACTGAATCCTGGGTTTTATTCAAACATTTCTTTCAGTTCAAGCAGAATATAGAGCACCAGTACTCTATGGAATTTTAAAAGTGCCTATTTGTTTCTGAATATTTTCAAATCTAATTAGGTTCCCTAAAATAACCATGATTATTTTCTCCCAAGGTGGAATTTGTTCAACAAAACTTTTAAAAGTGAAAGGTTAGCATTTTAAATACTTTATGATTGAGCTTAAAGGAATATCTGAATTTACTGCTTGCTATTGAGAGAGGAAGAGTTGTGACATGTTCACAGTTCAAGAAAATATTCACTGTTAACATCAGTTAACTTTAGCTAACATTTTATTTTACAGGAAAGATCATTGTATAGAGTCTGGTTTGTAGGTTTATATCATAAAATAAGAATGATACAGTTTGTCACCACTGGAGATGCTTTTTTTTCTCTTGCAAAAAAACAAAACTGGGAATAATGATAGACTTCTCCTAGCAGTGCTACAGTAAACATTTCACTTGAACTTTTTTACCAATGTGGTAACCTTAAAATTACTCCATTACTTCCAAATAAAGAAACCTAAACCCGGAACTCTCAAAACTTCTCCCTAGAGTGTAAAAAAATAGAGGAACTGCCTTTTTTTTCAAACAAATACCACGTGTCAGCTGTTACCAAGTTAAAGTTTCATGCACATCTGAGTAGCACATGTACTGCAATAATTGTACATTCCCCTTTAACCAAATAATTTGCTCCCAAAAATTCCAGCCCAGTCAATTTTTCATGCTTTTAATACTCTATTGCATTTTTCATGACAGCAACTTCTTGCCCAACAATACCGC
Source organism: Tringa tobata (assembly GCA_033628505.1). Lineage (NCBI taxonomy): Eukaryota > Metazoa > Chordata > Aves > Charadriiformes > Scolopacidae > Tringa > Tringa tobata. Next base: position 2,639,765 of record JAHREE010000422.1, on the reverse strand, counting down.
TAAAAATTGACTGGTAGCATACAGCCTCTAGAAGTAAACAGTTAAACAGTCTTGACTGTAAAATTCCACTTTTTTTTTTTTTTCCAGTAGCACTTCCTAATAACATTACTAATAAAAAGGACAGGTTTGTGGTTCAGAAGTTAAAAAATTATTTAGATGAGAAAACTCCCTCTGCTGGTTTGAAGAAGCAGCAGATATATTTCATTTAAAAAAAAAATATAAGCGGTGGGAAAATATTCATTGAGCACACACAGTATTTTTCCCTTCACTGCATATTGGGAAGTGGAGAGTGAATCTGCATATTCCACAGAATGAGGCAGAACTCTTTAAAAAAAAATAAATAAAAGCACAGAGCAGTTGTTTTGTAAATAAAAACTGTATCAAAATTATATTTGTAAGGAGGGGTCAAATTAAGCTTGCATGCTAAAATTTAATCCTATTATTTCTTATAAATGTTGGGGGGGGGGCTTGCATTATTTTAAGAAAGAAAACCAACTTCGTCTTTCTTTTCTTCCTCCCCTTTGCAGAGACTCCAGAATGCAACATCTTAAGAGCTCTGCGGGGCTCTTAGAAAGGCTGGACCCTTCGCAACTGCAGCACAGCTCCCTCCATCCAGGTAAAGAGCAACTAGTCATAGTCTTTCTTGCAGATTAATGCTAGAGGATGAAATACAGTGTCACAGCAGACAGCTGGTGATATTAAGGAATTTGGAGTGCTAATTTTCAGGCTCTCAAAAGAATCATGCCCTAGTGCCAAATTTTGGAGACCGTGGACTGTGGGTCAGTGGTGATCGATGAGAACTCAGGAGCCTGTCTGCAATATAATTGAAAATGGCTTTGTAAGCCAGCTACACTTGCATTCTCACACATCGAACATCAAGCAATCAAAATGAGGGAAATACTATGGACACTGGAAGTTTATCTTAGTATTATTTATGTTTAGCTAGAAATTGTTGTGGCAACACCACAAAAATGGTTTGTTTGTTGCTTAAGTTCTTGGTTGAAAAGGTGGAGGAGCATCAGCCAACGGAAACAAATTCCTCTGTCTTTTGTTTCAAATTTAACCACTTGACCTATTTCTGCCATTATTATCAACTTCTTCAGTTAATCCCACTCTCTACTCCATAATCAGCTCTAGCCTGATTTTTCCTCTTATTCCTTTGCTTTGTGGCAAGAACTCCTGTGCCTTACTCCACTGTGCTGGGCTGAGCACAAGACGGGGAGCCAGGACAAGTTTCAGTTCCGTGGTCTCATATTGTTGTATAAAAATACTTCCTTCAGATAGGATCCAAAGTTGATTAAAACATTTTTGTAGGTAACGGCTTGCCCAGCACTAAATATTTTTAAAATCCTGAATGAAGTATTCAAAATGTCTCTTCTGTTGCACAAGTATGAAAGGACTTTTAAGTGTTGAATCTTGAAAAAAAAGAATTGGGAGAGTAGGGGGTGTATCTGAAATTCAGGCTAAGTGTAGGCAACAATTAATCATGTTTCTGCCATGAGGCCATTATAACAGTAACCTGAAAGAGTAGTTACCCTGATGGCAGCTACTAAATTATTTCTTTGACATCTCTTCTGAGGATTCAATTCATTTTTACTGGGCTATTACAACTAATTAATACAAAGCCGTAAACAGCAGGGAGTTTGTGGAAAAGCTCAGTCCACGTCATGCTGATAAAAAACATTTCACGTGGACATATCGTCATTAACGGTATAACCATCTGTGTAACCAGATCTGTATGTTCAAAGATACCCTATTTGATTTAAACACAGGAAAGCTTTCATACCCACAGTGTTTGTTGTAGTACACCACACTGTACTTAAGAAGCAGCAGAAAAAAAGCACAAACCGTTCTTTTCACCAGCATATTTATTTTTTTCACTAATAAGCAACCACCTTCCTCTTTCCCTTTTAGGTACATTTGGCATTTTGCATTTGTATTAAGTCCCTTTGGCAGCCACTGTTTGGGATTTCCTTATATTAACATCTAGCACAAAGAAATCTCATCTTCAGGGTCTAGTGGGCTAATGGTTTCCTTCGGCATTTGAATAAATCAACAGCTGTGGCCTTCAGCCATTTTCTCTTACCAAAATAAAAGTAACTGAAAAACTGCTGCTTGTTGTAACAGTTCTCACTCGTGCTCTGGGAGGGGGATAAGAAGCCTTTTCTCTGCAGAAGCGACTTCACACGAAACATACGGTATTAGCAATGAAATTTTTCCCTTGCTCCATCAGGAACAACAATGTAGTCCTAATTGCAATGATCTAAAGATACAAAGTTTGCTCAAAAGGTAGTAAGTTTTATTAAAGCATTTGATACGTCATCGTTAATATTTGTATCACTGTAATGCATGCATGTTATCTATCAGAGTGCATTTCTGTGCCGCAGGTAAGAGGATGGCGTCAACTGAAAGTGCTGTTGTATTCAAGTGCTGGTCACCGATACCTGTACAGCCCCTTTGTGCTCTCAGTGCAGTGCCAAAAGCAGCTGAGTCACTGCCACTGCGGTTGGAGAGTGTCACTTTCTGACAATGAACTCCTGTTTCTGGCTCTCTTGCTCTTGTGCTAGTTCTGCTCCTCACCTGATGGTCGTATTCAGCCAGTTCAGCTTCCAAACCCAGCAGGAAACTTTTAAAGCAGGGAATTGTTAAGTCTTCAGAGCACTTTGGGCTTGCAATGAAACTACGTTCAACTGCAACTTTTAAAATTCCAAATCAAATCAATCTGTCACCAAAAAGACTGATCAGGCGCAGAAACGAGACGTGACTTGCACTCAGGTAACTATTTTGCATCCTAGGTTTTTTTGTGGCTTTAGCGTGAGGGTTTTTTAATGGAAGTACAGCAAAGCCACACCCTGCAAGCTCCAGGCCATGAAAACACAATATTCTCTACAGTGATCTGCTACTGGGGACTCCTGGGAGCCTGTTGGAGAAAGGGATGTGGAGTTACCTGTATGTTTACATTTTCCCCTATTGATTTTTCTAAGCTGACGATGCAATGAGCGATGCATTTTCATCAGTATCCCAGTCTTCCATAGAGAGGTCAAGACAAAAAAACAGTGCAAACATACTTCTCTATTGCTTCATGCTTTAAGCTTAACACAATGGCTCTTCTCTCTTCTTTCTCAAACAATGTAAGATTGTCATTAATTTTCTTGAAAGTGGCAGCCTTTTTCTGAGAGCTGTTCAGCTGCTTTTGAGATTATAAATAACATTACCAAGGGGCAGTCTGTGCATCTGGGGAATCGCCAGAGTTGACCAAATACCCACTGTTCAGAAAATTCTATAGTAAAATACTACTTCCCCTGGCAATTCCACACCCTCTCATTCGCTTATATTACCTGGACTCTAGGATGTGTTGCTATAATCAGTAGATGCTTTTGTAAGGTGTATAACTATGTCCAGAAAGCTGCTAAATTTCACAAAAATGTTGATTACTTGCATTTTCAGTCCTGAAAGTTATCAAGTAAATTACAGCTGACAAAACCATTAGGCGTTATGCAGAGAAAACGATGCCCAGAGCAAGAAAGGACACACATTTCTCCCTCCCCATCCCCAGACAAACCAAACCCTATCAATTTTGTTTGGTAAAAAAATCGGAATTGTAATTGGATCTAATAACTATGAGATATTTTCAATCTGAAGGGTTAGCTCTTGCCTTAGTAAGGAACTTGTAACTGTGAAGGGCCCCTTGGCAGAGCTTTGGAGGCTTTCACTGATTATATTTTTGTTGTTGTCATGTAGAGTAAGAACTCAGATATTTATCTACATTCCTGCAGGCTTGTATATCCTCTCCCTCGGGGCATTGATGCCTGCTGCCAACAATGCACATCAGGTTTTCTGAGCTTGCCTGACAACCGACCGAGCACTTCAGAAGCACCTGATTGCTTTATATTTTCCCTTCTAAGAAGTTAAAGTATTGGAGATTATTCGTTTTACCAGTGTATTCCCACAAAAAAAGCAGAAGATGAGTCTTCTCCTTCACTCACTGACTACAAGTGGAAATTTTCACTCTGAATTTCCACTTTAAAAGTTACCAACATCTCAATCTGAAGAAGGAAAAGAGGCTCCTATTCTGCTTTCACAAACATTGAAGCTAGAGAGGCAAACAGAAGGTTGGGTTTATGTCTTGACAAGTAAAATGTTTTTCAGTTCCCATTTTCAGTGGGACAGTGAACTGAGATTATTTCTACTTTTCCTGATTAAGGCACAAAGAACTGTAGGCTTTTTGGTGCAGTCAGAGGAAAACACCACAAATAAATTAGTTGTATGGAGTAGTTTGTCTCATTGTTTGGACTCGCATTTGCCCACCAGAAGGTGCAGAGGGGGGGGTGTGACAGAAAAGGGGAATGTGCTTCTGCCACCGTATCCGAGTCACCCAAAGTGGATCACCAAATGTAGTCACAACCTGAGTGTTTTTTCTAAGAAAGCAAGAATAACTGATCAGCCGATTTGTGAGTTCATTACCCATAGGTATGGGCATGGATAATTCATACCTTTCCTACCAAAAGCTGAATCCTTTAGCTGGCACCCTCCCAAAGACACCCACTCAGAGAACAGTTTGCAGACACAATGTTTTCTATCCTTTTTCACTTCTCCATCTGTGTTATTTCCAGCCCAGGCTACTTGAAAGTCAGCATCCCTTCTTGAATCTAATTAATCCTTATGACTTGGCCCTTCACATCAAATTCCTTCCTTTTTAGAAATTCCAGTTTATAGTTGTTCCAGAGCTCCTGCTGTACTCGGGAACTCCCAGTGTCTCTTCATGACCTTTTGTCACAAACAAGAGCGAAAACAATAGTTTTGTTCAGACACACCGGTCTGCTAAAAGACCATATTTTTTTTTCAGGGGGGGAGCTCTTAGAAAATAGGGTCGGTCTGTTACAAGGACAGATGGTAACATAGAATTGGTCAGAGGCAATTTCCCTTAAGAATTCCCAAACTTTTTCTTGTTCCAGTTTAAAATTACAGCAATTCTTGCAATAAACATTCTCGGAAACACTTGCTTCTGGAAAAAAAAAAAAAAAAGAAAAAAAAGAAATGTTTCAAACATCCTATGTTTTTCTTTCAGTTTTTATATTTGTCTCATGATATGTCAGTAATGGCTGGATTTAGGGAGTGTGGTTCTTTTAACCAGTTCCCTGACATCCCAGATGATTGCTCTGTGGTCTGTTTTCTTCTCAGTGCGTGAAAAATCCAAGTGCCAAAACCCCAGTGTTTTTCATTCTTGCTGGCTAGCTCTACTCCTATGTTATACTGGAGCATTTAGAGCTAGTGGTCAAACGGGACACAGAAACACCCATGTATGAAATCCACCCTTGTAATAAGTGCAGAAAAGTGCTAATGTCGACATGGAATTTGTAGAAAAGTGCAGCATGGCACTTCAGGTACCTCCTGGACCCAGCCATTTCAGTCACTGACTGGAATATTCTTTTGCATTTTAACATGAACAGTGAAGAGAGGCTCGTTTCACCTGATTTTACCTACATGCTTCAGCTACTCTGCTGGTGCGGATCCATTTGACAATCTGTGGAAAGGAAGAAGCAGGCACTGATGGGAAACAGTTCATCAGATCCTAAAATAAGTAAGTGCCTAAAATATGAGTGATAAAAACCCTGGAGAGGTGCCAGCATCTCTCTGGTGGCAGTAGAGGGAAACCACGCAACTAGCTTAGAGTTTGATGACTAACATTTAATAAAGTGAATGCCATCATTAGAGTAGATGTACACATAATCCTCTTACAGCACCTAGTTGTTGTTTTTTTTTTGCCTTTACAGTCTGCTATTATAATGTTTTCCTTGCAAACAAAATCAACACTGCATGTTGGACAATCTAGAGTTAGGTTTGGTTCATGTTTCTGGAGATTGTTTCATATACCCAAAAGTGAGACAAGACCTGGACACAGCTGCTTAAAGAGGAAGTCTTGAAGTGGAAAGAAAGTAATAAAATACCGGCCTAATCCAACTATGCTCCTTCTATTTTTAAGCCTCTTGGTGAGAAAGACAGGAGTTCAAAGTGCAAGGTCCTGGTTCTACGTTTAAGCTAATAGTGAGAAGGATAGATGTTGAGAAGAAAAATCAGAGTAGCAATTGGTCGTACCCACTAACATGATGCAGCTACAAAAATGGCAGATACAGTTTCTCAGTTCATCTGGAGAGGTATTTCCATTATATAGGGAAATGTTGATGCCATCATGGAATGGTTAGAGTTGGAAGGGACCTTAAAGATCATCCAGTTCCAGCCCCCCTGCCATGGGCAGGGACACCTCCCACCAGACCAGGTTGCTCAAAGCCCCGTCCAGCCTGGTCTTGAACACCTCCAGGGATGGCGCAGCCACAGCTTCTCTGGGCAACCTGGGCCAGTGCCTCACCATCCTCACAGTAAAGAATTTCTTTCTTGTATCTAATCTAAATCTCCCCTCTTCCAATTTAAAACCATTACTCCTCGTCCTATCGCTCCAGTCCCTGATAAAGAGTCCCTTTATGTAACTAGTAAGACCTACTCTTGCAAAATGAATGCAAAGACCACATTCAAGAAGAGTACATTCAGCTTGGGATAGGTACAGAAAAGGGCCATTTGAACCATATTGGAGTCTCAAAGAGGTCGTTTACAAAACAAAGACTGAGAAGGGAGGGATTTGCTCTCAGTGAATACATCTGTAAGCAGGTCTGGGGAGAGGAAATGACTAAAGTCTACAGCAGCACCGCTCAGAATCAGCGGGCGCAACGTGGCGGTGGATGGGCTTAGAGTGGAAATTCAAAAGGAAAAAATACAGCAGAGCACAGCCATGATATTTGGGAACAACACTCACACAGCAGTTTGGAGAGAAGAGACATCAGTTGTTCTCAGAACGAAGCCTGCTCATTTTGTGTAATGGATTATTATTATTATGTGATTTGCTTTACTAGCAGGGAAAAGGACTTGATGACATTATTTCCTAAGTTCATGTATGTACACACACACATATATAATGTATGTTTGCACGTGTGCATGCATGTGCTGTACGGATATACATATATGTCTATTTTTCAGGAGTTCTATACACAAAGGTCATGTTCTTACCATTCCATGAGAAGCAGAGGGCACAGGCACCAATGCACATTTATAGGCTGCTACTGTGCTTTGTACAGCATGGACTTCACTGTTACCAACTTGCCTTTGACAAATGAATCCAAATATTTATGAGTGACTGCAATACAGCACACAGATGCTACAGCAAGCTTAGCGTTACCAGATCTGAGTGCTTGCTGGTGGTGGCAGTGTAAGGATCACCACGAGCTGGGTAATTCTGTCTCCAGGGGATTACCGTGGTCCCACTTTCACTCAAGAAAGGACAGTCTTCAAACTGTCAGAAGGGCATCCCTAAAGGGGCAGGTAGAGGTGCAGACGTGCAATAAGGAAGGCAGCTATCTCTCCTTCCCCAAAAGGAAAGAAAAAAAAAAGGAAAAAAAAGGACTGAAATAAAGAAGTGAAATCTTGTATCAGCTTTGGCTGTGCTCCCGTGACATTAACCAGGTGAGTTACAAGCCTAGCTCAGAAGAAATGCTTGGATGGTGCTATTTGACAGCTGCTGATTAACTTGTGTGGTCTAGCAGCAAAGTGATAGGTGCCATACAGAAGCCAGACACTTGAACTGTCACCATTTATGCAAGCTGGTGGCCTGGAGTATCTGTTTCTGTGAGGCTGCCAATCCAGCATCTGTCACAAGCGTCTAGTTCATGGTGAGGAAACAAAGGGACATCCCAGTGACACATCTTCCAGCTGCAACCCCAAAGAAATGTCATAGGAGGGCAACAGAATGCCTCTTCTGCAGTGAAAGAGTGGGTATTATTACAAGGCACATAAAATATGCGGAGAGTTGAATTTTACCTCTCCCAAAGACAACAAACAGGCACCAAACGTGTCTAACTGAAGGAAGCTTTGGAGTTTCGCTCTACAAGATCCTTGGAGAAAGGTTGTATTGGGATAAGTGTCACTGCATGGTAACAGCATTGTAACTTCCATTAGAAATGATGATGCATGAGATGTAGTAATCCCATTCTTCTGTGCTCCCAGGCTGTATTTGCAGGGAGGGAGATAGAGAAAAACAAGAGGCATGATGTCATTTTTTACGTGTTAACTTCTTGTCTTCAAACAGAAGATCATTATTCCTTTGATTTACTTATTTTTGTAAATACAACAACACTGCCCTATGCAGTCCTTCATTTCCTACTGCTCTACTTTGTCTCCTTTCATGTGTATTTGTGGGCTTGTTTTTTAAACCAGAGCTTATTATTATGGCCCGTACCCCTTTTTCTCTTCCTTACCTCCACACACACTATTTATTTCTGTTTAAAGTGTGTATCCATTTTATTTCATTCTGTAAAATCATTTACAAAAGAGACGATATTTAACCCACAGGGTTATTATGTGTATCTTGCCTGTTTGTAGGGGATGCTGATAATCTTCTTGGTAGCAGTTTTTAAGATGGTACTTGGTTTTGGATAAGCTGCTATATAATTGTCGGCTTAAAAACCCACTCAAGTCACTCCCCCAGAGGGGTTATAACAGTCACAAATATATTTTAGTTGCCTTTATTTTTGACTGCCTAACTGCTTATTTTATAAATCACCTGGTTTTGATGTAGTAAATTCTGTAACTAATTTCAGATAGTCTGGGCATCAGAGGGGCAATACCAGAGCAGAAAAATGGAAAGTCCGTGGCGTGGGAAGGCAAAGGAGCTCTAGGCTCCTTTGAGGTAAACCTGAGAGAAGATGAAAGGAGAGGAACCTGAGGTCAGAGGGAGGAGAAGGCTGATAAGGAGTTGTAGCCCATAGAGCAAACACAGGCCAGGCAAACAAATGCCTTCTCCAGGAAATGAGCATGAGAGTTCAAGAGGAAACAGCTCATACATAGTCTTTGTATCAGCGAGATCTGACCTAAGCCTCTGAGCTATAAGCCTGGTCGAGGTCTAAAGGAGAAGGGGAACCCCATCCAGAAAGCACTAAAAATGTGGCAGCTTGGAAGGAGGGAGCAAACAGCTGGAGTCTGGCAGCAGGGAAGAGACCTTGGGAAATGGAAGAATGGGCGTGTTTGAGGCAGGCATCTGAAAGATGCTGGACTTTGATTTAAGTTTCTCGTATTTGGAGCATTTCTGTTAAAAAAGCCCCACAAAACAAAACAACAACCAAGCATGTGCAGGCAGAGGAAATCACACAATTTCTATAGCACAAGAAAAACCTGACCAGTCAACCAAGCCAAAGCAGGCCTGGAGTGACTGGTCCATCTGATCCTTCATGTAGCTTGTAGCTTTAGGGCATGAAAGCACCTAATTAAAAAAAGACAGAGGATGATCCTTTGGGGAAATTTGGTCTTGAAGTAGAAAACACTGAAGAAGAGGAATAATGGTCAAAAAGGGACAATTTGCTAGAGGAGCCAGAAGAGAGAAGAAGCTTGGGTTTGCTGAAGTGCAGTTCAGACTTGTGGCATTAGCTTTTTTTATCCTGGGAAGAGGGACGGGGCTCACAGGTTGCCAGTGGGGTGTTAGTAGTGCACATACAAACTAGCCTGCAGTTTATTGCCATGAGATTATAGAGGAAGACTTACAATTGTTTTACTTTGTTTATTGTTTGACTTTGGGGAAAAAGCGCACCCGGTCATTACATGCTATTCTGTTTATCTTTTCTTCTCCAGCTTTAATAAACTACTATCATTTTAAAGACTGTGATTCATTATTGTGATGGGAAAGTAAATTTTCCCAGGTGTCTGGGCTGGGGCTCAAACCAATCTTCACAGCAGACCTTCAGAGATAATCAAAGCCAGCCCTTATGGCTGCCATCCGGGGCCTTGCAGGAGCGTTGCAGAAAAGCCGATAGTACTTTTATGATTTTCTTGGCTGTTGGCAAAAGGCTGCAGCTGTGCTAAGTGCTGGGAAAGCAACACCTGTCCCTACAAAACTTTGAGTCCAAATCGTGGGAAATGACACGGGGCCACAGTTCTGCCAAGGACCAAACTTTATTCTAAGAAGCGCAAGCAAGTGCTAATTCAGCCCAGGTAGAGAACCGAAAGGACTTCAGCAGAGTTTAGCCCAGTGGGATCTGGAGGCTGTAGGTTCCTCCTTCAAAATATGAACGAACAGCCTCAGAGTGTAGTTCTTCTTGCAAAGTCTAGTAACATTATTTCCCTACGACAGCGTATCGTCTTTTTTTCTGACAAAGCTGCTTTTGTGTCCCTGTGTTTTTTTCTACAACAGATATTTATAGAAATTGTAGTTGCAAAGCTGCCAAAAGCACTTCCTGTAAATTACATAATGTGTCTGTCTCCCTTCCAGTGTCACGAGGACCTATTCACAAGCTTCCCGTTACTTTTGAGACCTTTCTTTTACGAGACAGAAGAGCTCTGACGGTTACCTTATGCTGTACGTGTGTGCAAAGAAAACACCGCCGACAGGAGAGGACCGAGGCAGAGAGTAACTGGAATAGGGACTGTGAGTCGTTCGAGTTGTCAAGGATGTTTTGGTTGGTGGTGGTGTAGGGTTTTTTTCCAAATCTTTAAAGTGTTTTCTTGTGCAGGTTTTTCTTTTGAAGATGCTTTATCAGATTCACCAGCATACCCTGTGTTGTGCTGTTGATTCGTCCCAGGGCAGAAGTGCCTGTGACTGTGGCCTTTCTTTAGTATCCATCAAAATGGTCTGTGCTCCCACCTCACCTGGTGTTTCCATGGTAAAGAAGCTGTGCAGTTTTCCCATTTCGACCTCGTCTATGTTCACCTTTACGGATGGGAAGGCCCTGGTGTATTCCCACCAAAATTAGACAGTTTAGAAAACACAACATTCTGAAATAAAGCTAATTTGCCTGGGTTCGTTTTACGTCCAACCGAGCATAAAATGGTTGATTATAGTGTTCGAGAGGAAAACATGAGATTAAAGAATTGTTCTAATCTGCATTGTAGTTAGTAAGAAAACATCCACTTATTTTAGTGGGAATGGGTTTGGGCCTAAACGCACATGTTGTCTGGAGTTCAAAGGAAAATGAGATGCAAGCAAAAGGTATAAAAAATGTGGAGAGCACGTTATGTAGTAAACAATCCCATGAACCCATGCTGTGCCCTTTCTTTGCCTGCCTTTGATGTTGGAGCTCCCGTTTTATTCGTGCAGACTTGACCCTGCTGACTTTGTACTTAGTGGGAAGACTTTGTGCAAGAACCAGCTTTATATTCTTAGATGGCTTTTTGGAGCAACGAAGCAGTTTTGTAGTTTCATTGGGTGGTAGGATCCCAAGAGTAGAGGAAGAAAACAGAACCGGGGCTGTGTTACTCACACTGGCTTTCTGCTCCAGGCAGGCCAAGGGACGGGAGGGGAGCTTCACCCTGTTTTCCATCTGCTGTCCTTTTTCCTCTCCTCACCAAAATGCCAAAGCAGATAATGGTGCAGAAAAGGGATCAGTGGGGGTCCCAGCAGGGGAAGGAGCAAAGGACGGATGGAGGGAGAGGGCTGTGCTGGGTTGATATAGAATCATAGAATGGTTTGGGTTGGATGGAACCTTTAAAGGTCATCTACTCCAACCTCCCCTGCAATGAGGAGGGACATCTTCAACTAGATCAGGTTGCTCAAACTTGATCTTGAATGTTTAAGGGTGGTGGCAGAGAAGAGGTGGCTGTAACTCTTCCCACACTCTGCTAGCCTGCAGCCTCCTCTGACTGGTCCTGCATCCCCTTCAGGAGACCAGGTCATCTGCAGAGGGTTAATGAAAGAAAGAGAAACCCCACACAGGCCCACAGCAGACCGATGCACAGGTTTAACAGTGTCACAGTGTACAGCCATAGCACAGTATTTTTGAGGGGGTAGGAGATACAACTTCACAAAATTCAAACGCTATCACCCATTGTGGATATAAGGCAGCATCCTGCCACTTCTCGAAGGTGTGGTATTAATTCTTGTGGAGATGGCCATGTACACAAGTTGTGTAACATGCTACCTACATTTTGTAACTACTAGAGAAGGGATTTGACATCATGCTTCCTCCAGGAAAGGAAGAAAAAATAACTGCAGCCTGGAAAAAATTCCAGATAACTTACCTTGTCCAGCTTGCAAGTTCCAGCAGCCACTTGCAATGGTGGCCTCCACCAAATGAGCAATCACTCTCATAAGACCGTGGGGCAACGATTAACCGAGGACAAAATCCTGCTGAGGCCACTCACAAAAGCAGACTGAGCGACATCGGCCCTAGTCTGCGTTTTTGGTTAAGATTTACAGTGCTATAGCAAGGATTAGGAAGTGCCAGTAGAGGCCAGCACATCCCAGCCCTGGCCATGGCTGCTGCCACCGTTGTCCCACAGGAGACAGAAAACTCCTGGCTGCAGAAGCAGCAGGAGCACGGAGGGATGGAGACCGACAGCGAAGAGCACTCAGTGGGAGGGGAGCAGGGGGGCGGTGAGCATTACTCAGCTCATTAGAGCTTTGGGCCTTTCTGGCAACATCACACACTTCTAATTTAATTTGGAATCGAGGTGATTTCCCAACACCTTTTTTTTTTTTTTTTTCCCCCTCTTGAAACCTCTCCCTTAACTCCTCTTTTGTTAATTCATTAACAAATTAAGGTGTTTTCTGTAGCAGATGAAGCAACTTGCATTCACAACCGCACAACACTGGTTTAAAAATAGTAATGAGAAATTTGATAGTTCAAATACAGGGTGTCTACTTGGAGAATAAACATGTCTCCAGTGTTAGCTCAGCTTTTAAAACAAACTGATAATTGCTTCCAGAGATAAAATATTTGTAAGCTATTATTACAGCACTCTTTCATTAAAGGGAAGGAAGCACAGCTGTCTCTTTGGAGCAGGCAGATGGCAACAGAGAAAGTTGTGCTCCATAATTAGGCTTCAGGAGCTGTCAGGTACCTGTACCTCTGACAGCTCAACATTAAAACCATATCAGCGGCGCATTCATCCATGCTGCTGTTTCCCAAGCCACCCAAAAGAGGTTGTGAATTTGTTAATTAATTTCTGAGAAACACCATGGTTCTGCCTCTGAATGCAAATAGCCCAGGGAGACATAAAATGTCTCGAACAGAAGAGACAAGCCTGCAAGTGATTTAAGGGTTTGAATATTGAGTAATCTTCAAAAGCAGTGGGAGGGGAGCGACCGTGCCAGCTAGCTCATGTCCTTACACAGAGTTGTGTTTTTTTCTTGAAAGTGGCTGTTTGACTTCAAAGCATCCCATCCTGCAGCTGCTAAAATCAACAGCCCTGTGGAGCTGCTTCTTCACGCCACGGCAGGTTGGACTGGGGACTGCCTGAAGAAAATGGAGGTAACACATTGCTTTCTAGAGATTTCTTTAGGGTTGTGCAATGCAACACAACTCTGTTGTGTTGTCTGTAGACAACAATGACTCTTGTTGTCTACAGGAACCTCCCTCATACACAGCAGTGTTTCTGATCATGGTTTTAGTCCAGTTTCTCCTGTTCTTGGCATAATTTGGAACGATTTTGCACTAAAAATAACCTGACAGGAAAAAATAATCAAAACAAAGAACTCAAGCAAAGTCATAAATCTACATTGTTTCCATCCCAAGGGATAATAATATTGTGATATGGAAATAGGCCACAGCACTAAGTTGCCCCGTATCTACACTGCACACATGCTGCCTCAGAAGAGCACATTTCTGTTCACAGTGGCACAATCTAAAATTAACTACCAGGCGCTCCATGCCAGAGCAAGTTCACCTAAAATCATGATGTTTTTAAAAAAATGAGGAGCCTCACTAGCACCGAGGAGGACAGCTGAAGTACACAGCCTGCTTCTGAGGTCTTAGTGTTTTCGGTGGGAACCTGGCACACGTGAATCCCAGGATTACTCACACATTTTACAGTAAACACTTGTCTGGATTAAACCTCTCTGGACCTAATTTTTGGCTGAGGGCTACTTAGAATTTAGAAATGAGGCAACCCTTGTCAGGGCTGATTCCCTCCGCCTGTGTAACGCACGCTACAGTGCTGTGTTCACCCGTACACAGCCAGAGGCAATGCCTGCCCAGATCTCTTGCTCAGGAGGGAGACTTCCTATTCCAGCTGCAGCTTTTTCCTGAAAGGCTTTGAATTCCCACCTTACCATACTCTGATTAAGTAGATCATCTCAGCAGAGACTCCTCCTCCACCTCTGCTAAGGTAAGGGCCTTATGGGCCCATAAACATACACTGCATGCAACTCAAGCACTTTTTCTGACTGGGGGGGTGTCTTTATTTGGGACTGGGGAGCTTTAGGAAATTGCCTGCTGGCTTTTTACATGAATCTATAAAGCCACTGTTTGGTAAAGAGAGACCTTCGGCCAGCTCTTACCTTCATCATGAGCATCCTGCTGGTGGTTATCATCTCAGTGTTGATCTGGAAATTTTATCGCAGGGAGAGTTTGGGCATTGTGAATTCTGCTTCTGAAGCATGAGTTGCTGCCACCACTCTTTGCCAATCTGTCTGAGAACATGAGAACTATTACCTTACCCCTGTATCTGCCTTCTGCCTTCTCATGCGCAGGTTCAAAGAGCTTTTCCAGAGATGGTGGAATGCTTGTAGAAGGATATTCTTCTAGCAGGAGCAATACAGCATGGTTACCCTGGTTCTGTACCACTATTTATTATTCAAAAGGAGCCTCTGTAGGGAGGGAGGAAGGAAGTTTTAAAATTATTGCCTGCAAAGAATTCCGACAATCAGAACTCATGATCCGCAGGGATTACTTGTAGTTTATTGCGGCCCTGGTCTCATTTGTCCTCCTAAAGAGGAAGCTCAGTGACGCCCTGTTTGAGGTATAACATAATGATTTTTGCCAGATCAGCTTCTAACAAAAGAGAGCATTGAGTGTAAACAAATCAGTTATTGTAGAGCAGGTCTTTGCCTAGTGTGCAGGACAGAGTTTATTCCACTGAACGCAAGCTGGAATGTTTCAGTTACTTGGGACTTCAAAACGTTAGTGCAAGTGTAATTTCTGTAATTTAAGATGATTATTTTCTGTTCCTTTGAAGTATACAGGAAGAACAGTTCTTTTCCTCTTTTCAGAAGTCTTTTTGTATATATAAAGGTTGTTATCATCTTCCCCATCTGTTCTCTTTTCTAGAATTTTCTAGACATGGATGAATTATTTACCTTTTCTGAAGTGTTTTCCCCAGACCAAGCACCTCTATTCCATCTGCAGCCTTAGCAGTGCTACTTAAACTGGAAAGGTTATTTCAACATCTTACATGCTACACATACACTGGTTGAACAAATTGATTCTTTACAAGTGTGCCTTGGCTGTTATTAATTAGATGTTTTCTGCATTTTACAAACACTGTTTCGATATGTTTTTTGGAAAATGCAGTCAGACTGATTAATGACAGTTCCTACGTACCTCCCTTCCTTCTTTTATGAAAATACTCACCATCCTTATTCTTCTCCAGTTCCCTGGAACCTAATCTGTCCTCATCACCTTCTCAAGAGTGATAACTAACATCTCATCCTGCTTACACTGGCTACTTAAGCAATTTAAATAAACTTTGTTTCTTGAGTGACTACTGAAGGAAAAAAAAGACCTTAAACCTATCGCCCAATATTATTTCTCTCTTCCTATCACATGTTGGACTAACTCTTTCATATTTCGTATCTTTGGAGGATGTCCTCTTGTTATTCTACAGTCCATTTCCTTTTTGTATCTTATTCTGCTCTTAATTTTTGTCCCTAGGATTATACTAGTCATAGGAATTCAACCAGTATCTACATTGTGCCAAAATCCTTTTGATACAGGACTTCTGTTCTGTAGTGCAGTAGGTTAGCTTTCATCTGTTAGATAATAATAAGCAAATACCATTTAAGCAAAATATTACAGACTTTTTACAATTATATCATTTTTACATTGTTGTTCTAGGTCCTGTTCTAGGTCTAGGACAACTGGTCCTGTTCTCCTTGAGTTCCTGATGAAACTCCTCCTTACATCCAGGGAGGTGAAGGTGTTACCCCGAACCTCAGTGAAATAAGATGCGAGCATTTCTCTCTCACAGAGTAAAATCACTGTTTTCAATGTGTGCAAAGTCAGGAGGGAGGTGCCAGGTAAGTGCAGTAAAAGGAGAAGGAATATTTTATCTACTGTGTTGTAATGGCAACTTAGTTTTTGGAAGAAAATATAAGACTCGGGGTTAATTGCCAATGGTGAAAGTAGTACTTTGCTCCAGGATTATTAATAAGCATATGAGAGAGGAATGTTTTGACCATTTGAAGCATATTTTTAGTCTATTGGAATGCCTGAAACCTAACAGTATGATTAAAGGGTTGCTCTGGTTAAGGTTGGATAAACCCAAACCCAAGTATTTTCTGAATGTTTGCCTGTTTCACACACAAACCAGGAAACAGTGTTTTGACACTTCTGAAGTGTTTCCTGTTTTTCTCAGTTATTTTTCATTTCTCCTGTTTAAAATGTTTTTGTTTAAATAAATTGAGAGTTTTTCGACAGTACTTTTTGTGACATTTCTCGAAGCATTATGCAAAATATAAAGTGAGCCTGTTCTAAAATATTTTTACTAAGGAGCAAAAATGTAAAAAGCCCAGATGTCCGGCTGTTTATGTGAGCGGAGGGCAAAGGTTGAGCCACCTGGTATTTACCCACGACCAGTTTTAATGCTGCACACTTCCCATCTTTAAAATCCTCTTCAATCATTAACAGATTTCTCACGGTTCAACAGTGCAGGTAGGTTTTCTTCCTGTCTTGCAGACTATAAAATGAGACAAAGCGATACAGTGAGTTGAAGAGCCACAGAGGGAGTCGCCGTCAGTGCCCACATTCAGAACATGATTTAATTAATCTCTACATGATGGTAAAAATGGCTCCATCTTCCCTTTCACTCAATGCTTCATCTATCTCTTTCACATTTTTCTCATCTATATTACACGTCTTTCTCCCCTTGCTTTTTACAAAAGAAATTCTGTTTCTTTTTTCCATCTGCTTGGTCTCTTCTTTCCCCGTGAAAGTTCTGGCCCAGGGGAAAGGATCCTGTGTCTTGCTTTTGGATAATCTCTGCATTTCTTGGCAGACAGTCAGGTAGAAAGCAAAGCAGAGAGCTTTGGCACAAGACAGAGGCTGAATGTTTGGTTGTTTGGGAAATTTTTTTTAATTGTTTCTAGGGGATTTTTTTTCCCCATCTCTTCTTGGGAATGTTTCACTTGGGCTGCCCTTTAGTCCAGGGAGAGAATAGGAACCCATTATATTAAAGGCTGAGGTTTGATGTTACAGCTACTCACCGGAAAGTGGGACTTTCCTTTTATTGTTCACAACAAACATTTTCCTTTATGAGAAGCATAATAAAAAGGCAGGTCTGAAGTTAGGAAAAAAGATGTTTTGCCCAACTTTAATCAGATATGAATTGCTTGTGAAGTTTTACAAGAATTATATTGTTTGAGCTAAAGAACACCAGCTGATACTTTTCTTTTTGGATGCATCATTACAAAATAAATATGGGAAAAGATAAAGTGTAAGTATTCTAATGCTTTACAAAAAAAAAAAAAAAAAAAAACCACCACCACCAAAAAGTCTTGTTAAGAAATAACTAGTAATAACTTGTGGAGCTGGGTGTCTGCGTATAGTCAGTCTCTGCTCTGGGTGAGCTGTCCTGTTCCTGAGGCTGTAGCACCTCCGCGTGGGCTGAGCCAAGAACAGTGATTCCTCCTCTCTGGTGGCAGGATTCACTTCAGGCCAGCAATCTTTTCCCACCTGCTTGGCAGTTCTGGCTTGAAACATCTTAGAGGTGTCCATGCTGACTCTTTAACTGCCAGATTTCCATCATTTGGTGGAAAAAAAAATATCCCTGTGCTCACCAGTGGGGAGGACCATCACTGCCCCAGTCCTGCTGGCCACACTATTGCTGATACAGGCCAGGATGCTGTTGGCCTTCTTGGCCACCTGGGCACACTGCTGGCTCATGTTCAGCCAACAGTCAACCAACACCCTCAGGTCCTTTTCTGCTGGGCAGGTCTCCAGCCACTCTGCCCCAAGCCTATAGCACTGCATGGGGTTGTTGTGACCCAAGTGCAATAACTGGCACTTGGCCTTATTGAACCTCATCCCATTGGCCTTGGCCCATCAATCCAGCCTGTCCAGATCTCCCTGCAAAGCTTTCTATCCTCAAACAGATCAACGCTCCCACCCAACTTGGTGTCGTCTGCAAACTTACTGAGTTCAAGAAGCACAGGGAACAGTCTTTTCAGCAAGTCGTGGAGTTTGTCTTCATACAAGCTTATTCTGAAATAATTACATCAGTGTTCTTACATGTTCCTTATTACTTCAGGGGAATTCCATGAATGAACATGTTTCTTTCAGAGAAACTCAATTGTCAGCAAACAAAAAAACAAATAGCCTGTATGGGAAGGTTGCTAGAGGGGAAGATTAAAGCTGATCTAATTTAGGCATATATGGAAAGGTAAAGTTTGGAGGTGTGAAGAGCCACACTAGAGCTTACATTCCTGGAAAGCCACTTCCTTGTGCTGGAGCAAAGTTCATAGGGAATTATACAACTAAGGAATGATGCACTGAAGAGGGCAGAACTAATAAAGGACGAATCAAATCTATGTGTCCAGAAGGAAAAAAAGCACTAGCCAGTGTTCAGATTAAAACAGTTCTGAACTATACTCAGTTCAGCCCCCTGTGTTTCAGCAGGAGATGTTGGCAGGTGTGTATTCTCATTCATTTCAGCAGCATGGTTGAATTTGTGAGTTTATTGCATAATTGCAAAAATGGAGAAAATAATTTCAGAAAAATAGAGTGTATCAAGCCTTGCCCTCGCTTTCTCTCACTAAATGCCAAAGTAAATTTTCAAAGGACTTATTCTTCATTTGAAATTTTTAACAAAATATCCATGTCTTATTTTGTAAAAGGTCTGGATGGATTGTTTTCCAGCCATATATTTGATATTCCTGTCATAAGGGATAACACACTAGTAAAATCCTTGGTTTAGGGATTAGACAATATAAAAAATAAGCACCTATTACTCATACCATTTACATATGCCAGTGGTGCAGAGGGATTTGGGCTATGCTGACAGCTGATGATACAGTTTGCATCACACATATTTTTAGTGTAAATGCTTGCATGTACAAATGCACTTTTAGAAATTCAATTTTACAAGTTCATGTAATTTTGAAATCTTCTGTCCTATATATATATTTATATGTTCTGGTATAATTCAGTCAAGTAAAATTAGAAGTAAAATCTCAAAAGAGCATGAAATACATTTTTTTTTTTAATGATCAAAATGCTTTCCTATTCATTATGATTTAATAAACTCATACCAAAGATTAAATTGCTGCACCAAGAAGATCACTTGTGAAATGAAACCTTTTTAACTATCATCTTAGTATAACTAATGCTGACATGCACAACCCTTAATTAACCACAGGGTTTTTACAGAAACTGATATTTTCAATGGGAAATCTCTACTAGGAATTATAGAGTTATTCTAATATACGAAAGATCTTGTATTAAGGAAATGCATGAATAATTTGCCTTCCAGCACGGCTCTCTAGAGAGACATGTTTCTCTCTGTGCGTCCTTTCCTATGTGTAAATATTGGGAAAAGTCTCCGAGCAAAATGGGATGCACTGAGTTAGCCTTGTGCCAAAGTTTCTTTCCATGTGATCACAACCCCTTCTGAGAAGACACTTAGCCATTTTTGCAGATCCATCAGACCCAGCAGGAGGGTTGGTCCACAAAGCCCAGTCTGCTCATTGTCCAAGATGGTGTACCGTTATTTCAAAAAACACATCAAAAACCAGGCCAATCTGTAGATGCTCACCTGGGACATCATGAGTGCCAACTACAGCAGTCATGAGAGTGACAGTCACCCTAAGGTTCAAAGGAGGCTGTAGAGAGGTGGGGGTCGGTCTCTTCTCCCAAGTCACAGGCGACAGGACAAGAGGAAATGGCCTCAAGTTACACCAGGGGAGGTTCAGATTGGATATTAGGAAAAATTTTTACACCGAAAGTGTTATTAAGCCTTGGAATGGGCTGCCCAGGGAAGTGGTTGAGGCACCATCCCTGGAAGTATTTAAAAGATGGGTTGACATAGCGCTTAGTGACATCATTTAGTGATGTTTTTTCTCAGAGTTAGATTGATGGTTGGACTAGATGATCTGAAAGGTCCCTCCCAAACTAGACAATTGTGTGATTCTATGATTTTATGGGACCTTGAGCAACCTGATGTAGTTGATGTCCCTGCCCGTGGCAGGGGGGTGGACTAGATGACCTTTAAAGGTCCATCCTAACCCAAACCTTTCTATGATTCTATGATCCTCTCAAACTCCATCCTGCTAATTTGATGCTGAAGGCATCCACATTTTGCCACAAAGGCTGTTCTTCACCAAAAAAGCTGAAGACAAAACTGACCTGCAGTCAGAAACTCCATTTTTTGATGGCATTGCATCTTGAAGCTTGATCTTATTCAAAATCTCCAGTACTCCTGCAGGGAGAAAATGTCAATGCTTTCACGTAGTATCAACCATGCAGTTCATTCTGATTTTGCCGTATTTTTAAAATAGAAAAACAAATAAAATACTTTTGAAAGAAATTGTTTTCCCCACTAAAAATGCCGTGGTGCATTTTCGTGTGCTAGGAATCTATTTCTAGATCAGGGTAAGCTCTGCTTTCCATGAAACATCAACTGTGCAAGCCTAAGAATTGCAGCATCTGTTTATAGTTTTAAAGAAATGGTACATTTCTACCCCAAAGGCATGTAGCACTTTGAAAACTGGAATTGTACCCATTCTGCTTTTTGCACACAAATAAAAGAAGTCAGTATTGCTGTGGAATAAGCACACAGTCTGTTTTGCAGACTCAGGTCAGGCAGAAAAGGTTTGTCTCTACAGCTATCGGAGAGAAGGGAGAGCAGCACAGAGGTCCACCCCTCTTTCCTCTGATGTAAAACAAAAGTGCTGGGGCTTGTATGCATTCACAACAGATAAAAGAACTGCCCAGTGGAGAGTCCTGACGTGGCGGAGCACTGTCTGCGTGGAAGGAAACTTGGTTAAGAGGGGATGTACCCCTGCCTTTCTGGTAACTCAGGACCTGCAGCCCTGCACCCTCAGCATACCTCTGTTCAGCTCATCCCTCCGCTCCTGGCACTGCTGTGTCTTTGACCGACTTTTAGGCCTGTACCCACAATATGTATAATTTTGAAGTATTGTGATTATCAAGCAGAGCTCCTATTTGAGGAGGGGAAAGGTCTGTGTCCCAATTTCCAAGGATATTTCACAATAACTTTCTTATCTCCCTTTTCTGTCTCGCACCACAGAACCATATCTAAAGATGGAGCAATATTTGAATAATTCTTACTGAGAAGATGGGCAGAGTAAAACAATTCCTATGCTGAGTTGTGGGCAGGAGCCAGAATATACTGGCCGTATTGCCTGTGGGGTGTCCTTCCAGAAACCTCTCAATTGCGTGGACAAAGTTGTAAATACCCTACATATTAAGGGAAAAAAAAAAAAAATATCTTGTCCTGCATCCCTCTGTCAGCAGGTGGCTCTGCAAGCCATGGTGTTGGCCAGTTAACCATTGCATCGTGGAGACAGCTGAGGCTCCAGATGAGTGGGAGCCTGGCTGTGTGCCCTTGTGCGGTTCTTGCTCTCTGCCAGGGGAAATTTGAGGTGCCCCAAAACCTGCAAACAATGGGTTTTGTCTAACCCTTGTTCTCTCTGATATCTTTCCCACCCTGTCCTTGTTCTTTTCTGACAGACTTCCATCCCATCCTCTCCGCTTTGGAGGTCCGGCTAGCGATAAGCACACGGTCCTTCAATCAGACCCCATCTCAGCTGCGCTCTGGTGTCTTGAGCTGAACGCCGATGACATTAGCTGGGGGAGAACATCAGTACCATGCCCTGCCCTCCTGCCTGCAGCATCCGAGCCACCTCTGGTGCATCCATCGCCACACGCCGCATCGCATCTCTGCCTGCAGCGGAGACGCAGCTGTTAGCTGGGGAGTGAGTACAGGCAGGCACCGAGTAGGTTAAGTCAGCAGCCACCACCTAACACACTGCAGAAGCTACGGCTCAGAACAGAGCGTTTTATCATCCCTTTTCCATGCTTGATGCTGAAAGCCTCCAGAGGTCCGATCTGCTCGATGTTTTTTTTCCTCTCTGGCAACTCAATTTTACTTGGCCTTTCTCTCTTGTGACCGTGCTCAGTCAAAAATTGCATTTTGTAGATAATGCGTTTAGGTTGGGGATGCAAGCCAATTTAAAAAGCACTCTTATGGAAAACTAAACAGCACAGGCTTCGAACAGCCAGGGAAAAGGTGCATCCTTTCCAGCTAGAGCCCTTTGCAGCAGATTGCTATGGAGATAGCAGGAAGATTTGTCATGGGTGGCAAGCCTGGGGAGCCTGGGGAGTTTAAATCATGTAAACAGATCATTACCTACACAGTAACATCCAGGCTGGGCATAAGGGGCTGCAGCTTTACCTGATACCTGAAAAGATGGGCTTGTTCTCTAAAAATCTAGTACTACACCTGTAACAGTGTTTTGCTTCCTGTCCCTTACCACACAGGGTATGATTAAAAAAGGTCTCTGGAGTTGCTCGGGTAGCGGATGGCACCGTTTCTACGCTGTTATGTACTGAAGAGGCACAGGAATTTTGTTCTCAGGGGGTTGAAACATGTAGAAATGACTTGAAGGATGTTGTGTCTGAATGGGGAGCACGGTCATGTCATCAGATCTGGGCTGAACAGACCACCTTTCCCACACCAAGCCCATTCAGAGCCCTTCTCTCCCCACAGGGCACATGTTCTGCCTGTGCAGAGCATTTCCACAGCTGGGACCCCACCTTAAACTGTCTACTACAAGACTGTCATCATTATTTTGCTATTTTAAAAAAAATAAAATTCTTGCCTTTCCTCCCATGATTTCCACTTCTATATTTGTTTTCCCTATGTCTGACTGCTTGCTTTTAAGAAGATAAAAGCCATGGAGAAGTGAAGCAAGAAGCTTTCCCACTTGAATTTCCACAAAGGAAATTCCTTGCCCTTGAGTTGCCAGAGAAAATACTTGCTCGGTGTCAGTGGGCCTGGTACCAAAGAGGGACACAAAGGCCACATCTGTGTGAGTGCAATGTCCAGGCACTGGTGCTCAGGTGTCTGCACGCTCATCTTGGTGGGACAGTCCCAGGCACAGATTTGGCCCCAGCTCGGCTCAAGCAATTCCCGAGGTGGATTCAGGACCTAACCCAACACAGGGACCATCCCCAGAAGCAAACTGGATGCACCCACCTCTTTAAAGGGTAAAAGTGTAATAGTATGGACGCACCCTTCTGTCCCACCTGCTCCGCTTTTGCAGAAGGCAAATGCGTTGGGTTGAAATGGACCTTTAATTTAGTCCAACCCCCCTGCAGTAATCAGGAACGTCTTTAACTAGATCAGATTGCTCAGAGCCTCATCGAGCCTGACCTTGAATGTCTCCAGGGATGGGGCCTCCACCACCTCTCTGGGCAACCTGTGCCACTGTCTCACCACCCTCTTTGTAAAGAACTTCTTCCTAATGTCTAACCTAAACCTACCCTGCTCTAGTTTAAAACCATTGCCCTTCATCCTATCCCTACGTGCCCTTGCAAACAGTCCCTCCCCATCTCTCCTGTAGCCCTTTCAGGTACTGGAAGGCTGTTATAAACTCTAATAAATGCCTGGAGCCTTCTCTTCTCCAGGCTGAACAACCCCAACTCTCTCAGCCTGTCTTTGTAGGAGAGATGCTCCAGCCCTCTGATCATCCTTGTGGCCCTCTGCTGGACCTGCTCCAACAGGTGCATGTCCTTCTTCATCCCTTAGCACAGAGAAGGGGACATCCTTGCACCACTCAATCAGGAGGAAAGAGGCAGGACTCAGCAACCCTGTCACTCAAACCAGGACAGCACTGCGTAGTGCTGGGGCAGTGCTTTAGAAGGCAGTAGCATTAGGAAAGAACAGCAGTTCCTCCCTTCCCATCCATCTCCTCGGCTGTCTCTCCACGTGTCCTCCAGTCACTCCTTCCCTCTTTCTCTGGTCCCTGTCTCCTTCCCACTGAGCTGAGCTGCAAACCACTGGTCTGACTTTGCCTTCGCAGGCTCCACACTGACACCACGGCCAAGACCTGCACTGGGGCCCATCTCCCCAGGCTCAGTCTTGCTAATTGAAAATAAAAGCAAACAGAAACCAGCCTCCTTGCTGGGTTTTATCATTACTCATCCAGCCTGGGCAGGATGGGACAGGGTGAAGGTTGCACAAGGAAGATACTTGATGCCATGTAAAGAGCCAGCTTGGGGGGCGGGGGAAGACTAAAATCTCTGGAGGATCTATTGCTTAAAGATGCCTTCATGACAAGGAGTCTTGCTCTCAGTACCGGGGCCTGGGGTGGCATACAAAGGCATACCAAAAGTATCCTAGGCCGCGCTGACTTGTAAATGGCAAAGCTTCTCAGGCATTTTGGAATGAAAGGTGTGTTTGATGACTAGGCTTTAAAGTATTAATGCCTACTTTACCCTGCTGTGAAATGGGTTCTACCATTTTAGAATGGTGATCTTTATTAGCCCCCAAGAGGTGTTTCAAAGCAGCCCTAAAGGATAATAGCCCATGTCTGAAAACCTGGATATGGCGATTTGTCTCAGGACCCTGACTGTGTTATCACTCAAGGGCTGAAACCTGTAATCAACAGCTCAGCTGAGCTCCACTTTCCTTAAAACATCTCTCTTCCTGAGCATCATCTTCACATCAGGGAATACAGAAGCAGCTCCTTCATCAGCGAGCAGGACCAGCATAGCTATGTGTGGCTGCGATTTTATGTTCGGATACGCAGAAGCAAAGGGCCTGTGGAGCTGCTCCTTTCAGAAGTAAAGCCCCTGTCCTTATTTAACCAGTGGTACTTATTGCTGGTGGTAGCCCCCAGCCTCAAATTAGTGTCTGGATACCCTGAGGTTGTGCACAACAAGAGCTGGCAGTCAGAGAAGTGGAGGCAGACACAGCAATGTGCTGTGAGGGGCTGGATTTCGGGTCTATGCTCACAGCAGCTCCTGCACACGTGTTGGATGGTTGGAACCAGCCACGTCTCGGAGGAACCCTCACCAATGAGGGGAGTGATGTGGGTGGGGGGTTTCTGGCTGTGCAGCAGCGTAGGCTGGCGGCCCCCGAGTGCAGGAATGAACAGGAAAAGCCACACTGGAAAGAAATGTTTGTTTGTCCATTTGGTAGCCTCATTCCCAGCCTTGTCTGAACCTACGTGCTCTGCCGGCCTGACGGTAATCTGAGGTGGGCCTGAGTCCCCTTGAAGGGTATCAAATTGGTTATTCCCTTTCCTACTAGCTCTTCTTCCCCTCTCAATGACCTCCATCATTGACCTTCAAAATTTGTCATCGAGTTCAGAGAATCTATATAATAAAATAACAAGAACCCAGCAATCAGTAACAATTCTCCACGTACCTATTGTATTGAATGGAGGCGTCTGCCACCGTTTGTTCTGGCAGCTCCCTCTCCCCCGAGCAGCCCTGAAATCACTGGGAATCTGGTCACTTCTGTCCAAATGCTGCCAGGTATCTTGGAAGCCAGATTCGTCTTCAAAAACTCCTGTGTTTCCAAAACAAAGCTGTGCAGGATTTTGGTTCCATTAATGTTGTTTGAGGTTTCCTTCCAATTCTGCATGAAAATAACTCTGCAAATCCTAGCACAACATCAAGTAAATTGGGCTTCCTGGTCTGCTCTGGCATTGCCAGCCCTCTTACCTCCCCTCTGCTGTGTCTCCAGTTGCTGAGACGTGGAGGCACCACCATGCTGATTTTAGGGAACACGGTGCCCATTTTCCAGAAGAGCAAGAACCAAGATTGTAGGAGAGGACAACAAGGTCTTACACTAAGCCAAAGTCCAAAACTTTCCGTATCCTTCTATTGCATTGTTCCCATCAACTTACTTCCCTTCTTCTGTTAAAGAAAAGATGGGTTTTTCTTGAGGTCTTCCCACAGAGGGGCTGCTGGAGGGCAGAAGCCTACGTGTCAGAGCCTCACAGGCTGTAGGATAATCCAAGCCTACTGAAAGGAATGACCTGTGCAACACCTCGTTAGCCTGAAATGGTGCAGATAGATAGATAGCTCCAGACAACGTAAGCATTCGGTTCCCTCAACTGGGAACTAGAGAGAGAGCTGCTAGTTCCAGTACTGTTCAACTGTGCTACTAGTTTGAAGGCAAAAATAAATATAATTTCTGGTAACAGCTGGAGATTGCAGAAAGATTGGTGGGGTAATCAGTAACTGAGGTGACAGAGCAGTTGTACCATGGCCTGTATCTCTTCCAACAGCATAGGTTGAATATCGCTCCATGCACTGGGATAGACTGGGGAACGAGGAACATAGGCAGTGCCTACAGGATGGGGGCTTAATGTATCTAGGAAAAGATTGAAGGGATTTAGGGGGATCATCTGTACCAGCTCGCAGTGCGATGTTGCAGCAAAAAGGACTGAGGCTGAAGAACAGATGGGAAATATGTGCTTTAGTCAAACACAAGCTGTTGAACTCAACAGGAGGAGCTGGTTACATGTTATAACGCAGTGTCAAACAAGAAATCAAACTAGATGTTCTGACAGAATGTAAGTTTCTGATTTGCCAAGGGTCACACATGGTGTTTATCATAAAGAAGAAACTTGAAGACATGTCTTTGAAGCCCCATGGCCAATGTCCATCCTCTGAATCTCTCTCCTCTATATGAGAAAGAACAAACAGTTTTCATTCCTCTTCCCTTCCTTTCCCTTCCCCCTGATAAGGAGTGGGCTAGCTGGGACAGCTGTGATTGTGTAAGGCTGCACCCAGTGCTGTTAGTGGGAAAACTGCTTTTGAGCAGAAATTCTGATTACAGCACAACCTTGTTGTCCTGATGCACCTTGTGCTCAATCCTACCTGTTTCCTATTGTATCCACCTTCTGCAGATCCTGCTGCTGTGGGCACCCACTGTGACGTGAAACATGGGTCCAAGGACTTACTCCAAAGGTTCTTCTGGTCCCTACTCTGATTGTCCTGGGTCTCGTATAGTTTGCTCCACCTCACTGCTCCGCAGTAATAGTGGGTCACCTGTTCAAAGGGGCTCAGAGCTAGCGTTCGGTTTGGAAAAAACATCCAAAAGGGTGAATGCTCCTGGCGTGCTGGCAGCACTTGTTAGCTTGATGTCAGAGCTGCTACTCCAGAGACGTGGGAAGTGACATGCGGTTCATCTGGGAAGCTTGGCAGTACTTTCACTGTGAGCAGTTCAGCTGTGCTCCTCAGGGAGAAGAGTAGGAAGTGTCCTCATTTCCCTGGGAGCACGAGGCACAGTGTACTTTTAGCATGTGTGCATGAGAGCCGTACCTTCACCTGGGTACTGGGACCAAAGGACATTTCCTTCCCTCTCACAGAAGCACGTCGCAAGGGAGATACAGTGGTAATACACAAGAGATCAAAGATGGTTTTTGCTAGAGGGCTGGGAAGAGAAGGGTTATAAGGTCCTTTCCCATCTGAGCCTTTGGGAAATCTGCTGGAGTTGCAGAGAGAGAGCCTCCGTGTCCCCACTGGCCAAGAGCTGAGCTGCCTGGGAGGGACAGGAGGAACTCCATGGAGGAGTGCTCTGGACAGGGTTGCTAGCAGGCTCCCTGTGGTGTGAGATGAGCCTGAAGAGCAGCAGGGACACCATGTGAGTCAGCAGGTTTGCCTCCTCAGTCATGGCTGCGTTCAGGCTCTCAGCTGTAGGAAACATTCTCCATTTTGTGTCTTTTCACACCCATCTTTTCACAGCAAAGCCAGAACTAACATCACCACGATGCCTGGATGCTATCAAAGCTGTTGCTCTGTCTGGGCCAGCTCTTTGCTCCCTGAGCATTTTATCCTCCAATATTGTCTTTCTTCTCCTCTTTATCACACGCATTTTTGGCATAGCGGATGCTCATTCATTTTTAACGCCGAATACACTTTTCCTGCTCAAAGCCTTTCCTAAACATCAGCTAATGAAGCCTCCACGCTCCCCTCGGAGACTGGCATCGGGCGTGATTATCCCCGTGGCAGGGATTTGCCTGAGAGCATGAAGCAGGTCAGCTCCAGCACTGGACTTGAGCCCGGAGCCAGAGAGCCCTGGGGCTGTTCTCAGGCCAAACGTGTACTCCTGGAGCATCCCACCGCCCTCTCCCTGGGAAGGGCACACACAGGGGGTGGGTAAGGCCTCCAGCCAGGGTCAGGGTACAAAGTGCCACCTGTGCTTTTGAGCTGACTGTCTCTACGGGCTGAGCTTCGCACCCAGAGTGCCATAGCAGCTCTAAAGACATATAGAATATAGGGGGTAAGAGGGATTGTCCTGTTTGTCTGTACCAAACCTGTCAGTTGCAATTGCAGAGAAGTTTTATTCCTAGCAGAAGCCATCCATCACCCAATTTAAGGCTACAAACAGCAGTGCCTTGCTGAAGGATGTGTGATATTAGCCCCAAAGCCCCTGTGTCCAAAGTGTAAATTAATTCAGCAGCCTGTCCGGGTTCCTGTTGCCTTGGTGTGCCTGGCCCAGGGAGCTTCCCAGAACTGGGAGCTATCTGCATCCCAGCACTAACTGCCTTCATCATCATTATTATTATTATTATGGTTTTCACTGTGTCTGCCTGCAGTTTCCTAGAAAATGGCAAGTCATTAAAGGGTTGGAGGAAGAGCACGCAGCGCAAGCAGAGCAGGAAGGAGCCGGGAATCGCCTCCGTGCAAAAATACTTCCCACATCCCAGACGCCAGCTTTGCTCCCGGGTGGCAGCCGGATCCCTGCGAGGCAAAACCCAAGAGCGGGAGGCTCCGGGATGTGCAGTGGGGAGACGCCGCCGCGTCTCGCCACCGCAGCCCAGGGGTTGCCGAGGGTGGGCTGGGCACAGAGGGGATGCCCGTGCCTGCAGGCTGCCTGGCACCTCTGCAGCCAGCCCCCTTGGAGGACGCCTCGCTCTTCGCTATGTTTCCTAACCTGTGTTCTTTCCTCGCTGGCATTTCGGGGAATATGCAAATGTCACCGCTGTGTTAAACGAGAGGCAGATGACAGGCGGCGAAAGGCCCGTAAAAATGAAATGTGTGTAGGCCTCACCCTCCCTCTTTTCCACTCACGTTTTTCTTTCTTTGCATCTGAAGCAGAACAGCTACAGCAGGAGCAAAACCAGCAAGGAAGGAACTGGGCAGAGAGTGGGCTTGGAAAAGCGCATATTAAGTCATCTACCTATGCCCAAAACCCCATGAATTAGAATAGCAAAATGATTATTTCAGTGGCAGCATGACCCTGTTATAAGGTGTTTTTACTATTATATAATAATAGAGGTATTTAATTATTTAAAGTAAGGTATTATATCCTTCCAATATCTGAAGGGAGCCTATAGGAGAGCCGGAGAGGGACTCTTTGTCAGGAAGTGTAGTGACAGGACAAGGGGTAACAGTTTTAAATTGGAAGAGGGGAGATCTAGATTAGATACCAGAAAGAAATTCTTCACTGTGAGAGTGGTGAGGCACTGGAACAGGTTGCCCAGAGAAGCTGCGGATGCCCCATCCCTGGAAGTGTTCCAGACCAGGCTGGATGGGGCTTTGAGCAACCTGGTCTGGTGGAGATGTGTCCCTGCCCATGTCAGGGGGGGTGGAACTGGATGATCTTTAAGGTCCCTTCCAACTCTAACCATTCTATGATTTTTATTCAGCAGCAGCAGCCCCAAACTGCCCTCTTCCCTCCAGGGCGGGATGTGCAGGGGCTGACGGTTCCTGCCACCCCATGCACCTCCTGCTCTCCCTGGTGATCCCACCTGCACCACCCAAGGACCGCATCCCCCCGGTCCCGTGTGTGTAATGAGGGCTGGCAGGGATGCTGCACGTGTTTGCCATGGTCCTCCAGCAGCGGGAAGGCTGTAGCCACCGCTCCCGGTGCTGTCCCGCTGTTTCGCTTCCCAGCTCACAGAATCATAGAATCACAGAATCATAGAATCATGGAATGGTTAGAGTTGGAAGGGACCTTAAAGATCATTGAGTTCCAACCCCCCCGCCATGGGCAGGGACACCTCCCACTAGACCAGGTTGCTCAAAGCCCCATCCAGCCTGGCCTTGAACACCTCCAGGGATGGGGCATCCACAGCTTCTCTGGGCAACTTCTTCTGGTGTCTCACCACCCTCACAGGAAAGAATTTCTTTCTAGTATCTAGTCTAAATCTCCTCTCTTCCAATTTAAAAACGTTGCCCCCTGTCCTGTCACTGCTCTTCCTGGCAAAGAGTCCCTCTCCAGCTCTCCTGTAGCTCCCTTCAGATATTGGAAGGCTGTTATAAGGTCTCCCCAGAGCCTTCTCTTCTCCAGGCTGAACAACCCCAGCTCTCTCAGCCTGTCCTCATAGGAGAGGTGCTCCATCCCTCTGATCATCCTCGTGGCCCTCCGCTGGACCCGTTCCAACAGGTCCATGTTCCAACAGCTCAGGAGGAGCAAACCTGCCCTGCACCCGAGGGATGTGTGCCAGGGATGCTTAAAACCCTTCCGAATGGGATGCTGTTGGGGAATATCAGCTCTGATGCTCAGGCACGCACTTACTCCAAAGTCCTGCCAGTGCATTGATTCACACAATGTATTTGGAGCATCAATGAGAAGAGAGAAATATACGTGGGCCTTCTTTGACAAGGCTGTTTGGGGTTTAAAGAATATCTATATAGAGGCAGTACCAGGAGGCGCTGTCACGGGGAAGTGCAGACCCACAGCCTTAGCTGGCCGTTGTTTGAAAAAACAAATGCAGAAATGAAAAAGCACAGCAGATATTTAGCGTTTAGGTGATGTGTAATGATGCGGAGTTGTGTGTGCACCTGGGGAAGCTGGAGGGGGGTCTGTAGCATCGCTTTCCCAGACCATATGTCACCCCACATTTGCCAGAGAAACGCAGCAGCATGCGAGAATGGACACGCCTGGAAGATAACATTTATGCCCTGAGACCTCGTCTCACCCCGCAGGAATATGCCTGATAATCCCAGGGTGATAACAGCAGTGATTTTTGCTTCATCACCCTCTTTGCCTCAGCCTTGCTCGGAGGGGAGTGGCTGCATCACATCCCGACCTCAGCAAAGCAGGGACACTTTGCTCTCAGTCACAGCCACGGAAACATTTTTCCAGGTTGTTTTTGGTTTTGTTTTTTGGTTAATTTTCATCTCTTCGACCTGAGATTGATCTCACTGCAACGAGTCACTTGGTGCGTGTATAGGAGATAATACTTGGCTAAATGCACGGAGAAGCACAGAGTATCATTAAAATGTGCAGAAATCAATAGATTTACACCAGTTTTCACTCCTGGTGATTTCAGCCTGCTCACTAAGCCAAAGTTTAGTTTATCCACCTTGTACACAAGCATCTATAAAATCACAACATGTACAACCTACCAAGCAAGTATATGCCAGCATATTCCTGTGTCTCCACCATTTACCACCTTCCTGAAATTGCCCCTCTGTGAGCACAGAACAGATGTCGCCATTGTACTCCTAATAAATTCATCAACCCTCCAGTTTTGCGTGCAGACATGCTCGTAACTTTTTAAAAAATGGAGCAGAATAAAAAACAGAGGAAAGAATTAGTTATCAACAACACCCTCCAAGACGGGAGGGTGCATGAAAAGCCAGAAGGCAAAGCGGAGATGGGAATCTGGTGCCTTGGAAAGTCTGCAAGCAGTTTGATATTTTATTGTCTTGTCCACTGTGATATGAATCTCTCCCCAAATCTGCGTGTAAAAATGCCACCGCCAAATTATTAGCTATTAATTATATGCTGGATTCAAGCGAGAATTACCATAATGTGCCACAGCATCCATAAATATGAGATCCAACAGGGGCAGAATGGCCTTTTGTTTCCCTCTGCAGAATTATATGCATGACCCAGTTTTTCCCAGTACTGCAGTGGCAGGAGAGACATAGCATTGTTTGTTCAACACAAAATGGGGAGGGAGGAAGGGCTCTATTTTGCAATGTACAGTAAATAAACTCTTGGACTGAAGAATGAGACCAGGGAAAGGATGCTCAAATCTCTTCCTCCAGCCAGCGATATTTGCAACGGCATCTCACAGTTAATTATAACAATTTTCCAAACTGTTTGGGGCCAAGCTCAGAACCCAATTTCCATTTTAAATACCCCTCTCCTCCATCCTGTGTCTCTTGTTTGTGATGCAGGGTGGATTAACCTGCTGGTTTGGGTGGCAGATGAAATCTGTGAGCCCCAGCCCCTGATGCCAGTGGGGTTCAGAGGGGCTCGGGGGGGCCCAGGTGGCCATGGAAATGAAGAGGGCTCAGTGCTTAGGCTCGGATGCCAGTGGGACATCAAAGCTGGGAGATCCGTGGTCCTCACTCTAAATGAAGAAAACTCATCCTTCAGCCTGGGTGGTCACTGGGACAAGCGGTGCGAGACACGTCGGCCACCTCTGGCTGGGAACAAAGATTTTGGTGGCTGAGTCTTCTCAGCTGAGAACCCCCCACCCTGGGCAGGGACACATAAATGTGGGAGGCAGGGGAGGATCCATTTTTCTTGGAGAAATTCCAGTGCTGGTTTAAGGGTGATTTGATGAAGGGAAAAGGGCAACGCAGTGATTATCTACTATGCCTATACGACCTCCCCCAAGAAATTAGGAAATAAATAAATACAGTGTGAATCCTTAAGACACAGCCAGAATGATGACATTATACACAACCAGCTCACAGCACAGAAACCTACTTATGTCCTCACAGAGGTCATCTGGGAAGAGCAGAGAAAAGGAAGGCAGTGCTGGAAGGAGGCATCCCGGATGTGTCCGGGATGTGGCCATGGCAGGACATGTGAGAAGGAAGTAGAGGTTCTTCCAGTTATCAAGAACAGCCAAAGATGTTCTCTTAATTACCCACAACTGGAAATAACAGGCAGGGACACAGTCCACAAGGTCCCTCGGATGCTGGGGATAACGTTTCAACTCAGATGGACAAACAACTACCAGGGTTGGACTGTCCCCAGGAGGAACCAGTTGGGCACCAGAAGGCAGAGTGATTTTGGGGAGAGTGATCAAAAAGTGGCAGAACTTATTTTTTTCACGGACAAGGAGATGCAAGAGCAAGGGCAGAGGGACGTTGGATCCAAACTGGCCGGTTTTGACACACAGAGGGAAGCTGTGGGTAGCTCTGGGGCAGAGCCCTGCAGGTTTATCCTGACGGGAGGAAGGCAGGAGACATCACCACCAACCCCAGCGGTCCTGCTGCAAACCCGGGGGCAGCAACATAGGGCAGAGGGAGGTGGGAACCATGGGAATCGTTACCCATTTTCAGCCAAAACCACCCTGTTGCGAAACTATAGGGGAAGGCATGAATGAGTTTCAGCTAACAAGGGTGGGAAGGCAACAGGAGAATCTATAAATACGTCAGAAGGAAAAGAAAGAGGAAAAAAGGTAACCAAGGGGTGACTCAGACAAGGCCAGTGCTGTGTTCACAAAAAAGGTTCCTCCTTTCTTCTTTTTTTTTCCACCAGCTGATTCACTTTAATTACACGTTAATCAAACCAAGGAGTGGAGCAGAAAGAAACCAGCTGGAGATGGTTTAGGTGGGATGGAGGAGATGGAGTCAGCATAGGCGGAGGACGGTCCTGTGGGAGGTGAGCAGAGGAAGCTATTGTGATGCTCTTCTCAGCCACCCTGGGTGAGGAAAGGTCCCATGGGGCAGAAACCGGCAGGCATGATATCTCTCTTTAAAAAGTGGGAAATATGCACCAGGAGCCTAACTTTGAGCCTTGGAAAGCTTCCAGAACAAATTATTAAACAAACAGTTGATACGAAGCCAGAGGAGAAAGAAGAGAAGGTGAATTTGTCAGATATAATTTGCCCAAAGCAGAGTAATGTTCAGCTCAGGTTCCCTCTTGGGCAGCTGAAATGTACCGTGATCGAGGTAAAGCTTTTGGAATAGTCCCACCTGACATTTCACAAATTTTCTTAATTAAGGAAATATGGGAAAGTGAACATAGGAACAACTGAGTAAAAGACACTTGGAGTCTCTGCTGATGGTTTTCAGCCAGACAAAGAGGAGATTTTGAGCAGTGTCCTCCCGGATCAGGCATAAAGGTGACCTGAATGATGGCTCAGGGAATGCACTTCTAAAAGATGCAGCTCGTGCTGGACCGCAAGCACCCAAGGGGACCGGATGAGAATTCGAAATGACCTTGAAAAATCAGAGAGAAAGGCTGAGCTGAACAAGATGAAATCCAATAAATAACAGCACAAACTGCAGCTCTTAGAGGAGCGATATCAAACGCAGGGTACCCACCGGGGAGCTCTTACCAGGTGACAGGAGGGCAGAAACGGAGGAGGTACAGCAAGTCATAAAGGATGGGGATGGGAAATCTGCCGTTGGGAAAACACCAGCAGAAGGAGCAAATGTCTTTCCAGGATGCAATAACAAGACTGTTGTGTGTAAGCCAGAAGAGGAGGTAATTATTCGACTTTCCTCCGTGCTGATAAGGCCTCAGTTGGAGCAAGTCTCCTATTTAGGGTACACTTTGAAAAAGACGTTAATTAATTAAAAAAAAAAAGATTAGGATATGAAAAAGCAGAAAGGTCGAAGGATTTAACTTTGTTTCGCCAGGAAGGAGAAGCTGCGATAAAAGCTCTAGGATACAGCCAACGGCTACAAAGAGCAGATATTCCAGTTTTGCAAGAGGAAATCATATTAAATCGCAACAGGGCAGCTGCTCCATCCCCGTTAACCATCTAATTGCCTTTTTCTGTCCCTCTACCCCCCAGCCCATCCTCTTTGGGGTGCAGAGACCGGAGCAGCACAAGTGCTCACCGTGTGGGTGCACCAAGGTTGAATACAGCAACAGAAAGGTACCCGCTGCCCCATTCTCCATCTCCATGCCTGGTGCCCTCACCTGCCCGGGGTTCCCAGGCTCTGGCAGGGACACCTCAGCTAGACTGACTCAGCAGCACAGATTTCAGCAATTTTGGCATCACCGAGCACAGAAGCAGGGAAAAATGACCACGTCTCTTGCAGAAAATGAAGCAGGACAGGGGTCTGGAGCTGGATGGTCCAGTTTAAGCAGCAGACCATGGGTGTGTGGCCACCTTTGGAGTGGGTCTTCTAGCCCCTTCCCCCAGCCTCTAATCTGCGTTCAAGCTGTTGGATATGCATCAGTTGAAAATAAACCCAGCAATAATTAAAACACTGTGCGATGCCTTTCCCTTTGGGGAGGGGGGAGAAAAAAAAAAAGAAAAAGAAATCTGTTTGTATTTTTGGCCTGGTTCTCCTCATTTTTTTTGCCACAGAAAACAATTCTCCTTAATGATGACTGTTCCACGTTCCCGCTCGTGTTCCTCGCTTTTGTTAATGGGAAGATTTAAATGCACCATTTAATACTGCCATGGGCCGATGAACTCATGGCTACACTCACACTCCCAGACTGCGAGGAGGATGCACGATTCTATGACAGGCAATTAAAAATCCTATTATAGGATCATGGAATAAGAAGTAGACGATATATTAAAACAAGGAGCATGTTTAATTTATAAATCCAAGTTATTGCATGCTGTGAAGTGCTAGGGAGAGAAATGAATAAAGAAAGGACTTTGTAGTGCTGCTCGCTATTAAGTATTTTAAACAGCAATATATGTCTGGCTGTCAGAGCCTCCCGGCAGCTTTGCATCGTAGGCAGCCTCCTCTTCCTCCGGGGCAACCTGTTTCCTGTATTTCCAAATCCAATAAGAATTTTTGTTGCATTAGTCAAAAAAAACCCCACAAAAACAACCCTAACCTCATCATTAGGGACTCTTTGATGCTAGCAACCTGGCCTTGGGGCTGGGATGTAAAGTGGAATTATACAGTTTCTGTATTAAAATTCAGCCCCAGTAATTAAAATTTAATAATAAAGACCAGCTCAGCACCCAGACGCTGCAGGGATGAATTTCTTGGGTGTGCTCCTGTCCCACATGTGCCCAGTGCGGTGGCCCGAGCCGCTGCTCTCCTGGCAGCCATCTACCTGGCCAGGAGAGAACGGGCTGCCATGGGGGTTTTATTCCCCGTTTAATTTTTTGGGGGGAAACAGAGAGGTATATTGTGCAAAACACACTAATAATTGCATGGATGGTGATTGCATGGATGGCTATGTCCTTCCGAGAAGGACTGACGCAGTAGCGTGCAGCCCTGGTGTGAAAACTCCTCCAAGGAGGACCATTAGTCAGACTGAGATCCTGGAGAAGCGCCTGAGCCCACCTCTCCTTCCAGATGGGAAGGCCAAGGCTTCTCCATGGGGCCACGCTCCGTAGGCTTGTGTTGCAGCAGTGAGTTATCCTCTGAAGAACAATGCCTCAGGACACAGCAGCTCCGGTGACAGAGGGATGCTACGAGGGACACTAGCCTGGGATGACCGGAGCTTGCTGAAGGGGGTCAGAGGAAATCCCAGAGAGGAGAAGCCAGGGTGGGAGATAACGTGAGGGCAAGACATCTCTGACCCGACCCCCGGGAGGGCTGGGAGAGGAAACGGTCCATTAGCAGCTCTCCGTCTGGGGGAATCAAAGAGCCATTGTGCATTGGTCTCTGCGTCCAGCTTTCTCAGAGTGTTTCCACCTCCCTGGGGACGATGCTCCAGCCTCTCACCTACTTCTTACGTCAATGCGTTTCCCAGCAGATTTCCCCATCTGTTTATCATCTCTGGTGGTGAAGGATCTCATGGGGAGCTCTGCCTGCTCTGCATCTGCTCTTGTGACAGGCTCCGTTCTGTCTGCCAGAGATGAATGAGCAGCCCTGGGGCGGGGAAGTCCTGGGAATAAATACTCTGGTCTGGGGAAGGGACCTTTCTGTGGTGAGGGTGAGGCCCTGCACTGCTGCTGTGGTAAGCTGTGGAAGAATGGGAACTCCTTGTCAAAGGAACCAAGGGGGCCTTTGTCTTCATCCACAGAAAAGAAATGGTATCTTACTATGTGTCTCACTTCATGTGGCCTTTAAAGGCACTGTCGCTCCTTGGGTAATTAGTGGAGGAGAACGTTATTCTGCCTTGCCTCTACCCAATGCAATGAACATCTCCCAACACGCCTGTTGGCCAAAGGGCTTGCACACAGCAAAGGAAGATGACTAACAGATGCTGAGCCAAAGATATCCCACACCCAGCTGGCTCTGAGGGTCAGCTCAGCCTGGGGCGACCTGTGTAACAAGGGAGATCAACCAGCAAGCCAGGACAGAGAAGTCCAGACCACCCAAACCCCAGACCCTGCCCCTTCCCACCCCCAGCATGTGCCCCATGCCTCATCAAAATGGCTGCGCAAACAAGATGTGTGTTGAGGGATATCTCACCCAGGCAGCCCACTGGACTCCCAAAACCTGAAAGGACACAGTTTCCCTTCCCTCCTGACAGTGCAACAGGCACCGGAGGAGACAGAACCCCCCAACTCCTTCTGAGGGTTTTGCAGTGAAGCACTGACGGGAAAAGTCCTATGTGAGGTCACCTAGCACTCCCACAAGTCCTCCCCTTGGCGCTGCGTGGTGCAGAAGGTTTTCTTGTGAGATACGGTTCTACTGTTCTTGGTCATTTCACTGGCCCATGTTGCACCTCTGCCCGAGCTTCCAGCCATCACAACATCCCAAATAAGCAGAGAAATGAAAGCAGACATTTTAGGCTCCCCTAAGATGCAGGTAGGTCCTGGAAGGGACTTTCCAAACCATTTCAAAGCAAAAGTCCATGTGAGAAGATCAAGCCCACATTGCACTTGCGGGCTGGTCGCTCCCTGACTTGATACTTCAAGGATATTTATGAGCTTCATCAAGGAGAAACGCCAAGTGTGGCACCTGGGAAGGGATAACCCCGTGCTACAACACGGGCTGACTGGTGGGGGAGCAGCTCTGCAGAAAAGGACCTGGGGGTCTTGGTGGACACCAGGTTGACCATGAGCCAGCAACGCATCATCGCAGCAAAGAAGGCCAACAGCCCCTTGGGCTGCATTAGGCAAAGTGTTACCAACAGGTCAAGGGAAGGGATCCTTCCCCTCTGCTCAGCCCTGCTGACACCACATCTGAATATTGTTTTTAGCCCCCAGTACAAGAGGGACAGGGACACATGGGAGTGAGTCCAGCTAAAGGCCACCAAGATGCTCCAGGCACTGGAGAACAGGGGCTGGGGGGGACGACACTGAAGGTGCTGGGCTGGAGAAGAGAGAACTTTGGTGGGGAACCGATAGCAAAGTGGATATGAAGATGATGAAGGCAGGCTCTACACAGTGATGCAACTGACGTCAGGCAGAAGCTGAAACAAACGAGGTTCAGACTGGATATGAGGGAAAACATTCCCACCGTGAGGACAGTCCAGCACTGATACAGGATGTCCAGAGAGGCTGGGCTGCCTCCCACCTCCGAGGTTTCCAAGACTTGCCTAGGCAAAGCTCTGAGCAGCCTGGTCTGACCCCAGAGCTGGCCCTGCATGGGCAGGAGGTAGGGCTGGAGACCTCCTGCGGTGGCTTCCCACATGAGCTATCCTGTGATCCTACAGTGCCCAAGGACATCCTGTGCCCAAGTCACACAGCGTGTCTGAGGCAGAGACGGTGCCAAAGGCTGGCCCTCCTCTCTAGGAACGAGACCGGTGACTGCTTCCTCCCCCTTGCTGTGGGACCTCCACCAAACCCACAGCTACCAGATGGCCG
This sequence comes from Tringa tobata, assembly GCA_033628505.1. NCBI lineage: Eukaryota > Metazoa > Chordata > Aves > Charadriiformes > Scolopacidae > Tringa > Tringa tobata. The sequence continues at coordinate 2,601,160 of JAHREE010000422.1, read as the reverse complement.
AAAGCTGCCTCCCCACCAGCATGAGCAGAGATGGGGGGGGGGGGGGAGCGAGGAGCCTCCCGGCGCTCTCCCAGGCTGGCCCTGGCTTGTGACTCCAACCACAACATATTGTTCTGGGCATCGCACAATAACCCCGGAGTGAGCGGGGCCTCGCGGGGGGGTGGGATCCGCAGTCACGTCTGGGATGCTGCACGTCAGCCCCAGGAACAAAGCCCTGCGGGAGAGGGCAGGGGGCTGTGCGTGTGACAACCCCCCCCTCCAGCCTAGAGAGGGGCACAGGAGGGACGAGGGGGTGCAACCCTCCTTCCTCTGTCGCAATCAGCGTTTGATTATCCCAAACCAGCCGTCGTAAAAGTCCCCCACTCATCTGGTAACAATAATGAGCAGGGGAACAGCTTGTCCCTTGCCTGGCACCACGTCACTCCTCAGGCGATGCGGCCAGAAATGCACTTCCCCGTGCTCCTGCTCTGAGTCTCTCTTCTTCCAGTCCTGCTTCAGCCCAAGGTGAACCCGGTGACACAAACTGGAGGTCCAGAAGCACTTCTGTTCCTGGGTCAAATTCCTCTTGCTCCACGGCCTTGAGACCTTAGCTCAGCACAACCACTACTAGAAATCCTGCATGAAAAATAGGGTGCCCTTGGGTTTTGACTTTATTTAGGAAGTCTTCTGAGAGAGGACAATATGGGGTTCCTGCTAAGGACATCACTGAACAGCTAATGATCAGTAGTGGCTCATGGGGAGGGATGGATGGATGGATGGATGGATGGATGGATGGATGGATGGATGGATGGATATCTGCTGCTGCCTGGGAGAAACGCAAAAGCCTGAGGCTTGACACCGGTGAACTGAGCACAGTGGGAGGCTGCGGGACAGAGACAGTAGCCAGCTTTCCTGGGTGGCCCCGGAAAAGCAAAGAGAAAGGGAAGAGTTGAACATTTATCTGTGTACTTTTGACAGGCTGGTTGTTTATTGTTATGTTTATCTGCTTTCCTCTTTCCCTTGCCTCTTTTCCTTTCAGCAAAGTGCTGTTTTGTTAAGTCTCTTTGTTCACAAGTGAGGAAGGATAGCTGGGAAGGGAAGCAGGGGAAGGATGGCTGGGGGGTGGTGGTGGGGAAAGGACAGCAGAGGCAGGATGATGGGGAAAGGCTCACAGGCCGGGATAGTCCCTTGAGTACCCGAGCTGGTTTGACTGAGCTTTCCCAGGTTTCTGGCTGAAGATTAGGGATGTATTTGGAAGTACAGAATCATAGAATGGGTTGGAAGGAACCTTAAAGATCATCAAGTTCCACCTGCCCTGCCATGGGCAGGGACACCTCCCACCAGACCAGGTTGCTCAAAGCGTTTGGCAGTGGCAATCTCTTAGGTTGGTTCAAGCTGGTGTGTTTAAGCCGTGGCTGAAGGTGATTTGAGCTCAGGGAGTGGGACTTCTCCCTTCCCCCTCTTACCCAGCCTGAGTACAACTGCGGTGGCAAACGAGCAGAAACCATCATGGGAGAGGGTCTGAAAAGCTGCCAAGGGAACAGAGAAAAACTGCCCGGTCCTTAGGAAGGAGCTGGAGGCTGGTGAGATGGGAGGGACACGTCCGTGGTGTGAGCTGGCCTGTCACCTCTGCGCTGCTCTGCACATCAAGCCCCGAGAAGGGGCGTTACTCTCTCCAGCAATACTCTGCGCTAACGATGCTCTCTAATACTAAATTTCCTGGAGGAGGATTTGCACGCCGTAAAAAAATGTGTGAAGGCAGGAGAGTGCCAGACTGCGGGGAGCTTCTTACAGGCTCTTTTTGTCTCCTAAACTGGTGCTTAAAGCAAGGCTTGAGCTCCCTTGTGCCGGAGGTCCCGCTCCCTGGCTCTCCACTGAAAGCTTTCCATGGCATAACCAGCTCCTTACACAACCCACCAAGGTCCTCTGGTCATCGTTAAGTCTATATATTAGTCTTTAAGCTATGTCTGCTTAGGTGATGATTAAATAGCCCGAACTGATTCAAATCAGCCAAATTTGGGCTAGGCTTTTATACAGCTGTGCTGGACTGTGGGAGCAAACAGCTCTGAGCCGCTTTGTCCCGCTCCCCACGGGGCTGAGGACATCCAGCCACCCCTTGGACCCCAGGCGGCTGCCCAAGGTGACAGCAGGCTGCTCCCTGCCTTCCTTCCAACGCCGACCCACCGGGGAAAAAGGCTGCCTGGCAGCGTTCGGCCGATGCAAGGGGGAAACACCCAACGCTGCCAGGACAGAGGTTGCACAAATCCCGGTGATTCAGAGCCCCAGCACGTTCCCAGGCTCCATCACCGACGTACGCTGTGAGTGATACGTTACTAATTTCCCCCCTTGGCTTTCTCTGTACCGTCCTTGACTTCAGCCTCGTGTCCCCCGTGCTACAGTGCCTGCTGAGCCCTTCCCGTCCAGGGGCTCCTCCGCACCCATCATCATCCTCACGGATGTGGGGGAGGCTCTTTGCCTTCCTCGCTCACAGGGGAGCCTGTGAAAGGCTCCCAGACCTCATTCCTGGGTGGCAGTGACCCACGTGGAGGGAGTCCTTGCCCATCTTCAGGCACACTGATTTTTACATGGAATCACAGGATTGTCTAGGTTAGAAGGGACATGTAAGACCGTGGAGCCCAACCATCATTTTGTACTTTATTCTGAAAACCATGCTGTGGAAAAAGTGCGTATTTTCTGGGAAAAAAGGCTCTGGGGTGAGCCGAGCGATACGAAGCCTTGCTGGGTTAGAGGTGGTAGGAGCTATTCGCTGGTTCATCTCCGTAGCAGGAGGATTTAGGCTGGATTAGGCAGTGGCTGTGCCAATCCCACGGTCCTTCTGGAGGCGAAGAGCGAAGAGAGAAGCTGGCAGCATCACGTGTGCCGGGTCATCTGACACAGAAGGGACCTTGCGTCCACAGCTGAGACGGATCATGGCTTTGCAGGGGTTGCTGTTTGGTGTCTTTTTGTGATGCTGAACCTAGAAGAGCGCACAACCCTCCCAGGAAAACATTTGGCTTTGGGAAAGTCATACTGATTTTCACAGTGCTCTCTGAGAGCTCTGCCAGCCACCCGGTCACCTTTGCCACCTCCCCATCCCACTCAGGCTGTGCTGGGATCAAAGGAGCAGGACAACACGTGGTCTTCTGCTTAGCGTGAAGCTCTCGGCTCTGCTGCCAACTCTCTGATCGTGGCCATACCGCTTAATTTGCTGCCCTGATTTCTCTACTGTAAGCTTAGGGACACTGCAAGACTCTGAGATACATGCATAAAAAAACAACTTTTCATTTCCAGCTTCATGACCATCAAGAAGCCCCGGGTGAAAGCTTGGCTCTGCTTTGTTAGGCACCAGTCAAGCCTCAGCCCTGGAGCTCTTGCACCCAAGGAGAAGGAGGAAGGTGAATGAGGGCATGACATGACATGCCCAGAGTCACAGCGGTTTTGGTGAGGTTGAGATGAGCCTCCAGGCTTCAGAATGTGAGCCTCACCCCCCAGCTGAGCCAAAGGACTTCAAAACCTCTGAGCCAAAGGACCTCCTGCATTACCCCTAGTGACAGAATGAGGGGCAGTGGCTTCAAACTGGAAAAGGGTAGATTTAGATTAGATATTAGGAAGAAATTTTCCACTACGAGGGTGGTGAGACCCTGGCCCAGGTTGCCCAGAGAAGCTGTGGATGCCCCATCCCTGGAAGTGTTCAAGGCCAGGTTGGATGGGGCTTTGAGCAACCAGGTCTAGTGGGAGGTGTCCCTGCCCAGGGCAGGAGGCTGGGACTAGAAGATCTTTAAGGTCCCTTCCAACCTAAACCATTCTATGAAAACAAGACTCCATATAACCAAAGGGATCAATCCCCCCAAAAGAAGCATTAATTTTACAAATATTCACCATTTTTCCTCTGAAGGGTACAGATGAGACTGCTGGGCTTGCTCCACCTGCACTGAACTCGTCGAGCAGGCAGCCGTGGCTTTCAGAATAGAGATAAACTGTTCTGCTTTCCAGCCCTTGTGCTGCCGCGCTGCTCCGGGGGGCAGAAGGGAAACTTCTTTACAGCGGGTCACTGACCTGGAAAGGATTTGCCGTGCCGGCCCCGTGTGTGCCCCTCTCCCTTTTCTCGCCAGAGGCGAAGACGCAGCGCCAGCTGTGCTTCATGCGCAGCCTCAGCTCCCCATCCCACCTGCTGGTGATCTCACAGCCGGGTCAAAGCCATGTTGTTCGCGCACTTAGCATTGCCTTCAGCTGCTGAGCTTCTCCTTTCTTAAGGTCCTCTGGGAAAACACGCTTTTCAGTGGTGCGTCGGTCTTCCAGAAGACAGATCAGCTCTGGGGTGATGGCCACCAAGCCCGGGTCGAATGGTGCTGCGTTTCATTCCCCAGCTGTCTCCCCGGCTCCTTGCCCTGGCACCCTGTGGGGTACCTCGGCAGGAAATCCATCAGCAATAAGACACCTTTGTTAAGGAAAGTTCTCTCTACTGATGCTTCTTGTTCAGTGAAATTAAAATAATACGTAAAAGCAACTTGCTGCTGGCAAAAAGTTTAAGGCAGGAATTGGATTCTCTACAGCTAGACTCAGACCCATCTCAGCTCTGTAATGCAGAGAAGGATTTTGTTTTCCCACAGCATAAGGTAAGAAAAGCTCATTTAATAAAGAGACAGCAGAAATGCACTCTGTCCCAGTCTGGACGGAAGGCCGAGGGGAAGCTGCCCATCTGCTGATCGAGAGGACGTTCTCATGCTCTTTTTCAGTTGCCATCTCACACGAAGACCAATGTTTTCTCATCTCACCTCAACCGCCTGAAAGACCTTCCTGGAGGCAATTCTGCATTTGCCACGGATCCTGCTAGAAACCACTGTGTATGTATATATGTGTTTATATATATATGTATATATATGTTCCTGCTAGGAACATATGCTCTTTGTAGATGTTCCCCTTCCCGGTTTCCTGGAGATCATAAGGAGGGCCAGAAGAGTGAGAACTTCCACCCAAACTCCCCCTTCCCTCACCCCGGGAAGTCTACGGGCTTTGTTGGCTTAACTTCCCAATTTCATGCAAGTGATAATTGTGGTTTCTATATGAATCGGAGCTGTGAATTTTCCCAAGCAACTTCCCCAGAAATGTTCTGTTTCTACAGGAGATGTGGAAGCGATGGTCCGTGTACAGACAATGAGAAAGCCCCAAAGTAAATTACCTCTGCCCTGTTACACAGAATCACAGAATGCTATGGGGGTGGAAGGGACCTCTGGAGATCATCTAGTCCAAAACCCCCTGCCAGAGCAGGTCCACCCAGAGCAGGCTGCACAGGAACGTGTACAGGTGGGTTTTGAATATCTCCAGAGATGGATGCTCCACCATCTCTTTGGGCAGGCTGTTCCAGGGCTCTGTCACCCTCAAAGTCAAGAACTTCCTCCTCATGTTTAGGTGGAACTTCTTATGTTCAAGTTTGTGCCCATTGCCTCTTGTCCTGCTAGCTTGGTTTCTTCTATTGTGAATAGATGATGAGAAATCACGTCCCAGAACGCTTCTAGTTTCTATGGGATGAAGCAGGTGATGGCTCTGTAGTGTGTTCTTTAACATTTCCCAAATAATTTCCTTTGTTGAAACAATTGCTCCCATTTCATGAATGTGCTTTGAACAGCACCAGGTGACTAGGCAGGACCACTGGCTTTTCCTCGCCAGAGAGGAGAGCTTGCCATTGAAGAGAAGATGGTTTCTGGTGGCAAAGCAGGTCAGTGGATGTCCCTCCATCACTCACTTAGACTCCCACCAGCATCTTAG
>JAHREE010000422.1:2511286-2555907 GCA_033628505.1 Tringa tobata | reverse complement strand
CTCTCTCAGTGGCTGCAACGTGTCTTCAGAGCATCTTGAGCAAATAGTGAGCGTGGCTTGTGTGCCTGGCATAGACTGGGTTGCTAAAAGCAGTATTTTGAGATGGAGATGGGTATCACCCTGTTGGCAAGTGTTTTTTTTAATCTCCATGTTGGGGGAGCTGGTGGCTGCTGTCAATCCGCCTGGGCAAGAAGTGGCAAGGGGAGGGAAGGTGTGCGATCCTCAGCTTGATCGATAGCTTAAGCCAAGCACAAACCACCAGCTATAAATTATCCTTGGTGGGTTCTCAGAGTGAGTCCAGCTGGGAAACTGGGGATTTCTTCTTTTTTGATAGTCCGGGCACTTCCAGCCAAACCCACCGGTTGTAAAAGCTGGAGCCATCGTGCCACCCTCCTGGGGGACCGCCAGACCCTTCCTGCAGCTCCACTTCCCATCCCGGCAGCCACTTGTGTTTTCTGGTGGGGTTTGAAGGTAAAGCAAAAGAGTAAAAAGAAAAAAAAAAAAAGTTCCTGGGAAGAGGATTCAGCAGCCAGCTGGAGAAACACCATGAAATGGAGGTGCCTTGGCCAGGAGATGCTGAGGAGGCACAGGGAAGCCCAGCAAGTGGGTCCCCGGGCTGTTTGGACACTTAACTCATCTTGGTGGCAGGTCGTGAGACGGGCCAGGATTTGGGCAATCCTTGGCTTTGTCTGTGCTGTGCACATCTCCAGCATCACTCCCTCCTTTGCTTGCACCTGGATGTTGGTCTTGGCCTTGGCTCCACCATTTCCTATTTCTGAGCTGTCACCTCTAAGCAGCCCTTTGCCATGTGCATGTCTATGTGTGTGCAGTATATTTATTTATTAAATATATACACAAATACTATATATTCATATATCCTACCTAAATATTTTGTATGTTATTTGTATATTTAAAATTCTTTTTATTATGTATTTATCTGTGTGTATTATAGATATTACAAGTATTTTATGTATCTGGGGGTGTGCAGGGGAAGTGTCTGAGAGCAGCTGAGCCCCACGTATAGGCAGGGTATTTCCTGGTGGTGTGGGAGGTGTGAGGAGCCACAAGCCCAGCGCTCCCACCCTTCCTCTGAGCCAGCTCCCTTAATGCCTTAAGAAAATAAACCAGGCGTAGACAGATGGGTTTGTGACCTGGAGGCATAACTCCACGGGAAGGAGGAGGTTGTCCTTGTCCTTGTACATTGAGGACGTTGGGGGCAATGCATGAACCTTACACACGGCAACAGGGACTCTTTATCAGGGAATGGAGCTACAGGACAAGGGGTAATGGTTTTAAACTGAGAAAGGATAGGCTTAGATGAGATATTAGGAACAATTTCTTTACTGTGAGGGTGGTGAGGCACTGGAACAGGTTGCCCAGAGAAGCTGTGGCTGCCCCATCCCTGGAGGTGTTCAAGGCCAGGCTGGATGGGGCTTTGAGCAACCTGGTCTGGTGGGAGGTGTCCCTGCCCATGGCAGGGGGATGGAACTCAATGATCTTTAAGGTCCCTTCAAGCCCAAACCATTCTATGATTCCATGAACCCCGGTTGCGTGCAACTCGAATGAAGTTTTTGGCTGAATGGTTTTAGCAAGGCAAAGCTGTGAATATAAAGACCTTGATATGTATGAAAATGCATTTTTGCATTTTATGCATTAAAGAAAGGTACTCTCGGGTCAGTGTCACAGGTGAGAGGCGCAGGTTTGAAGTGTGTGGTTTGGCCCTGCCCCTTGCCTGGCCTTGCTCACTCAGTCGTCGTGTTTCTCCTCTTGTGCTGTCCCCCAACTGGGGACATCCAAGTGGAGGGGGGTTTGGGCGCTGGGGTGGCAGTCCTGGATGGCAGAGCCTGTTGAATCCGCAGGGACAGAAAGCAAGAGGAGAGTACAGCCACGGTACCCACCTCTGTCCACTCTTGGCACCTTGTGGAAATCAAAATTTCTCACTTAGGTCACACAAAACACCAGCCGCTGCAGTCCTGCTTGCTGGGGGCTTGGACACGAGGCGTGAAAATTGCATCTCCCCCCAAGGTCACAGTGTTTGTTGGGACAAAACCCTCTGGAGATGCCTCCAGCATGGCCTGGCGTCTTCAGGATCTGATGGCTCTGCTTTTCCAGGGTCTTTTAATTCCTCCAGTGCAAATGCGGTTTCAGATTTGTTTTTTTTTTATTTTATTTTTAATTACTATTATTCTCTTTCCTTTTCTTTCCGTGAATTGCAGGTGCTCCCTGCAGAAGAAAAAGGCACCTGGTGCACTCCGCTCTTACCCCAGCCCGACTGGAGTTCATCCTAATGGGGAATTAATGGCAACCCTCCGGCGTGGCTGCTCAAATTCCCGCTTGGAAAAGCACCCAGGGTCTTGCAGGAGGTTTTTCAACCCTCCGGCTCCTTTTACGTCAGCTAATTACTGTGAATTGCAACACAAGTCTCCGTGTAGGAGGAATCATCTGTGCAGCCTTTGTGTGAATAACCTGCAGGGAGATGGGTGGTGATGCCACCCAAGGATGCCCGGCGGGCTCGGCTGGGATGCGGGGGTTATTTGTGGGGGGGTCTGTGCCCATCCCTGGGGGTGCAGGGCTGGGCCATGCAGTGTGTGGGATGGAGGCAGGTTGGCACAGGGATGGGTGACACGGAAATCCTCTCCTGGCATCGCCTGGCCGTGAGCTTTAAGTCACGAAGGCTTTGCAACTGGGTTTTCTTCTCTTGGACTTTGCTCCTGTGAGTAGTGTTGGGGGGAGGTTTCCAGGGCAACTGGTAGGAAATGGGAAGACAGGGGAGAAATAAGAGGAGCCGTCGTTTGTGTATTCATCGAGAAGATGCCTAGTGGTGGCAACCCCTGACATGTTTATCAAGCCAGCCTTTAGGGCACGGCTGCTTCTTCACCATGTCAGCATTTATGAGGTTTACAGTTCCCTTCCTACTGCTGTGATTTAATTTTGCCTTCCAGCTTCCCTGCCTTTCTCAAGCGTTTTCTTAACCAATATAATCCAGAGAAAGGGAAAAAAAATTTTAAAAACCCCAGAAGCATCCAAATAACATTGGATCAGCTGTTGAAGGTGCTGACCAACAGCTCAGGCAGGGGCTTTGTTGGGTTTCCTAAACTTGCACTAACCCTTCTGCAGATTTAGTTTACAGCCGGGCAAGGTTCTCATCTCTGTTCTTTAGGTGCCTAAAATGCTCTGAAGTCACTTAAGCGATGTTAGAGATGTTTCTCTCTGCTTCTCAGATTTGCTTTGTCTGTGCCTCCCATAATACTGATATAATTCAAAATCAGAAGCTAGTCTTTGATATTTTTTGGGAGGAAAAACATACATCAGTTTATAAAATGTTGCAACCCTGCCGGTTTTCTTTCTTTATTTATTTTTTTCATTTCTTTTTTGGTTTTCTTTATTCCTTTTTTGTTTTTTTCTTCTTGTTTTCCTGATGCTGAAGAAGGAAATATCTTGCTTGACTGAAATCATAATAATGATTAATAATCCCAATGATGATTAATAATCCCCACATTAACTCCCAGTGGGTGATTTGCAGACACAAATGCACAAATTACAGCACTTTCCTGTTTGGTTTTTTTTCTTCTCGGGATGCATGCGACTCAATAACATCCAGGCCAGGTGTCCTCTTGTCTTCCTCTGGCAATCTTCTGCTTTTGCAGGTCCATGGATCCAGCTTCAGCGCCAGGAGGAGGGAATCCCCTTTTAATTGTTGGAAACTTCATCTTTCCTCAACTCACCTCATCCTTTACCTCAAAACACTTTGTGTCCAAGATGAAAGACTTCTGTTTCACTGTAAAAATCAGGTATGTTGCCTTGGTTTCTTCCCTTCCTCTTCAATAGCAGGTCTGGGGTTGAGGTTGTCTGTCAGTTTGGGGTCTTTATTAAACTGTATGGAGGCTCTAAGTTGAAAAAGGAGAGTTTCCAGGCAGGTATAAGGAGAAACTTTCTCACCCTGAGGACAGTGGAGCAGGTCAAATGGAGAAGTTGTGACCAGATAAAGCCATGAGAAACCTGGTCAGACTCCACAGCTGACCCTGCTTGAGCAGGAGGTTGGACTGGAGACTCATGAGGTCCTTTCCAATCCCAGTTATCTATGGGCAAGTAAGTTACAGTGGAAAATAATGAAGCTTTTTTTTCTTAAAAAAAAAAAAAAAAGTTTTTAAAGTTGTTTGACTCCTGAATATTACTGGGAGGCAGCAGAAAGCATTTTCACCTCCCTCGAAGGCAGCTGTCTCTGGATTCCTACCTCCCTACCAGCCTGGACATCAGCAGTGAGCTTGTGTTTCTTTCAAAGAGCTTCACTGTGTGATGGATAACTTAGAACCATAAAATCAACTTAAGGTGGGATGGACCTTCTGAAATCACCTGGTCCAGACCCTATTTCAATGCAGGGACAGCTTCAAAATCAAATCTGCTCTGACTGAGACCAGGTTGCTCAGGGCTGTGCTCAGTTGAGTTTTGAGCATCTCCAGGAATGGAAACCCCATGTCTTCTCTAGACAACCATCCACAAAAAAGGCAGAATTTTCCATTTTCCACTTGAAAAATTCAATATTCTGGACCGTAAAGATGAATTAACCAGCCCAGATGCAGTCAGACCACCTAAAGGAGGTGTCATTGCTGGGCATCAACCCTTTCACCCATCCCTGCTGTTGCTATCTTATAAAATTTCCTTTTTTAAAATGACATTTAATCTTGGAAATAGCTTTCCTTTTTCTTATTTTTTTTTCCTTACCTCTGCTTGTTTCCTGCTCTAATAGCTGTGAAGTTTCCTCTAATTAAATGTATCCATGGGCAGATAATCCTGTTTTGCTCTAGTGTCAATATGGTCCTTCAGCTAAATGAAATATTTTCCCTGCCTGATGTTTATCCTCCCCTGTCTGCCCCTTGGCTCCCTCCCTCCCTCTCTTTTCTTTCTTCTTCTGGACTCAGGAAGTCAGGTTTTCTCAGGTTTTTGACTTGTGGTTGGTCATTTAAGGGGTTCCCATCCTCAAGTATCGGCTCTCCCTCTCTGGATGGTTTCACCCCCTGTTTTGGGCCCCACATTTCTGCATGGCATGGTGGGTCTATCTCCTTTCAGGTCTTTGACGTTTGATGAGCTTGGCTCCTGGCTTCTCCCCTCTCTCCTCCCATTGTGGACATCCAAGGGAGAGCCCTTGCTGCTGGGAAACCCTGGTTACTTTAATTCTTTGCAGTCCTGTTGTTTATTCCTAATATCATTGAGATGGTGAGTAAACTCAGAAGCTCCAGGGCCAGCTAGTACGGTGTGGCCCCAGCTGGAACAGTAATTCTTATACTCTTGCACGGGATGACTCCATCCAAGTTTCCCCCAAGGACAAGGTGATGTCCCTGTGTCCCCACGCCGAGCAGACCTTTGGGAGGGTGTGAACTCTCCTGCACCAAAACCATGCCAGGCGTGGTCCTCACGCTGGTGGCACTTGCAGCCAGGCTCTGGCGATGCTGAGTTTGTGAAATCAGGAGCCTTCATCATGGCCCTGCTTTGGTTTGCTTACGCTTTCACTTCCATCAACCGCCTTGTCCGGACTAATTCATCCTTCCTCTCCTCTGACTTTCCGTGATTGTGATAAATAATTTATGTAACAGGCTGAGTCAGGATTTGTTGCCTGGGATAAAGCGCACAGGCTTCAGCAAAACACGCCTTGGTCTTGCTGTTAGCCTAGAAACAGGGCCACTAATATAATAGACACGTAATAGTCTTGGCTCTTCTCCCTCTGATGGTGACATAAATTGGGGGTGACACTCGCTCGGTAACTGCAGCTTCTCGGTTGTGCCATGAGCGGGCGGGATGAAGTGCCAAAGAGATGAACTTAAGAGAGGTTTTCTGGATCTGGCAGGGAAATAAATGCTGGTCCAGCAGGAACCAAATCCCGGCAGGTGGTGGGCAGACATAATCTTTGAATTCCCGAGCAGGGGCACGTGCTGTGGAGAAAGCTCAGTGTGCCCCTAGGATACCTGAGCAGTTCCATACTTGGGAGGCGGGGCAGGGGAGAAAGCTGTTTTCATGGGGAAAAATAAAAGTAAAACCTGGGTTTTCTGCACCTCAAACTGAGTATCCCCCTCTTCTTTACTATCTTTTCCACTTCTTTGGTTTTGCTCTGCTTTTCCCTGCTCTGTGTCCTACAGCTGCATCCCTGGAGGACCTCAGCGTGGAAGGATGTGGAGTGGGAAGGGCCGGTGGGGGGGCTGTTTTCCTGTGTCCACCCCTGAGGTGATGCACTCCTGTACATGATCCCCAAGGATGGATAATGCCAGCAGTGCTTTTGCTGCTACGGGTGGCCATGCAGGGCTCAGTCTGAGCCCGAGATCTTGAGCCACAGGAGCTCTGGCCCATTCGACATCCCTCTGGAGGAACCAGACCAGGATGGTGTGCCAGATTTTAAATGAATACACGTGTAGCTGTGGAAGAGTGATACAGAATCTGGCTTGCATCCTAAAATAGCATTCAGCTTCACCGACTTTGGTACACTGGCCCCAATGTACAAGAGCCACAGGTGACTTTGACCCTCCAGTTTGGGGTTTGGATGTTCACAGGGGTGATAATGCTTCCCCTGAGGGCAGCAAACCCTTCCTTTGGGGTTAACACCTCTAATGCTGCCCTGGTGCTCGGTGCTGCATCAGGGCTGTGTCCCCAGGCCAGGTCCCAGCTCCTTTCCCAAGTGTCACCCACTGGGGTCTCACCATGAAGCCCACAGGACCGTATTTCAAACTCTACGAGTGTTTCCCCAATCGGACTAATTGGGTAGTCGCTGTAAAAATCCGGCGCTGCCGTTACAGGGCAAAGCTGTGCTCAGAGGGGATGGATGGACCCGGGGAAACTGCATGATGGACAAGTCACCCGAAATAACCCCCCAGTTTGTCTGGAGTCCCAGCAGCTCCTGGAAAACGAGCTGCAAGATTAACACTGCGGCACCAACGCACGCTGATGCAGCACTGCTAATTATAGAGCCCCGGCTCAAGCAAGCGCCGCACAATTAGCATTTCTCAGAGTGCTGCTCGGTGGCCCCAAACCTCCTCCAGGCTGAAGGTGACAGCACGATGCCCACCAAGAGCTGCCCCACCACGGTGGTGGTCCCAGAGTGAGCGGCACTGATTGACGCCCCGCTGCTCCGAGGGTGACGTGAGGGCTCATAGTCCAGCCTTTAACACCGGAGCGATAGATTGCCCGTGGTTTTTGGAGGGAGGCCAGATGCTCCCCACTGGTAGCTCCAGCAGGAGGGAGGGATGTGGCCGGAGTGTGATATTAAGGCTTGCCCCTGCGTCGTTCATTCGCATCGTTCCCCGAGGCTCTGTTAAAAAGCACAAGGTGTAATTTTCAGTGCTGAAATGCCAGCTTCTTACCGCCGCCCGGCTCTAAATGCGCAGCCGTTTCCTTCCAGAAGAGACACCTTTTTTTTCTGAAAATAAAAAGAAATGTATATTTTTTCCAGAGTAAGCGGTGATTTTGTCGTGCTTGCTGGTTTTTTGGATCATTTGGCAAGCTGACGTTACCACATTAAAATCCTATTTAATGTAATCCTTACTGCAGCGCCCCGTAGACCCCTTCATCCTCACGCTCGGCAAAACCTCCGTGACCGGTGCCACTAAAGCACCTGAAATGCTTCATTAAAGGCCAGGAATGGTCCCTGTGCCCCAAGGCACTATGTCCAACACTGCCATGACCGGTGCCAACCTGGGCACCAGTTCCAGGCTGAAGTTTGAGGAGATTAAGTGGCCCTTTTTTAGCAGGGTCTGTTGCGATAGGACAAGGGATAATGGTTTTGAACTGAAGGAGGGTAGATTCAAATTCGATATAAGGAAGAAATTTTTTACAATGAGAGTGATGAAAGACTGGCCCAGGTTGCCCAGAGAGGTGGGAGATGCCCCATCCCTGGAAACATTCAAGGTCAGGTTGGACAGGACGCTGAACAACCTGATCTAGTTGAAGATGTCCCTGCTCATTGCAGGGAAGTTGGACTAGAACTTTAAAGGTCCCTTCCAACCCAAACTATTCTATGATTCTGTGATTTCTAATCAAAGGGTTGAGTGAGACTTGCAGAATCTCCTTGTGGGATGTAGGTGCTCAAGTCCCATGATAAGGACCTGTACCTGCTATCAGCTGGGGAGATGCTGAAGGGAAGTACCATCAAGCACCATGTGGTGGTTCTACTGGTTCATATGGTGGTTTGGTCATCCATCCCCATTGCCACAGCGAGCAGGCTTGCAGACCTGGTCCCCACAGGGTTTTGCTGGGCGTTTGGGATGAGTTTAATGCCCAGCACATCTCTGCATCACATCCCACCCCTGGGCATTTCCCACTGCTTCCACCCCAGCGGCTCTCAGCAGTGCTGGAGCCGGTTAATCAGTTCAGCTGAAGTGTTTGATATTTAACTCATTTCCGTGGCCAGGCGGAGGCGGGAGAGGTGACCCAAGAAGGTCTCGACCGATTTCAGCCAGGAAAATCACGTCCTGTTCTTTCGGCAGGAGACAAACTTGGCCTCAAACACACTGCATCTTGCGCACTGGAGGCATCTGCTCCTCACCCGGGCTGGTGTCACCTCCTCTGACCCCGGCTACCCGGGCTAAAAGCCTGGCAGAAATCCACCAGCACAGCATCACGCTGATGCACGTAACCGCCCGGGCTGTTGCAGTTTTAAAGGGTGGCCCACACAGTGCTCATCACTTCAAAACAGCTCGCCTTGTGCCGGGGATTGGGCTTTCTCCATCTCACCCCAGCAACGGTTTTTGGGTTTGTGCCTGCCCGCGTGTGCGATCGCACATCCCCATCACAGCCGGCTTAATGAATCTGAGCAAACGAGCACAAAAACATCGAGCTGTACCGATTTTATGTCACTGCCAGATTTTGCACTCAGCTTGGGTAGTGGGAAGCCAGGGAGATAAAACGCAGCTCGTTTGGTTGATGTCAATGGGGTTTAAAATTCAAGACAAATTAATTGCATCTGTATTTTTTGATCGGTGAAGGCAATTTCGTGAAGCATTTGTTAAAGATGCCACTTAAGGAGGAATTTCCTCACTGCAGAAGTTAATAACCTTAAAACTGCTACTCAGGCTCCCTGCAAATGGGGCTTTCTGCTGCAAATCTCTTTGAGACTCATAAATCAATCCTATTTAGAAGCAAATTTCTTAGATTTAGAGCAATGAATATTTAAATACTACCAGTTGAAACATTTTCAATTTTGAGATCATTTCAAAGCCAGGGGAGTTTACAGCATTGGGCTACTCTGCAATCCTTTAGCGCCTGAATTGATCTGAACTGTAGCTGAATCTTAAGCAGCTTAAACAGCTCTAAAGAGTTAGAGTAGTTTAAAGGGTTAGGGTAGTTTAAGCAGAATACCATGTTTTCAGGGCTTTGGTTAAAGAAATGGGAGTTCACAGGCTGTCAAGCCAAGCAGCTCCAGATGAAGGACCTGACAAGCATCGTTAGAAAAACTCTCTGAAGCATTAGGCATGTTCTCTGCTTTCAAACCTTGTCTGCTTTATTTTTTCCTAAGGAGAAAAAAAAAAAAAAAAAAAAAAAGAAAAAGGAAATGAAACGAGCGGCTTGAACATTCACACAAAATGCAGAATAAAGGCAAAACACTTGGGAAATCCTGTGAAGGTGGGTTTGCTCTGACAACAGGCTTGTTGCTACTGCCTGTATTTGACACTCGTTTTTCTTCAGTACAAATGACTTCAAAACCCAGTAACACTCTGAACAGCAGCAATGAAAAAAACACGAGAGCATTGCTGTGTTCATGTTTAGCCCCGTCGATGTCAGATACATGCAAATTAAAAACTGAAAGATGGAGCTTTTAAACTCTTTTGAGAGCCCAAGTCAGCTCTGCACAAGCATTTGGGCAGGATGATTATTTCAGATGGGAAAGAAAACAAGGGGAGAAGGAGGTGGGTTTTTTTTGTAAGATATACTTATGCCAGTCCTAGCCATAGTAAAAAGCCTCTATGTACCTTTATAATTTATTCCTCTCAACTAAAAGCCATGCATATTCCAGTATCGTTGCTCCATCTGTGCTGCTAATGCTGGACTGTGCTAAAAACAAATCAGGATTTATTGGATACAAGAGGCAGCTGAGGCAGAGGGAAGACTCCTTATCTTGGTATAACGCAGAGGGATGAAGGCGGGGGATCTGTTTCCAGGTGTTTCTCCAACTGGACCGGCATAAGGACAGCATCTGTGCTGGCACAAGCCACCCACGCCTGCTCCCCAACAGCAAGGAGAGGAACGGTGCAGCCGAGGTGAGCCTCTGCCCAGGGCTGTCCCTGCTGCAGCTTCTGCGCATCGGTCACAGGGTGTTTAAGAAGGGGATGGGACTGGTGCCGGGTCACCCGCGTGTCCCTGTCACCCGCTGTCCCATCCCCGACACTCACCACGAGCAAACGTCTGGGAAAGGCATAATGACAGGTATTGACATTTCCCCGGCAAACCCTCCTGCCTCTCATCGTTTGTGGCTGGGGGAGCGCCTGCAGCCCCTAGGGTCTCTGCCCTGCTGGGTGACCCTCCGTGGGTGTCCCTCCCATCACCACCCAGGCTCCTCCGGAGAGAGCAGAACCAGCCTTTGCCACCCAAACCTTCTTTGCCAGACTTTGTACCAACCACCTACTGATTTGTCTGGTTCGAGCCTGACAATCTCAGCCGATGCCTTTATTTACTTAATTTTAATTTTAATTTTCATTGGGTAAAGCAGTGAACAGCTTTTCCTCTCCCAATTTTGTGCTTTCCCTCCAGCCACCTCTTTTCAAAGACAAGGAGCCCTCGCTGATTCATTGCAGGATCTGTTTGATCTTCCCTGCGTCCCTTCTCCAAACTTCTCCTCTGCTGCCCAAGGTGAGCTGTGATGGCAGACAAGGCAGGACAGCATCCACCCCAGGATTAGACCCCGACAGCATAATTGCTGCAGAAGAAAGTGCTGGCCTTGACAAAATGTCCCCTTTGAGGCTATTTCCAGGGATTTCATTGGGGATGGGATATCTAGCATTGCCACAGTAGAATCCAGGCAATCACTCAAGCAGAAAAATAACACAGGTGCCATGTAATGAGATCTGACAGAAACATTGCAGTAAATGATTTAATTACCCAGCTTATTTCAGTGATGGTGCCGGGATGGATGCGGAGGTGCTGGGTCCCTCCAGCTGACAGCAGCATCCTCCTGCAGTCCAGCAGTGAGCCTGGGATGAACCTCTGGCCTCCCATCTCTACCATAAATATACTATAGAATTTAATTGAATTGTACTATATGGAGTGAGTATACTAATAGTATAGCTGATACGTATGTATATGCCTTACTCTTGAGGCCCCCAGCAGCCTAATTGCTCCTTCAGTCACTTTCCTCAGCCTCATTTCCCCTCTCCTCAGCCCCAAACTGCTCCTATGTCATTCTATCTTGTCTCTGTACCCTCTTAAAACACTGATTTTTCAGCTGGGAGCTAGCAATACTCTCTCTGTCCATGGGTATGATATTCCCACCAGTTCTTGCTTTTCCAGTTCCTTTGGAGACAAATGCCAAGGACGTATTTTTCAGAGCAGATGCTCAGCATTTCCCAGGAACTGGGTCTCTTCAACATGTGGCAATGTGTGTGCTGTTCTCAAAAGCGTGCAGCCCTTCTTTTAATACTGGCTGTCTTGGGACCCATTTCTGCATCACTTTGGGTTAGGGGTAGAGAGGTGGGGAGCTCCAGTCTGGCAGGATTTTCTGTCCCCTCTGAAGCTGGCAAGTGGCAGATCCCCTTCTTTCCTAAAGCACTTTGCAAAGAAATTGCTTGTATATCATATGAAAAGGGAGAATGTCATTGGCATTAGTGGCAAGAGGACTTTCCTGCATCGCCCAGGATTGTGAACCAGGTCCCAGGGCAAGGGCACTGAAAAACTTCCCACCTGATGTAAAGCACCAGCCGATTTCATCATCCCAAAAGCTTTCCAGGAAGCCCTGAGTCAGGAGTTCATGTTCCCCTTCTCTCACCCAGCCCCTCGTCCCAGCCTCTGCAACAGTGGTCAGGCTTGAAGGCTGGAGACGTCATCACAGAAGTGGGGTGGAAAACGCACGATCTGGGGGGAATTCCTTATCACGGGTCTTTCAGCTGTGGTTTTGCGAGCAGATCACATCCAGCTTGGCTGGAGCTCTTCCCAGTGTCTTTTTGAAGGGTTTTCGCCCTCTGGAGGCTAAAATTAGGAAAGCAAATGCAAAAGAGAGAAAAAAAGATATATAACTTGGCTCAAATCTTACATTTGCTGAAATGTGGCACCCATGAGAACAAACCTGCAAAGAGCTGGTGAGCTTCAAAGTGCTTCTCCTGAAAAGCTGATCGTGGGTAAGGACAACTCTTGCATGGCATTGAAAGCCTGAGTGGGACCCACAGGTGTTGTGCTCAGCCTCAGCCTTCCCATTCCTGCCCTGACAGCACCCAGAAATGTCCAGACAATGTTGAATCATCCTGCCTTGACAATTCCAGCTGAGAACTTCTGATCATGCTCATTTTACAAAGATTTTATTCCTCTTTTTTCTCCTTCATCTTTGCCATAGGTTGCGCATCATAAAGGACTATACAGAGGCTGAAATGTATATGATGTTTATAAATTTTTAAAATTGGATTTCCTTTGAAATTCCTATACTTCTTCCTCATGAGACACAGCTCCATTAATTTGCCTGCAATTAGAACCAGGGGAGAAAAAAGTAGGGTTTTTTTCCTTGATAAATAAATATCAGAGGGAAAGGGTGATGCTGAAAGCCTAGGCTCAGGTGTGGTTTGCACCGGGCTTGGTCTAGCAGCATCTACATATCTCTCTAATTTTATTTTCCTGTGTCTTTCTGCCATGACTCAGTCCCAGTTCCTTGGAGACCCTGGTAGCCTGTGAGGTCCTCCTGTTCCTCTGCATTTTTCTTGCCAGCCTCTAGTACACCCTCTGTCAAGCTAACCAACACACAGCTCAGCCTCATGAGTCTCAGCAAGAAGTGCTGTGCATGGAGGCACGATGCCAAGAACATGCCCGATGAAGGCCATTTTCCAGGCGTGGGTGATGTGATTCAGTGAGCTGGAAGTAGAGATGCAGAATGTTCCCTCCCGACCGATGCTCCCACGCAGGACACCCTGTGTTTTGCGTTTGCGCTCTTCCAGCCAGACCAGGTCTGCCAAAATGACAGCTTGAAATGTATGTACGAAAGACCTGCAGGCACCTCGATCTTATCAGTGGCATAAACACCCATGGGTTAGGAGCCTACATAGGAGTGATGCTCCTAAACATCTTTGTGGACCTGGATCTTGTTTCCAGAACACAAAGGACATAGATGATGTGAGTGGCAGCAAGGAATATGAGATTTCCAGAGCCGCAGAAGCATTCACCCACTGCTTCTTATATTTATTGTCCCTTCATGTGTAAGAAGGAGTTTCCCACCTGTGACCACCAGCTCAAAAAATTCCCATATTCCACCAATATGTCACAGGTCTGTATCACCACTCATGGTTGGAAGAGAAGATGTGCAACACCATGGAGCAGCCAAGTGCCCCACTTCCAGCTTCATACCCGATCTCGACGAGGTACCCACCTCCACCACATTCATGTGTGTTCCATGAGACTTCAGGGGAGCTCATAGCCATTGTACCCGGGAGGTGGTGGCAAGTAGCTCCTCCATGGCATCTCTTTCAGTGTGTAAGCAACTACTTGGTGTGAGGAAGTGTGCTGTTTAGTTGTGTTTGGTCTCAGCAATTCCCAATACAGGAACTGTGAGAAAGCACAGGGGGGGTGGAAACAGGTTGCTGAACCCCAATTCCCAATTTAAGGGGTTTGGGGACAATTTTGACATGACAGCTCTCTGGGCATGGCACTGGTTGTAGGTGAGGCCTGAGAAAGGAGATTTCCCCTTTTTTGGGGGGGAAATTATGTAGTGACAATGAACCGAGTTACATTTTGCCAAAAGATTTAATGGATTTCAATGCTCTTGGATATCTGACCAGAGAGCTGTCACCACACAGCAGAGGGACAAAGCTGGGACAGGAGATGCTTGTCACAAAACCCCCAGCAGTTCTGGAAGCAGCAGTAGAATAGGAAGCAGGACAACAACAGTTAAACCTGTCTCAATACCTGTGCAGCCCAGCACCTCCTAATGCAAGCAACACCATTTCCAGCTCCTGTAGGCAGTAAATGACTTAATAATTTAATACTGTGCTCTACAGTAGAGGTAAATAGGTTTTGGTGGAGGAGTGGAGGTAAATGCATTCAGTGCTGGAGTACATCTGATGTGCACTGAAGTTATTAAGTCGAAGCAGAAGCCCGAAGGGCACTTTCATAGCATTCGTGAGAGCAGCACAGTCCCAGGGATGTGATCATTGCTGCAGTTTTGGGGGTGGCTTTTTCAGTGCTTTATAGGGAACCCAGGAAGGCGCCAGCGATGTTTTGAGTTCTGTCTGCGGGGCTGGGATTTGTACAGCTGAACAAGTTTTAATGTGATGTTTTCCGAGGCAATAGATGTGGAAGCCCAAAGTGCCACGATTACGAAACGCCAGTCCAAGCAGAGGCACATTTTTAAATAAGCAATAAAGATGCAAGAGCAAGTCAGTCCCAAATAGCAATTCCACTGAAAGATCACAAAGCCATGGCCAGGCACAACCCGATTTTTTATGCCTGTTAAAGTAATTGGAAACTCGCCTTGTACCTGTTCCTCGTCTTATTAAAAGGCCTGTTGCTATGAGGACACGCGGAGCCATTTTTTGATGTTGCTAGCACTCTGCACAATTTCTTGGCCGGGTTTCACAGCGTGCCAGTAAACAGTTACCTGCTTGTTTACTGGAAAAGCAAGGATTTCAGACCTTCTTTAGAAGATGATTTAATCTTTTTACGCATCATTTTGCACTCGGGTAAGCAGGTCAGCAGCCAAGGCTTGGACTGAAAGTAGGGTCTACCTTCCGCCTCGGCCAGCACGGGTATGAAGGAACAAGGAAACCCAGGAGTGCACACACATGGCTGAGTCTCTGCAGCTTTCGCGTGTTTCCTCATGCCTGATGTGCACATGCCATATTAGCAAAATGTGAAAAATTGACTCAGCTTGAACATGAGTCGGAGCCCCAGCAAGTAAACAAACCCATAAGTAATTCTCCAGACGAGCTGCCAAGAGACTATTCAACACCCGGGCAGAATCCAGGGGGTGCCAGGATGCCAGACTGTGTCTGCAGCCCGCCACCAACAAGGGAAAATCATTGCAGTTGAGTTCTCCTTGGGTTCATCTCAGTGTAGGTGGAAAGCTAATCCTGCAAACTAATTCTCAGCTGGCCCAGCCACTGGAGGAAGAAAGGGAAGGTCGTTTTAGAAAAAAAAATAGCACAACTTCGCCTTGCTCAGCCTGTGGTCGCTCACGAGGTTGAATTGCACCATCTCACTGTGACCCCAGTGAGTTACACCAGAGACACGCGATGTCCAACACATTTCAGGAAGCAGCTGGTACTTAATCCCAAAACCCTACTTTTGCCACGCTCGTGTTGAGCACTGCGCTGTGCCTGGTTGAGTCACCACGTGCTGGGTAAGCAAATAGGCATCTCTGAAGTCAACCATTGCTTCTGAGTGAGTAACTTGAAGCCCAGCCTTCCCCAGCCGGGCAGCTCTTTGTCTACGTGAGAATACGAGGAATCAGGTCTGTGTAAGCAGTGAAATCCAAAACCAGGAGGATGAAACAAGGCTTTTCCCCATTTCTAAGCTGTCTCTGAACCATTACCGTTTTCTGGTTCAGACCTTACGTGTCCTCTGTGGAAGCTGAGTGAAGGCAGCTGCCTTTGTCCCCACCAGGGCATCACGGTTAACCCAGCTGCCGTCACCCCTCGGCTGGGAGCTGCAGGAGTCAATACAGCTGGGCAAATGGGGGTTTTTGGTGAATGTTTTACCCATAGCTGCCGTCCTGCATAGCACCTGCACATCACGTGTGTGCTGCTTGTCTGACCCACGAATAGGGCACGTGTGGTACATCACACTGCTTGCAGCAAGAACAAGCACAGGAGGAGAACAGCAAAAGGAAGGTAGAAAGGCTGCTGGTGAAGAAAAGAAAAATATGAAAGAAACTATGAAGGACAGGAGAAATAAAAGAGAATCTCTGTAGAAAGCTACAGCAGGGCTCAGCAAGAAGATGGCATGTATCCCCCTGGGTTCATTAACCACTAATAGGATTTATGAGAAGAATTTGTCACACACTTAGGAGTACTTAGAAAAATGAGAAAATAATCTGGAAAGAATCTTACACCCTATAAACATCTATCCTTTCTAATTAACACTTTATGCTTGTTAAGAGTGTAGGAAGTTAAAGGATCCAAGCGGAAGTTGAGCAGGGACCAGTCTGAGATGAATCCCCTGAGGTGTGAGAGGACCTGGAGTTGTTGGCTCACACAGGTGTTTAAGGGCTGTATGAGGTGCCCTGAGTATCTGGCCTGGCCTCCAGCCATCACACATTGGCAGTTGATGTCCTATATGTTGCACCTGGAGCTCGTATCTATGTTTCTGATGCCCACTGAGCACCTCAATGATGCTTGGGGAAAGAAAGGTCTCATCCAGTTGCAGGGGGACAACCTGAATGGACCCAAATCCTCCACTGTAGAAGGAACAGTCCAAAATGGCTGCTGGAGTCCCAGGAGATGTTTGCCCTTGTTTGGGAAGAGAAACACCAGGCAATGACCTACCTGAAAGCAGCTGTGTCACCAAAGCCAGGACTGGGAACACTTAGGCAATTTCTATTGCGCCCCTGACTCCCCCACAGTGCTGAGCTTCTCGAGGTCTTCTTCATTTCTTCTGGGCTTCAGGAGTCCTAAACATAAAGCAATAAGTAATGCCGAGGTGTTTTCAATGCCCTGAGCAAAACCACCCTGATAATCCTTAGCTTTCAACACAAGGTGGCAGGCTGTCCCCAAGATGGGGAGCAGCCAGGCTGTTTGACGCGACCAGAAATGGTCCTTTGTCACCACAGAAAAGAAAATGCTGCCCCTTTTTATTACCTCTTTGAGGAGGCAGAAAAGACACAAGGTTTCTGTGGAACTTGTGGTGACTTAGGGAGAGATGTATGTGGTGAACGAGGGCCTGTTGCTGTGAAAGACTTCCTCTGAGCCTGAGCTCTCATCCAAAACCACCTACCAGCTTGGGAGGAAGGTGACTGAGAGGTGCCCACAGTCTGGTTGTGGTGACAGTGGGATGCTGCTGTGGGTGCATCTCCCCTGCCTGGAAATTAGGTATTGGCAGCACACTTAGCCCAGCCCACCCCCTTTAGTGGTTTGGCTACCAGGACTTGGGGCCAGACTGGAGGTGGCACAGCTGAGGGCTGTTTCCCATTGTTTCCACCTGCCTTGCCCACATGGACTTCTCTGGTGATCACCAGCCTGTGTCTCAGCCCAGTTACCTCACTAGGCCTGACCCTGACCTGTAGCTTGACTTTGGACCTGCCTCATCACCTCAACTTACCTGAGGACCTGGACTCTTGATTGAAACTAGCCACCACCATCTCCAGGCCTGCAGCAAACCTGCACCAGCTATTTTGATAGGGCAGAAATGAGAGCTAGGGAGGTGGCTTTGAAGGCTGCCCGGGATTACCCCAGGGGTTCACCTCTCTACAGGTGTGGGGCACCACCAGGGACACCTTCCTGCTCCCCACCATCCACTGATGGAGGAACGCGGCACCCACAGGAAGCTCCTTGTAGAGCAAAAGCTTCCCACAGCTCACGGGGCTCCTTGCCTTGCAGTTTATTCAGCCGCCAATTTAGGTTATATTGCAAAGAGTGACTAAGCATGGTGGGGCAGTGGAAAGAGCAGTCTAATCCACCAAGTCTCACATCTGCAGTAGCTGCCAGCACTAGGTGACTGATGTGCCACCTTTGACACTGGTGTCGGAGCCTGAATGCACAGTACTGACAGCTTCATGTTCTGACTCCCCCTTGCCCTGCTGGGAGCATCCCCAGTTCATTAAGCCAATTTGCATACAGCTAAATATGAAGTCATTAAAAAGTGCAAGATGCAAGAGCGAAACTGGATGAAAGCTTCACCGGTGGGAACAATCAAAGGAAATCCCAGTGCTCGAGCTCCAGTTTGCTCAACAGAGGAGAATTCAATTAAGGGCTGATTTGATTTGTGTAGCTCAGAGAAAAGCCGGCTGACTGGGTGTTGGACATATTTTTGGCTCTGAATCAGCCATAAATACCAAGGATTGTTTTAAGCAGACTGGAACAAACACACTGGACCAAGCCCATCTCCAGCTGCCAGCTGGGGAGTCGGGGTGGGCAGCAGAGGAGGCAGAATTGCCCCTCACTGATGGAGAGCTGACGTGTAACTGCTTGGAGAGGTTGTCTACACCATGCACCCCTCTCTAGGAGGAGATCCTGCAGATTTTGGCTGTGCTGGATCTGTCTTTCCCTCCTGTGCAGCTTGCTCATGCCCCCCCAGCCACCACATGCCTTCAGAGACCTGCACAGTTCGTTGCACTGGAAATGCACCTTCTCACTTCAAGAGCTTTTGATCTCATGATTGCCTCCCTGGGGACACCGAGATAAGGACAGTAACCAGTTGCGATCGTGCCTTGCAGAAGTGATTAAGTATCCTGTGTTACTCTTTATCTTCCTGTTATCGTTTTCTTTTCTTCCTTTGAAAAACTGCTGTTTGTTAAATCAACCGATTCATCCTTTGCCAACGCAGCGGACGAGCAGTGCCCAGTTTGGTTTCCTTCTCCCGGGTTTCTGTCTGGCAGGACTCGAGATGCGTGGTTTCTTAGTGATCCCCCACATCGAAGCCCACCTCTGGTGGGTACCTGTTAAAGCCTATTAACTACTGACTGCCCTACAGCCTGGAGGAACTCACCCTCCCGAAAATGAATATTCCCCGCTCATGTTGGGAGCAGAAAAGCTGCGCTGACCCACTCACAGTTCCCCAGGAGCTGCGTCCATGGAGCAGGGTGATGCTTGAAGGGACAGCTGGAGCTGCTGCTTGATCCCTGCAAAAAGCATGGGGCAAATGAAGCAGCCAGGGGTAGCAGGGAGCAAGCACCACTCAAAGACTAGCGTGAGCAAAATGTTAATTAATTCCCTTAATACTTCACACGTGCAAAGGGAGTTAGAGGGTTGTTCTTGAAGGAAAAATTCATTTGCAGTACAAAGCAGTCCCTTGGGTTGACAACACGGAGCGGTTTTTTATTTGCTCAGGGAGAAAAATGGAATTTTGCTGCAAAAGGCAGCAATGAACTGATTTGAAAGTATTTGTCCTTCACATCAGAAGAAAGTCATTGATGCTGTGCCAGCAGCCACATGAGAAGTGTCTGTGCAAACCTTCAGGTCTACCTAAAACAAGGGCTTCTTGGTAGAACTGGGCAAAATTCCTCTCTGAATAAAATATTTAACTGGGAAGGATACAAATAACTGGGGACGGGGTCCAGGAAGCATTGAGCAGTGACTGTGCTTTCTGGAAGAGTTGTGTCCCCCAAAGGCTTTGAATATTGGTGATAGCTTAGTGCTCCATGTCTCAGTTCCCCCAGTTAGAAAGGATGCCAAAGGCTGGATGGAATTGTCTGTGCAAATTTTGAGTCTGGTACAAAACTCTCAGGATTTCTGTAGTAATTCTAATACAAAAGTGGACAGACAGACTATCGCTAGCCAACAAAAGCAAAAGCTAAACCTATCTTTTTCAATGCTTGGCAAAGACTACATTTAATACTAAGTAAATATTGCATTCTTGGAACCATTTCCCTATAAAATGAGCAGGCTGGATGAAAGGCTTCTCTGGCTCTCCCGACCGCGTGCAAAGGCAAGATTTATTTTCTTGCTCAGATGAGCAATGCTGGTGGACAGCCATACCTCAGGTTTTCCTTCCTGCTTCTATCATGTCTGCTTATCAGAAAGTATCACCTGTTTACTCAAGATAAGACAAACAGAGCTTGCTCATCTGAGGCCTCTTAGAGACATCCTATGAGCATCCCTTGCAGTCTGAACCGGACGACCTGCGCCCGACAGCCCCATGAGCAGGCAACCCAGGCTGGTCAGATTTGCAGGTGTTTTGAGCTAGATCAATGTGTGTTTTCGAGCAAAACCAACGCAAAAGCTGGGCTGTGCTCCACAGGGAGCAGGTGACCAACTTTAAAGCTGTGAAACAGAAAAACAAAGCAAAAACTGCTCTTCTCGGAAAGCAGTGGAGACTGGTATTTGTCCCATCTGACCTTGATTTCTGGCCATGGGAATGGGCATTGTGGCCATGTGTACACAGATCAGTGGTGTCCCGTGGCTTCTTGCAGTTAGATGTGAATAAACGGGTAAGCATGGGCTGGTAGCACCTCATAGTCCTTGGCAGGACTAAAACCTACCAGCAGTGAGCAGCTGGAAGGAGAAATTATGCTTTTCCTTTGGCACACATCCTGCAACAGACAGTGGAGAGAGGTCTCACAGTCTGCTGTACACAGATGTACTCTCACAGCCTGCCCATCTACCCCAGGACCACAAGCTCTGTGCAATCAGTGGGGCCAGAGGGACATGTTTTGTGATGTCTGGGCTCAAGGCGCTTGCCCACACAGCTCCCAAGGTCATGCCTACACACCAGCAGCCTCCATCATGTGTATCAGCAGCACCACATCATATTGTCCCCTGCTTGATGGTGCTGGGACCATGAGGATGGTGGATTTGTGTGAGCCAGCAGCGTGCTGAGCCAGATACTGTGAAAGGGATCTGAGGAAAGGAGAGAAAACAGGGGATGTGCCACATCCATCCAACAAAGTCCGCTGTGTCTCTTTCACCTGCTGACAGCAGGATGATCTGATCCCCTGGGAGACCCCTCCGAGGTGTGTCGGGTGACAGCACGTGTCCCTCCACATTCCTTGCTGGGGTTAGGATAGGGCCAGTGCTTTCAAGTGTAGACTAGTCCCAAGAAATTTATCTTGCCAGCTTCCCTTTCGTAACAGGAAGGATAGCTGGCAAACAATAATTGCAGGAAATGTACAAGTGACCCAGGCAAAGGTAGAAGGTTTACTTGGATCAGCCTTGTGTGCAGATGGGAGCCAGGAGAAAAGCCAGTGCTGAAAGCTTGTGGGTCTTTTCCATGGAATGTTTTGTTTGGTTTTTTTTTAACTGAGAAACACTATTTTGTCGCAAATGAAGTTGTGTGGAAATGTGTCTAACTCCACAAACCCATGGATGACACACTGGCATGGTTATGTGTGCTAGAAGCCAGGTTCCTCACTGCCTGTGAGCCCTAGCCACCATCAGTGATGCCTCCAGGAAAACTCTTCCCAGCAGAGCTCTCCCATGCTGAGGGTCCTGGAGTGTCTCAGACCCCTGCTAGGGAGCCAAGGCAACCTAGAACATGGGATCCACATCTTGGGCACCTGGGATATTTAACAAGAAACAAGAACTACTTCTGGGCTTGGTGAAAGACTCTCAACACCTTGGCCCAGGGCAGTTTTCTCCCAGTGCTCAAATTCTGTAAAATTTGAGTATTCACTGATTTGGCTGACAGCCAGCAGAGTTAAGAGTAACCATCAACACCCATGGATAAGCCTCTATTTCAATCCCAATATCATTTACCAGGTAACTAAAATTAAGTGGTTTGTTTATTTAAAAATATTTTTTCCTGTATTTTCTTCTCTTAGAGACTGCATTAGAGATTCTCATTTAAGGTCCAAGAGTAGGTTATATGTTTTGGAGTACGTGACGAATTTCATCTGGGATGAAAATCCATCTTTCAACCACCTCTAATCTCAGCTATCTTCAGCCTCCCCTTGGACAGATTGGACACTCCAAAAATTGGAGTGAGGGAGAGCCTGCGATGCATCAGCCCTTCTGTAGGGATCAGCATGTTCAGTGATCTGGGAAGCAAGGAGGAAGAGACCCAAAGGAAGGGCTCCATTTGCAGTCCACAGATCTGGTCCTCTTCTCCATCCACCCTTGCAAAAGGAGGATTTACACTGGTGCCGATGAAATTGCGTTGGCACAAAACTGGTGTGAAAGGAAACTCAAGATGAATATTTGCTGTCCTTTTTGTTCAGCTGGGACCAGTGAGAAGGTCAAACCCGTGCCCAACTTCAGCTGAGCTTGCTGAAAGCACACCCTAACCTAAGATTGGGGTTTATTTTCATGTACACAGTCCACTGTTGATATTTCTTCTCCATTTTTGTGCTAACCGTTAAGAAAGAGCCACCTTTGTGCTGCAGTAATAAAAGGGCCAGGTGTGCTGATTAATAAACAAACAAACCTTTTTAATCCACAAATGGCATTTTCAGGATGCATTAACCTGATAGTTCAGGATGGTATTGCCCTGTCCTGTGTTTCCCTTTCTGTCTTGGAAGGGCTTGGGGATGTGCAGCAAGAGTTTTCTCTCCAGATCTGCTCTATGGGTGAGATGTCTGTACTGGGCCACAATCCCACGGGCTTCCCAGACATTTCTAGAGGTGAGACCTGGAAGGCTATTGGGAGAAAACACATCTGGAAGAAATCATAAAATGCACACACAGCCCGAGATCTTCGCATTGGCCAGGGACAGCCTATAATCTTCATAAATACCTCCATACGTGGACTATGTCTGGACCCAGTCCAGGCTGAACTCCTCAGGAAGGGACTCTCAGAAACCTGCAAAGCTGAGCATGGGTCTACCCAAAGAAGTACTGAGCAGGCAGAGGCATCTACAGGCTTAGGCAATGGCTGGTAGGGACTTTCAGAGCATTTAAGAGGAGTATTGATAATGTACGCAGAACTTGGCACCTGGAGTGGCAATTAACTACTCACATCCCTATGGGCTCTTAGTTTTGCCCAGGGAGTTGTCTACTTTAAAAAGCACAGGGGCTTTCCAGCAAAAACTGTTGTTAGACAGAGCACCTCACACCTCTATCTGTTTTACTTCAGAAATACCGATACAGTGCTGTCTCAGCACGTCCAAGAGATGTGAATGAGGCCTTCCTACGCTTATCTCACCCAAACCCTTTCAGGTTCAGTTTTCAGTTGCTCAGCAACACCTTCATCAGCTCTGCATGGGTGGCAAAGATGCCAAGCTTAGCCTAAGGGATCAGACCAGTACAACTGCATACCACGAAGGCATTTTTGGTGCTGGCAAATGAGAGAGCTCAGGGGCCAAACAAAAGCCAAACTTTGATCTCATATCTGGGGAACTGAGTTGCAAATCGAGATTGTGTCTGGCACTTGACCCCTTTGGCATCTATCCCATCGGCCTCCAACACTGAGGTGAGTGTTTTCCTTGTTAAGAAATTAATTTTTTTTGGCTGCTCAGATCTGTCTTTCTCTATTAGTCTCTCTCATTGTTTTTCCTTTCTTTTCCAACACAGAAAGCACAGCAAACTGAAGCCATGAGTGCAACCGAGGTCCCCAACCAGAGGAAAAGTCTTTAAGTGAGGCTGCTGACAGGTGGATCCCACATCTGGCAAGGAACAAGAAATTTGGTACTCAAATACCACCCCATTCTCCTGCATTTCACTCTCACTTCAGCTGGATCTAAACCTTAAGGCAACCGGTCCTCCTCATGTGTAATGGCAAACGTGGACACTGAACTGAGGGCAAAGTATTATGTTAGGAACAGATGCTCTTACCCTACCAAGTAAGGTATTGCCTCTTCATGTTGAGTCTAGGCATCTTTGAGTTCTGTAATATAACTGCAGGCTCCTTCCTCCTCTTTGAGGTTTGCTTGCCTCTACACAAGGTCAGCTCTGCAAGGGTGCAGCTGTGTGGCTTTGGGACAACATAACCAAGGATCAGACTGCTGGGAAGACAGCTAAAGTGTGAGAACAATCCGGGAAACATCTTGCTGGGGACCCCACCTTGGCTCAGGAGCCACGTTTAAGTTTTGCCCTTGGTCTCTGGCTGAGCCACATTCTGTGTTTGCGTGGGGCCCAGCATTGTAATCCCAACATCAACCCACTGATATGACCTCCCAGCTTCACCTTGGACCTGCAGCTTTGCTATGGGCTTCTTTGGGTATGGAACTGTGGTTGAACCCGGTCACTGTCACCCAACCTGCCCTGCTTTCCTTGTTCAGGTGCCATGGGACTGTACCCACCACTGAGGGCTCTGCTCTGCCAGGTCCAGGCTCCTGCCATGAGGAGCAGACAGCTCTTCTTCTCCCTGGCACTGCGTCTCTCCTTCTCCTTTGGGTTTGACATCCACACAGGCAGTTGTAAGTCAAGTCCTAAGTCTCTCAGCAACTGTGTTTCCATTGATTTTCCTGGGAATTTGTCAGTCCTTGGAAATACGCTATTGCAAGTCAATCAGAAGCTGTGCTGGAAACTTCCATGCCAACGACAAACACTTGAAGGTTCAGGGTAACCTGAAAAATAAATGCTGAATATCCAGCATTTGGGATATCGGGTGGTTCCAATCTGCAAAATAATTCAGTTCCTTACGGCCCATCTAGAGCAAAAAGCAACTAGTGGGCTGATGAACATCATGGATCAGGCACAAAGAAAAGACACTTGGAGGAAGTTTAACCAAACACCACAAGAACTTGAAAAAACTGAGGTAGTGGATGAGAGGGGGATGTTTTTTGGGAGGGGTAGGGGTGCCATTTGTCAGCATTCCCCTGCTAAGCAACTAAACTGTGCCAGATTCCTTCCACTCTACCCGGAAAACAAACTGCACCCTTCCTTAATGGTGCTACAGAGCAGAGTTTCCCCGTATCACGAGGCTGTAAGCAAACAAGAAAGTCTCTGATAGAAGACAGGAATTTAGATGAACCACCTCTCCCCTTCCAGTAACACTGACAAAAGCCTGTTTAATTACCTTTCCACTGGAGCCAAGGTGACTTTGCCCACCGCTCTGGCTCCACACACAGGACGCTGCCCTGGGCTTCTCTCGCCAGGGTCCTTAGGGTGCAGGAACATTTGGGACTTTTCAGCAACCTCCCACCTGCTTAGCATAGAACTGTAAAAAGATAAATGTCTTATGAACCATGGAAGTAATGATTTTTTTTTCCCCTAGCTTTATATCCAACACCATCTACTGCAGTATCATGGAGTCCCACCAGGTTCTGCTTGATTCCTGCCTGTATCAGGAACAGTGTGGTGAGTAGGACTCGGGAGGTGATCGTCCCCCTGTACTCGGCACTGGTGAGGCCCCACCTCAAGTACTGTGTTCAGTTTTGGGCCCCCTACCACAAAAAAGACATCAAGGTGCTAGAGCGGGTCCAGAGAAGAGCAACAAAGCTGGTGAGGGGTCTGGAGCACAAGTCTTATGAGGAGAGGCTGAGGGAACTAGGGTTGTTCAGCCTAGAGAAAAGGAGGCTGAGGGGACACCTTATTGCTCTCTACAACTACCTGAAAGGAGGGTGTAGAGAGGTGGGGTTGGTCTCTTCTCCCAAGTTACAGGTGAAAGGACTAGAGGAAATGGCCTCAAGTTACGCCACAGGAGGTTCAGGCCAGATATTAGGAAAATTTTTTTCACCGAAAGGGTTATCAGACATTGGAATGGGCTGCCCAGGGAGGTGGTTGAGGCACCATCCCTGGAGGTGTTCAAAAGACAGGTTGACGTGATGCTGGGAGACATGGTTTAGTGATGGTGTTGCATTTTGTTTGTTGTGTGGGTGTTTATTTTTGTCAGAGTTAGGTTGATGGTTGGACAAGATGATCTTGAAGGTCCCTTCCAACGTAGAAGATTCTATGATTCTATATTCCCTATTATACTTATCATAACGATGCTCAAGTCACCACACCTGCCCTAGACCATACTACAGTCCTTCTGTGGCTTCTCACGCATCTGTTCTCAACTCTCTCCTGTATTTCCAACAGACCTATCCATCACCTCCCCACAGTGACCCCCAATTAATTTCTATACTCTCCCTCCCTTCCTAACGCCATCAGTCAACTCCCACCTCTCCTGCCTGTCTCAGCCTGGCTGTTAGCCTGACAAAAGTCTTCGCCGTAGAGCTGGCAACCACTTAACTGGTGTTTGACTAGCCGGCCATCTTTTCCAGCTGCTGAGCAGCCAAGCAAAACATACTTCTCCTTTAGGTATTTTTTCTTTAGCCCAGCCTCTGACAGTAAACATGTAGGTATTTATTATCATTGAGATTACAAGAAACGACAATATCTCCATACTTCAGAGAAACTCTAAAAGGTGTTAGGGAAGGAATTAACAAACATTGCAATACACTAAACATACTCATGGTTGAAAAAAAAAACCCTTCCTCAAATTAGTTTGCTTCTCCCAGTACACATGCTGTTGTCTTTTTTTGGTGACATAAAAAGTGCCATGGGTATCTGGCCAGGAGACCTTTGTGGCAACATTGACTTCTTTTAAACAGCAGAAAGAGTGTTTCTTGTCCCAGAGCAAAGATGGACAACAAAGAAGAATTGGATTTAATAGAGGGAACTTATGGTGGTGAAGACATCTCATTCATGTCTGCAAACAAGAAAAACAATCACGTTCACACAGGAAAAGTGCCTTTCACAGGGAATTGTACCAAATACAAAGGTTTCTGTATGTCCAGAAGTCTCTGTTTTGCCTAGCCATTTTCTATGCAGAAGAGGAAATGGCTTGCTGAATGAATGGACTATATATACACACACATATATATATATACGGACTCTCTGCAAGCTGGAATTCATAAATCCTTTTCGTATCTGCCTTTCTTCAGGCTCAATTACCTCTAGTCATCCTTGTGGTGACTCCATGGCTCTCAGGGAGAGATCTGGTCTTTGCTGTCTCATGCCTGCTGGGAATTTGCAGTGAGCTGATGGACATATCGGGGCAGAAGGATGACTGGGAAGCAACTGTATGACCAGATTGCTCTTAACCAGTAGCCCACGTGATGCATAAACAGGTTCTGACTGGGTTGAAAGGTCTCTTTTCACTGGAAATGATATGCAAATCCATGAACTAAATATGCATACAACCCACTGACAGGTACTTCAGCCAGCTCACGTTAAATGTGAAGCAGTAGTGGTTGTACAGCCCGTATTCTTTCACCTTGGAGCCTCTCACAGACAATGAATCCCTTCTTCTTCACCTTCATAAGCAGAGAAAACACTTTAGAGGACTTGCCCAAGATATTGTACCTTAATATCATTTACGACATT
Source organism: Tringa tobata (assembly GCA_033628505.1). NCBI lineage: Eukaryota > Metazoa > Chordata > Aves > Charadriiformes > Scolopacidae > Tringa > Tringa tobata. Next base: position 2,528,900 of record JAHREE010000422.1, on the reverse strand, counting down.
TGCTGTCAGAACAAGGATTTAAAATCCAATCCTGCCTAGGCAAGTTTATTATCCTAATGTCTACCTATGCAAGGCTTCCTCTCTCTTGTAAATAAACCGATTACTAAGTAAATAGAGTACTAAGTGAAAGGAGCGTGAGAACATAAGAAAAGGCAGTATACATATAGTCTTCAATGTCCCCACTTTTCTGCCTGTCATGCTGACAAGATGAGAAGAAAAGCTCCTGGTGCTCTTTCCCTACGCCTCTCTTTTGCCCCAGAAGAAGAATACCATTTTTTCTATCATAATCTAACACATCAACTTCCCCACCATGTTGGACTGTGTGCTGTATTGACCAGACTTTCAAGAGAAAGGCCTTGGCCCTGAAAACACTCCCAGCTGGATTCTTCATGTGCATTAGGTCACTCCCATGTCAAAGTCTGCGTACCACTGGAACTATAACTCTACAAGAGCTTCCCGTTTGTGCCCTGTCTAAATTCTGCAGGTTCTTCTTGATTCCAGCTCTAGGAGATATCCTCTTCCCCCCTATCCACACCCAAGTTCTGGCCATCTCACTGATGGAACCACCTGGATGATGACAACATTCTTCTGTCTCCTTCTGCTGGTGTCTGTTCTTGCCCACATAATGTCTAGCCTGAGCATTGTCCTAGCTTCTCTCTTGGACATGCCAGGATCAGCACCATTCCTTATGTCCCCATACTGTCCCATCTGTGCATCTTCAGCTACTATCTGTCCTGCTCTTCAAAGCAGGAGCTCTGGGCCTGTACACCTTCAACAGAAAGTTATCCTCCTGACTGCTGGGCTTCTCTGTGTTGTTACTATTACTTCTATTAATAACTTTTATCTACAGATGTGTTGTATGGAGTCTTCAAGCCCCATGTTATGTAGGATACAGCTTTGCAGAGCTCTCCATACCCAATCCCCTCAGGTGATCGCTTCTGTTTGGTAATGCACCATTAAAAAAGCATTTCCTTCATTGTCCATTGTCTGAAGAAAGGATGGGGAAAATAAGCCATTGCCTGAAACCATCCGTTTTAAACAGGTCCTAGCAAACCCAAAGAAAGCTGCTTGAAGTTTCAGAAAGGGATGGGTGGGTTGTGTTTTGTGGGTAGGGACTCAAAAATCCCTGAAGGAATTACTGCATGTTGTCTGCTAGGGGAAATCCAACAATCGCATGAACACAAAGGCTACCAGTTACAGGCGTTTTCCACTTCCTTTATTGGTTTTCACAAGAGCTCAATGAGTTCTCCATCATTTTGCAAAAGTTCCTACTTTGGCTGGTGTCTCTGCACTGGGATTTCCTATCAGCTATGAAGGCCCCTGGTTACCTATTGTCAATACTGTTTTTAGCACATGAAGCTTTATATAACCCCAGACAAAACATGTTGTTAAAACCACAATCCACTAAAGCACCCAGATCCCTAGTTTAATAACTGAAGAGCTCCAGCAAGTTCAAAGGCTGAAAGAGCAGGTCCTGTATCAGGGATGTCAAACAGCTGTATGTCTATGCTAAATCAAATAATGAAGAAAAATGAAGCACATCTTGTAGGAAAGTGACCAGCTGTGATAGAAATCTGTCAAGCGGTAGAGAATCACATGGAAGTTTGCATGTATGGCTGATAGCTGGGATTACTAAAAATGTGGATCTTTGTTTTTAAATTAAACTTGTCCAGCTTCGGTTTCCCACGCTTGCTCTTTCTGTGCTTTTCTCTAGAAGATTAAATAGCCATTTAGCAGTTTGTGCCTTCTCAACACAATGATTATGTTGTACATTATTGTAGTCATCATTCTGCTGTGCTGAAACTCATACAAGTTTGGTAATCAGCCTAAAAAAACACATTATAAACGCAAGTCACATAAACCTAAAACAAACCCATAAAGCTGGGCAACAGCAATGTACAACTGAAGTACTCCAAATACCCACATTAATTGTTCTGTCACTGCAATGAATCCCTGGTTCTTCAGGAAAAAAAGCAATCTTCAGGGACATTATTCATGCAGATAAATAGTTTCAGTTGAGCACTGGCTGCCGTGAGATAGTCCAGAGCACGTCGCTTCTTTTGGTCTAAAACCGTGCAGCCTTCAGCACTACTGTCAGTTCTAAATATATTACTCAAGTCAGATGTATAATGAGACATTTCATTACTTCCTTCCTTCTCAGCACATTAGAACAAAGTGAATTCAGGATTTGCTGTCCCCAGTAAGAGCAAAGGTTAATTCTTCGCTCCCTGCCAGAATCACCAGGACAACTGAAATATCCCTTTGCTGTCCCCGCGCACATTAGAGCATTGCAGCTCACTTGATGGTCATGACACTCCTTGATGACAGGACAGGCTTGTGAGATACCTGCTGCACCATTCTACTAGTGACCCATGGCATTTAATGCTTTATATTGGATACAGTTGTACTGAGATGCCCCAGCCAACTTCCGAGCCCCATAGTGCTCAGTGCTGTACAAACCGATGAACCTTTGCCATGCACAGAACACACAGTATAGAAGAAAAGATTAAAGGTCTCTCTTGAGGTCCCGCAAGCCTTTCCTAATCTCTAAAACAGATTAATCCAAGCCATGAAGTAGCTTGCATTTACTCACACCTGCTCAAATATCAAGAGCTCAGGCTTTCCACGTTCCCTTCAAAATGTGTATGTCCAGCCTAAGCACCAGTCTGCACCCTGGAAAATTGAGTTGTTGTTGGATGATGATGATGCTGACCCATCCCTGTCAGCTCTTATCTTGAAGTCCAAAGAACCATTCCATTTTGTATAATCTAACGACACGTTGATTGCAGCAAGTTCTTTCCACAAAGAACTGCACTGGAAATGCCAGTGATGTGGATACGTGCTCCTGAACTAGTCTTTGAGGTTCCTGTTAGTCAATAGAGAGAATAAGCATCTCTTGTCTGAGCGAATTTAGATAATTTCTTCTGAGCTGTTTTTGATATTTATCTAACCATTCTCTAGAGCCCATTTCTCTCCAGTTCCCAGATGTGACAGTAAAATCTGCCCCAGGCTTTCTTGAAGATTTTAAACTTATCTCGATATTGAATAGGAGCAGTTCTGAAACCCAGAAAGTACCAGTGGGATGAAAACCATCTTCCACCTGTGAGCAAATAGCAATATAGGTGGGAATAAAAGTCAGGAAAACAAGACTGAACAATAAGCATACTATGAGTTGTTTCTATATACTTTCAAAAGTAATCATTCAGGTGCTCTACCTTAAAGAAATAATCATTCTGTCACTCTAATCAAAGTATCTCAACTGCATTTTCTTTCCTAGATGTCACAACCATCACATTTTACTCATCCCAGCTGGCAGAAGGAGATAAATGGGAATAAAACTTCCAGCTCTAGCCAGACAAAAGCAAAGAGGTCATTACACTGTCCTTCATTTTATCACCATAACCAGGGCTGAGCCTTGGGGAACTATCCCCACCTTCCCAGGGTGCGGTAGTTTGGCTCGTGCATGAAAATCCCACCTCTGGGAACCCCAGTGTGAGGCAGCAGGACTTGCCCAGCACAGTTTGGGGATCATTCCAAGGGGTGGCTCTCCTTCTGGATGCATGAGCCTCCCCAGATTTCTTCTGCACCTTGACAAGGAGCCCTTGTGCCACAGCTGCATCGCTGGGGTGCTGCTGAACACGGACTCCATGGGGAAAGGCTCTCCTATATTTCATTGCTGAGTATCTCAACACCTCTTAGCATGAACGGCACCGTAGCTGAAAATCCGGGAAGCACCTACACAACTTAGGCTCCAGATCACTGTGTATAGTGAAAACTGAGGCTCTTAGAACAGTTTGCTTTAGAAAAAAAAAAAAAAAAAAAGTCATTTCTTTTACTTTCACACCCCTGATGACCAAAAAAGTGTTTTCTTCATCTTGAAATCACACTCTGTGAACACCCCCACCCAAGTGTCACTTTCATCCACTCTGCCCCCAACAGCAGGAAATCACTTAGAAAATATTTCCCAGGTTCCTTCCTGCCCAGAGGTCATCTCCGTGTTTCAGACCAGCAGGAATCACCGTGTTCTCTGACATAACAGACGGAGAAGGAAGATCTGCCCTGCCCATCCAGCATAGAGCTTCCAGGCTTCTGTTTTTTAGCTGCAACTCCACCCCGTGCTGGTGGAGAAAGGATCGGTTCCCACTGATCTCAGGAAAGGGAGGTCACGGGGTGGGGGGGTGAGGGGGTTGCTTGATTAAATCACCACAAGCCAAAAGGTTCTCTCTCTTGCTTACTGAGAACCGCTCACAGGCTGTTTAATTCGTTCCAAAGAGAAAAGCAAACCAAAAAACAACACCCCCACCCCACCCTCCCCAGCCCAACAACCCACAGCAGCACACGGAAAAGCAGGTGTGTCTCCAGCTCTGGGGGAAACAAAGGGCAGAGACTGAGGCGGGAGTTGACACTTGGATGGGAAGCTTCCTTCCCGGCGCAGGAGGACCAGTTGGGAAAAGACTCCGACAGGACCAGCAGTGGGGTGTCCTACAGGTATGGATGATGCGTGTGAAACGTAGCATCGGTCTCCTTGTGGGGTTGAAGAGCTTGGGGCAGGCGAGGGCGGCTCAGAGGACTTTCCAGGGCCAGGTTCTGGTGTTGTGGTGTGGGCTTTGCACGGCCGGTGAACTTGCTGTAGGTTTCTACCGGGAAAAGCGCGATCGGCACACGTTTCATTTTTGTGCTGATTAGTTGACAGTTTTCTGTAGGATGCTCTTGGCTTTTTTGAAGCCGTTTAAGCTTCTGATAAAGTGTTAATGTCTGTTAGCTTGGCTGGTGAATTCCAATAGAAGCTATAACTAATCTAGTTTAAGCTCAGGGCTGCAGAGGTAAAGAGGGATGTGCACGGAAATAGTGTGCTAATCTGGACTGCATTTATTACCTCCTAAGGCATGCCACACAGCTTCAGAAAAAAAAAAAAAAAAAAAAACAGATCAACCGCAATAACATTTGGATTTTTTCACTTTGTTTCATGCTTGCGGTGGCTGGGGTTTGCAATGCAGAGAACAGGCACAGTATTTTTGTCAGCTGTACAGAATGATGGGTTTGTTTCTTTTATGAGCGATCTCTTCTGTCCCCCTTCAGTTTCACTTTAGGCGACCCTTGGTGACAGGGGAGAGGGACTTGGGGCACCCATGGCCACAGGCTGGGACACTGCTGTGTGCTGTCCTTGAGTGTCATATTTATCTTGTTTCCACTCTTTTCTAGCTGTGTTTTAAGCTGCTTAAATGACAGCCAGTTTTTCAGTGTTATGTTGGAGTGCTGGAGTGCTGTTGGCAGCGCTGAGTGTCGGGGGGATGCAGGGATGCTTTTCTGATGCTTTCACCCACAGTGACGTCTATAAGCCCCAAAGTCATGCTCCATCCAAACAGCTCTGGTGCAGCAGTACCCACTGGTCACTTAAATGATTGGGATTCAGAAAAAACACAGCAGTGTTGTGCCCTTCTACAGCCGTGTTTCCCTCTCCCCATCAGTGGGAAAGTGATGCTCCCTGCCTGCACAAAGAGCTTTCAGGTTTGGGGGAGAAGGGTGTAATTGTTTGAATGCTGTAACTCTCGCTTTCAGTGGCAGTTTTATGGGAGGTGATGAGCTTGTAACAGGCAAGGGAATAGCAAGGGAAAGGATGTTGGGAATTTGGAAGCCTGAGGCTCTGTTTCTCCTCGCTCCACCACTCGCTCTTGCATGGTGAAAATGGCATTTCTCAACCCATAGATTTTCCTCTCACCCAGAAAATTCCTCATCTGTTTTTGTCACTTATTCTGTCTTGAGATGTCTGGCAACGTTGCATGATGAAGTGATACATCAGAAAATTTAGGGGCAAATCTTTAACATCTGCATAGCAGTGACACTTGACTGAATTCAGTAATGGCTTGGCCAGCTCAGCAGGAGCCCGGTGTATTTGGCATTTGTCATTATTTAACTTCCCTAGACTCCTCTGCGTTTGCCTCCGGTGATCAAGGTTTAAAAAACAAACAAACAGAACATGCGTAGGCTCCGGGAAGATATCTTTGTCCTAATCTCCTTGATTATTTTTATTTTTTTAACACCTCTTAGACAGGCTTAATAAAGCAGTTTTCCAAAGTCTGAATTGGAGACGTGGGAAATTCCTCAAACTAGGCAGAGCTTCCTCTCATTGTTAAAACACAAAAGACCAGGGCAGCCTTTACTAGAGTTCCTTTTTTAACCCATTCATCTTAATCAAGAAAGCCTCCCTGCTGCTGCAGCTCTTCATGGCTGCAATTCGTGGTTTGCCAGAAGAAACAAGGGCTTACAGTAGGCAAGGATGGGTGTGAATTGCATCATCTGTGAGAGCATCATTAGTTTTGAGGCTATATTTGCACGTTGTAAATTAAATGTACTTTCACTTGAAACTGAAATGATTTGCTGCTGGAATTAATCATAGAATCATAGAATGGTTTGGGTTGGAAGGGTCCTTAAAGACCATCCACTTCCATCCCCCCTGCCACGGTCAGGGACATCTCCCATTAGACCAGGTTGCTCAAAGCTCCATCCAGCCTGGTCTTGAACACCTCCAGAGATGGGGCATCCACAGCTTCTCTGGGCCTTTCTAGCCTTGTGTAAGAACTGTGGCTTTTTTAAGACCAAATAGGATAAATGTACAGCAAAACCAAACTCCTTTTGGAAAATGATTTTCCAGTTTTCCATGAAACAGTCCATTAGGATTGTCATCTCAAAGAGGGGTCCAACTGTGATTCATGAGCTGATTCACTGTAGCTGCATGGTTATGCAGAGTTTATTTCTCAAAGGATCCTGCACGTTGCTCATAGTGACTATGGGCAGTTACCACCCATCAGCCAATCTGATCCAGTACCTGCTGTGTCTGGTAATGAAGCAGCAGTTTCTCCACCTTGTCTGTGTTTGGCATCATCCTGCATATGAGGACTGAGCAGGCTGAGGGCAGAAACTGGGGGAGGAGGGGTTATGATGGTCGCCCTGTGGTGGACTGGAGGGGTTGTATTAGGCATGTGGGTGAGATGGAAGGCACAAGGTGGGTGTGCAGGAGCAGGGAGCATGGGAAAGAGCTTGGAAAGATGATTTGCAATGGCTTATTTCTCTCCGACGGAGGAATTATCCAACCCATGTTTTCTGCAGGAAAGAGCAGTTCCTGCAGAGAAGCTAACTCACTGTGGCAGGTTGTCAAGTAATTAGAGTACTATATTTGCATGTTATAATGCTGCACTGGTGGACTTTGTGATGGAATTTTTGACTACATTTGCAGCCTATTCTAAGGGCTTGTCTGCTCCCGGTGGTGGCCTGTAAGGGAGGATTCACTCTGACAACCATCCTATGACATGGCATGGATGTTGTAACCTTAATGCATCATTTCTGCACCCAGCATCCATCTTCTGTCCAAACATCAGTTTACCCCTGTGGAAGCCTGCGATGATTTCTGCCCCAAAGTCCTCCTTTCTCCATCATAACTCCCATCTGAGCAAACCAAACCAGATGATGTACTGGGTCTAGCTGGGATGGAGTTAACTTTCTTCATAACAGCCCATAAGGTGCTGTGTTTTGGATTTGTGGCTAAAACAGTGTTGATAGCACACCAATGTTTTGGCTACTGCTCAGCAGTGTTTGCACAGCATCGAGGCTTTCTCTCTTTCCCATTCTGCCCCTGTAGTAAGTAGACTGGGGGTTGGGAGGGGCTACAGCTGGGAAAGCTGACCGGAATTCACAAAAGGGATATTTCAAACAATTTAACATCACGTTCAGCAAGAAAAAACAGGGACAGGAGGCAGGGTTGTCTTCCAAGGTGGCCGTTGTTTGGGGACTTGCTGCACGTCGGTCTGCCTGAGGGAGGTGGTGAGTGATCATCTTCTCATCACTTATTTTTTCTGTCCTCTTTCCTTTCCTTATTAACCTGTACTAGATTCAATGCACTAGTTTTCTCACTTTTGCTCTTCCGATCCCTCCCTCCTCCTGCTGGTGGGTTGGGAACAAGTGAATGGCTGTGTGGGTGCGTACCTTCAGGCAAGGGTCAACCCGCCACAGTAGGATACCTAGCCCACCTTTTAGACACCTGCTAATGGACCACTTTTCCCAGCCCAGAAAAAAAATTTGCTCTCCTGTGTCATCTCAATCAACCAATTTATACAAAGTAATATTTGTTTTAGGAAGAAGTCAAAGGTGACCTAAAATTGACCACTCCGGAAATAGACATTCTTCCTTCTGGCTTAAAGGGGAGAGCTGTGCCTCATTTGCCTTCTAGGTATTTCTACAGCTCTCCCTTTATCAGGGTGAGCACTAAGGGGTTATTCCTGCCTCAGGCTCTCTCTAAACACCATGTGAAGTAGGCGGCAGGGAACGGAAACACAGAGATAACAAGGGTCTACTTACACAGTTGGCTGCTGCCAACCCAGGATCCACTTAAGCCCACCTCAACAGGAGAGAAAATGCTGTGGCAGGCCAGGTTTGAGGATGCCTGTGAGTAGCAGAGCTGCATGTATTCCCCATTTAAATCTTAATATGAAACATTAATTTCCAAATGCCTTCCCCAAAAACATAATAGAGCTGTGATCTAGTATGTAATTTACTGTCCTCGGAAATTCCTCAAAACAGCAGAGCTTCCGCCAATTGTTCATGAACAGAGGAAAAGGTCTACTAGAATTCCTGCTTCGGCTCGCTCCTGTGACCACAGGTTTGGCCCTCAACAACCATCAGGCTGAGTGTGTAAAACCCATCTTCATTCCAAAGCTGTCCCTACGTGCCTTATGGAGCATGACCCTTGCTCCTGAGTTTGTTTTACTGTTCCTTTTTCAGGGAAAAATTCTTTAAATTCCTGCATGGGGTCCTGAAAATCTGAGTTGACTGATCCTATGGCTGAGGTCCCAGATGAGCCTGTGCATGCTTCAAGTGTCTCCAGCTGTAAAAAAGGACTGATGGCACTTCCTTCCACTCCCTATCTGTCCTGTTTCAAGCCTATGGCTTAAAAAGTCCAATTCCTATTCATGACCACTGGCCCTTATCTCAGTAAGGACACACAAGATGTTAAAAACATAGAATCTTAGAATGGTTTGTGTTGGAAGGGACCTTAAAGACCATAGAATCATAAACTCATAGAATAGTTTGGCTTGGAACGGAACTTTAAAGATAATCTAGTTCCAACCCCCCTCCCATGGGCAGGGACACCTCCCACCAGACCAGGTTGCTCAAAGCCCCATCCAGCCTGGCCTTGAACCCCTCCAGGGATGGGGCAGCCACAGCTTCTCTGGGCAACCTGTTCCAGTGTCTCACCACCCTCACAATAAAGAATTTCTTTCTAATATCTAATCTAAATCCCCCCTCTTTTAGTTTAAAAACATTACCTCTCATCCTATTGCTCCACTCCCTGATGAAGAGTCCCTCCCCATCTCTCCTGTAGGCCTCTTTTAGGTACTGGAAAGTTGCTATGAAGTCTCCAGTGAGCCTTTTCTTCTCCAGGCTGAACGACTCCAGCTCTCTCAGCCTGTCCTCCTGTGCTATTAATTAAAATCTGTCTCAAAAGCTGACTCCTCTTTTCCTAAATGCCTTGTTTCTGGGCAGCCTTGCAATGGTGGCTCCAGCACTGTTTCAGCACCATAGTAGCAAACCTGGCAAAGACCTAATCCATCTGACAGCGCTTAAGGGAGGCTTCTCTTGTCCCTAATGTAAGTGCAGATGCTTTTGAGGGTGTTGAAGCAGAGGAGACTCCTACTGAAGTAAGACTTAGATTGTCTGTACAGTCAGCTGAGAGAAACATAAGTGCCTCTGAAGATGTGCCATGGGAGATGCCACAAAAGTTAGACACCAGCTTCATCCCATGGAGGGCAGAGGAGCTGAAGAGAATTCCTGATCTTAAAATGTGAATTTTACCTTAGGCCATGCTAGGATTAGGAGAAACACGTGCAATAGCAACAATGCAACATGAGAATCTGGAGTTGTTCCCTAACCCTGAGGCCATCTGTTAGGGCACAGCTCACCTCCACATGCCTGAACTCTCATTTTCCCTCGGAAACAAGACAGCCTAGGCTGTGCTGCCAACTGGTCCATATTATTCTTTGAATAATTTCTGTGAATCTTAGCATTGGCATTGTCTGAGACAGGGAACAGGCTATTTACTAGGTCTCCCTAGGTCAGAAAGAGACCTCAGGTGGTCATCTACTCATGGCAGGTGTTTGTTTAAGCTCTCTGAAGGCACCCTGGGGCCTGAGAAATGCCACTCCTCTATTCAGCTCTGTGTTGGATCTCATGAGCAAACCTACCATCAGGTGCAAGTTGTCTTTGCATTACTGTGCTCTTACACCATATGAGCCTAACAACCACCACGGGGGTTCACAATGCTGGATCATCCCTGGTCTAAATCTGAAGTGTGATGTCATTTTGAACAAGGCCAAGCATCTGTCTGAAGTCTAATACTCCTTAAAGTCTTCTGAATATTAGTAAAACAAACTAGTCCCATTCATGTTGATGATATTCTGTCTTGATCTCACACTTAATGCCAATGATGAAGATGAACGAGCTCTGATGATTTTAAAAACATTATAGACAAGTGTAGCCTTCAAAGAAGTTAAATACTACCATTATTTAGGATATCTGAGTTATCCTGTGCTCTGGAAGACAGACCAGCAGAAAAATAGTAAGGCTGGAAGTGAAATCAGTGGAACAAAAAGTAAACAATTGTTTTTTCTCTCAGGCTTGATAACTACAGAAGGGAATTATGAGATATGGGCAACAGAGATCTTCTTTCGCTGATCTAGGATTTTTCCCTCCATTTATACAATTCTTTGTTCAAAAGGTGGATGCTATTTTGTACTTCTACATTTTTGTTGCTAGGTGTGACAGGCCAGGCCTTCAGACAGGAAACTCCTGCTGTCCAGAGAGGGATCATACAAACTCCAAATGGCTGACACCTACACAACCTGCAGTAGCTTCCTATACAGCCAGCTGTGCTCGCAGCAATAACAGGAAAAAAATCAAGAGGTTAATAAAATGAAATGAGCAGGAAGCATGCAGTCATCAGACTTTCTAGTACTTCAGTCTATAGAAGTAACCCGTGGCTGGCCTGACTTAGGGACCTAATCCAAAACTCATTGAAGCCCGTGGAAATTCCACTTCAACGGATGTTGTTAGACCTCACTCTTCACTATATTGATATGGGAGAACGTGGAGAGTTCCACCTTCCCTGAGCTCACACAGTGCTGAGCTCCAAATCTCCTGCCTCGTTACTGCTAGCTGTGAGATAGACCTGCCACTAATAACTGCAGATGCTCCAAAAAGGGTGAGGAGAAGAAGGGAAAGCCATGGCTACTTCCCTTCTCCCATACCAGCCAGCAGAGGTGAGCAAATGTTTAGCTGGCATGTGCTTTTCCATAATCTTTTAAAACATAAGGTACTCAGCTACGTGCAAAGAGCTGGAATAGCAGAGGGAAACTCATTGTTTTGCATTTTCTTTTTTATTTTTTTTTCTTTGTTCTTTCTACAAAACTCCCAAAGCAAAGGTCAAGCAGGAGGTCTTTAGCTGGAATAGAGAAAAACCTTCTGAGCAGAGGTGAGGAAGAAATGCCAAGAAGAGGGCAAGAATTGGTCAGGACTTTCTTTTTCCAGTGAAGTGCTAATTTAAATGCCTTTTTCACTTTGGTGCCAGCTATTGCTGTTTTCAACCTGGCATATTAATGTGCCATGTGGCATGGAGAGCATTCATCCCTTTGCTTGTGAGTGCCATGGCATCCGTTTGCATGTAACTAACTCACCAAAAAAGCATAAATGCCCCCCTGAAAACTAAACCTCTGCTCAAGTCCTACAAATCGTTTAGCATATCAGCTGATTCAGCCCCCTGGACCACGCTAGGCACAAAGTTGGAATAGCACAGTTCCCCAAACATCATAGAGAAAGTACCTCACAGCCTGTTTATTGCCTGTTTGAATCCTTATCATTTAGCTGTTCAATTTGGAGTCCTTGATTAATTTGTGTTTATTTTATTTTTGTTCGCATTCAGATGTGTTATCTAAGGTCAGTGCAACTTCCCCTGCCCCCCCTTTCCCTTTTAGCCAACTCTCCCATGAAATATTGTTGTGCCTGGGTGTGTGTTTCTTAAAGTCATTGTGTGTTTTATGTCTGAAACAAACATTGTCTGATCATCCAACTTATTACGCACTACCCAAAGGTCATGTTTTATACACAGAAAGGAAAGCTCTTCTGTGGTGGCTGAGGAATAACAAACTGGATGGTCACTGAAAACAAGGGCTTTATCCCCAGAGATCCAGTGTCTTAAAAAATGCTCAGTGGCTGTTTGAAAAGGGTAAAATGGGACTGCTATAAGCTACTGGGCAGCCATGGAACTGCACTGTCTTGTGCCAGCCATGTATTTGCTCCTTTCACACCATCTAATCTTTAGCAGCTGCTGGTTCTAATGTCCAGAAGGACAAGGTGGAATAAGCCAGGTCTCGCTGAGTGAACAGAGGTTACCTGAGCTAAGAAAACCCAAGTAACAAGCCACAGGGCTGTGAAAGTGTCTGTAGAAGCAGCCTGACCACCAGACATGAGCTACCAAACCCTGCTGCAAGTGATAATACAGCATGTCAACAATACTTTACTTCTGGCTCTGGTACAACCCAGGTGTGTCTGCACCATGCTACACTCGTAAGGCCAGAGAAGCCATGAGCTATGTGGGCACCATCTCCCTGCCAAAGATAGAGGTATGTACTCTGAAGAAAAGTTCGTTCTCAGCAAGCCTTTCCTATCCCAACAGAGGGAAATGGGTATAAGAGCAGTGAACATCATTACCCAGCCCCACAAGAGAGGCAAGCCAGAGGTCTAGCCTTAGTGTGGTGTCTTCCCAGACAGGTCAGCAGCCAGGACAGTACTAATATCTTACCAAATGTGGCAGATACTTTCACATCTTCCTCCTTCCCTCAGGTAATGCTTAGCCAATAACTATTGCAGTTAATGTTTATTCATGTCAGAATAGCCTCACTGATCCAGCAGATTGCCATTCTCCACTGACAAGCAGTAAGTCCAGCTGTGAAGTGTTCCAGGAGGACTAGGATGATGTACTGTCCAGACTATATTGAAATGCTCTTGGAAAGTTCTGTCGGCTGCTCTCAGAGCATTAGAAGTACTTGAAGGATGTGATAATTTGGCCATTCAGCTGGGCAGTATTTTCTGCGCTCTCAGTTATCTGGCTGAGTGGTTCCTGTCCCAGCTACCATGCCTTGCAAACATGAGTCTTGCAGATTTATTTTCTTCTTGCAGGAAGTCCTGCTTGGTCATGGAATGATTTGAGCCTGATCTGCAGAGAACTGGGACTAACTTATTTTCATTTCTCATGCAGACCATTTGAGTATGTAAAAAGGTCATCACCAATTCATGAGAAAGCTTACTGAGGAATAGAGGAATTTGAAGTCATAGGTCAAGAAGGAAAAGTATATGCTTCATAAACAAGGATGGAAAATGTGACTTGATGTAGAAGAGGGTGTGAACCAGAGCCCTTCTCTGGAAATGTCATTTCAGGGAAAGCCTTGACAAGGCTGTAGATAGAGTTCAGCTCCTCTGTGCTTAAACCAGTGGGAATGTTGTGCTGGAGTGGTCCAGAAAGGAATGCCAGAACTTGTCTAAGATGGTAGAGCAGAGTCCAAACACAGCTCTGAGTACACCGATCCATGGTCTTGCAGGTCTCCTCTGAAGCTCTTTGAATTCATTCATTGCACAGAAATTGAAGCAGTGTAGAGAAACAGAAAGAGCTAATTGAGGTAATTGGAAAAGATTAACTAACAATCTACCTGGTGCCGCATCACCACAAACTCACATAGAGGCAGAATCAAGGGCTCTCTTCCATGACAGCAATTTTATTGTCTGTTCTTAAAAACCTCCACTGAAGGGAGCTTTGTAGCTGCCCTGAGTAGCCAAACTCAGTGCCTCTAACCTTTGCAGTTACACATTTTCCATAATCACCAACTTATTTATCTTTGCTTCAGATTGTGTGATTTCACAGTACCCTTCACCCAGCTGTCGCTATGAACATTAATGTCAGCCCTTTACCAAGTGAGAGACTGTTGTGTCCTTACCTGAGTCTTGTCCTATCTAAGCTGAACAGCCGTCAACCTGTTCCCAAGGTTGCACTCTGCTCATGTCTTAGCATTCATGTGGCTCTCCTCTGGATGCTCTCCAATACACCAACATCCGGACACACCACTCCAGCCAAAGCATCGAGTAGAGCAATTTTTTTTTACCTTCCAGGTCTTAAATTAAAACTACTTGTTAATGAACTTCAGGATGAGATTAGTCTTATTTTCAACATCATCATGCTGAGTGGATTTAGGTAACAATTTGCTAGGACTCCCTCCAGATTGTTTTCTGCAAGACTGAAGTGGGAAAAATTATATAAAGTTACATGAGACAGATAATAAATGAAGCCCCAGGCATTGCTAGATTCACCTCAAAACCTTTTATCTTAAAGTAATCTGCCTATTAGTTCCAATATGCTTGGGATCCACTCTGTCCTTCCATTTCTAACACTCATCACTCTGAGAGACTCACTGTGCAAAATTCAGACTTAAAAATAATAAGAACAGCAAAAATAATGAGAACCTGCAGTGTTGTATCCAGTTTCTGAGAGGTTTTGCCATCTGTCCTGGGTTGAGCGACACAGGACTAACTTCTCTTCTAACGCCTGGGAGAACCCCACTTTTGGAAGTTTTCTCAAACCGTAACACCATCTTTTCCTGAGTTTGGGATACAAGCAGAAATGGGATTTGATTACACCTATTGCCAAGGTTAGGCTCTAGAGACGAGACTGAAGTGTTAACAGCCAGGACTGGAATGATGATGGGTGAGTTAAGAGGACTGTATCTTATTAACTTCATCTCTAAGTTGTTTCCACATTTACTTTTGCTTTGAACAGTATCTCTTGGGTTGCACCTATGTGGGAACATTTACCCTGGCCTATTTTGTTCATGCCAGATAAAATGTGCACATAATGGTTTTGTAACAGCACATTTCCAGTGAATTACAGGATCAGCATAGCTCTGCCTTGTTTTGGATGAGTGCTCCTTGTTCAGAGCAGATATCCTCTCACAGACCTTTTGCTTGCTTCCTTGAGCCTGTGATGACTCTCTAAGTGCAGTCTCAGATGTTTAAACTAGAAGTGTTCTGGGGTTGAATCTTTAAAAGCCAGGAAGTTCACAGTTTCTGGTGACATGACAGTGCGTGATGAATGCATACAGGAAAAAACAGCAGGATGGTCAGGACATCCCCCTGCGCTCACATACCAAGTTGATTACATACCTAGTGCTCTGACATTGTGCAATTTTCATGTTCTCCTGCAAAGCAAACCAAGATTTCTCATACTTTTAAGCTGCAGTTTGATGATACAGTGTCTACCCTCTTTTAAGGAATGCTTTCACCTTGCTGACATTCTCTCCCATTCCTGCACCCCAAGGTGAAGAGAGTGCTCTTGTCCAATGAGGTTGACCGAGCAGTCCTGCTTTAGCTGCCAGAGCTTCATTCTACTGAATGTGGGTGGTACTCCTGAAACCTCATGGAGATCCTTTGTGCTGTTTTTAAAGGCTTCTGTAGGCAGTGGTCTGAGCAAGTCATCTCTTCTGGTTTAACCTCTCTGCTACTGAAATCCTTTATGCAATCCAGGAGGCAGTTTCTGTAAGTTTATTGTATATTCCGGGAAATTATTTGAACTGCTTGATCTGATCAGATTTGGATATTTGTCCAGCCATGCTCTACAGCCTGTGATTCACTCATCTATTCGGCTGCTCTTGGTGCCGTTGGTTAAAACTGTTTGAAAGCCACAGCAACAAAACAAACAAACAACAACCAAAAAAATAAAAAAGGAGGAGGAGGAGGGTTTAAATCAGATCGGTTTTCCAGTCAAGGGCTGGCAATGTGAAAGGTGTGGATCCACCACAGCTAACTCAGTCTAAGCCAAGGCTGCCCTCCCTCCTCTTCACCCCATCCTCTGTGCTGGCTGTCCTAACCTGCAAGGAGACAGCCAAGGGAGCAACACTGAGAGAAAACTACTGTTTCTGTAGAGAAATGACTGTTTCTGTAGGGATAGACCATGGGCTTGTGCTGAACTGCTTGCCAGGGCAGAAGGGGAGAGGTCCTCCCTCTCCTTACCATTCTGCCTGTCCTGCCCACCTTCCTCCTCTCCTTACTGTGGTCTTGGCACTCACTGGGCCCTTCTCTGGGCTGATTAAACTAGCTCAGATGAAAGCAAGCTAGATGCTTTGTTGCTCATTTAGTTTTCTGCAGGGATAGAGGGTTAAATTGTCTCAGAGAGGAGTCTGGAAGACACCAGACCAAGGCCAGCAGTAGTGCTGTAGATGTACCCTCGGTTTTCAGCTTGAGCAGATTCCTGGACCAGCTTGGATGGGCAATAAATCAGACTGATGCCACTGTCACAGTGGGGACAAGCTCTAAAGGCAATGAGGGCATCCATCATGCCAATTTAATCACCTGAAAAGTGCTGCAGAATGGCAGGCTGAGGGCTGACTCACCCCGTTGTGGAGCAGCTGGTGACCAGGTTTGCAGAAGAGGGAACAGGAGTTGGCTGCGTTGCTGCCAAGGACAGTGTACCCTCAAGTTGGCTCACTTAAGAAGAAGTGAGAAGTTTACAGGCATACACTGTGATATCCTCAGTATCCTCAGTAAATGCTGGCACCTGCAAAGGCTGCAGGGCAAACTTTGCTCAACACACGTCTGTGACTCAGACCCAGCAAGAGGGAGGGTCTTAGGGCTGTTAGAAATGGAGCAGCCAACACACTCACCACAGATGGTTGATAAAGGATTGAAGACCTGGTCCAAGCTCCCTCTGACACAAAAATGACCACTACCAAGGGCACAACCCAAACTATGACCAATGCTGCCATGACAGCCATCCCTCCTGTCCCCTTGGAACAGCCAATATCAACTGGCAACACGACCCTAGTGTAGCTTCTAGACAGCCCTGATGACACAACCCCTTAATTTGGAAAGTAGTGTCGAAGTGGGAAAGGCATGGCACCTTGTCAGGCACCTTATTGACTTTTTTGCTTTGGATTTCCTTCTGTGGTGTGACAATGAGTGGCATTTACATCTTGACTCAGTTTTCTACCTGGGAGATGTGTGCCAATTTGGGATGCTCTGGTGTGTCCCACCTGGCCTTCAGCTCCTGCGCAGTGGCCGTGGAGATCCCGGGGCACAACTGCCTACCTCATGAGGCTATGACCTCCCTGTGGACTTCTTATGAGAAGTCAGGATCTTCACAGGGACTGTTTCCAGTATTGAGGCGGGGGGAGCAGGAGCTCTTTCCGTAGACTTGTCTCCTGAATTAATCACTGTTTTAAAAATAATACCCCATAAAATGAGCTTAATCCCAGGCTTTTCCACAGAAATTCCATGAGCTGAGTGAGTCACTGTCTCTCACACACACTGCTGTGGAAACAAATTGCATGGACAAACCAGCTGTGATCGAACACTGTAGGGACAAGGGCCCTGTTGTTATCTGGACAGATGTCCTCTGTTTGTGTAGGGGGTTCCTACCTCCAGATTTTGTTCAAGGTAGAAACTTACATCACATGTCAGAGTTTCCCCTGGTTTCTGGGAATATCCTGCCCTTCCCCACCTTCCACTGCTACCATCAGGGCCATAG
>JAHREE010000422.1:2432191-2511155 GCA_033628505.1 Tringa tobata | reverse complement strand
GGATAACCCCACTTTTGGAAGTTTTCTCAAACCGTAACACCATCTTTTCCTGAGTTTGGGATACAAGCAGAAATGGGATTTGATTACACCTATTGCCAAGGTTAGGCTCTAGAGACGAGACTGAAGTGTTAACAGCCAGGACTGGAATGATGATGGGTGAGTTAAGAGGACTGTATCTTATTAACTTCATCTCTAAGTTGTTTCCACATTTACTTTTGCTTTGAACAGTACCTCTTGGGTTGCACCTATGTGGGAACATTTACCCTGGCCTATTTTGTTCATGCCAGATAAAATGTGCACATAATGGTTTTGTAACAGCACATTTCCAGTGAATTACAGGATCAGCATAGCTCTGCCTTGTTTTGGATGAGTG
Organism: Tringa tobata; assembly: GCA_033628505.1. Lineage (NCBI taxonomy): Eukaryota > Metazoa > Chordata > Aves > Charadriiformes > Scolopacidae > Tringa > Tringa tobata. The sequence continues at coordinate 2,510,782 of JAHREE010000422.1, read as the reverse complement.
CTCCTTGTTCAGAGCAGATATCCTCTCACAGACCTTTTGCTTGCTTCCTTGAGCCTGTGATGACTCTCTAAGTGCAGTCTCAGATGTTTAAACTAGAAGTGTTCTGGGGTTGAATCTTTAAAAGCCAGGAAGTTCACAGTTTCTGGTGACATGACAGTGCGTGATGAATGCATACAGGAAAAAACAGCAGGATGGTCAGGACATCCCCCTGCGCTCACATACCAAGTTGATTACATACCTAGTGCTCTGACATTGTGCAATTTTCATGTTCTCCTGCAAAGCAAACCAAGATTTCTCATACTTTTAAGCTGCAGTTTGATGATACAGTGTCTACCCTCTTTTAAGGAATGCTTTCACCTTGCTGACATTCTCTCCCATTCCTGCACCCCAAGGTGAAGAGAGTGCTCTTGTCCAATGAGGTTGACCGAGCAGTCCTGCTTTAGCTGCCAGAGCTTCATTCTACTGAATGTGGGTGGTACTCCTGAAACCTCATGGAGATCCTTTGTGCTGTTTTTAAAGGCTTCTGTAGGCAGTGGTCTGAGCAAGTCATCTCTTCTGGTTTAACCTCTCTGCTACTGAAATCCTTTATGCAATCCAGGAGGCAGTTTCTGTAAGTTTATTGTATATTCCGGGAAATTATTTGAACTGCTTGATCTGATCAGATTTGGATATTTGTCCAGCCATGCTCTACAGCCTGTGATTCACTCATCTATTCGGCTGCTCTTGGTGCCGTTGGTTAAAACTGTTTGAAAGCCACAGCAACAAAACAAACAAACAACAACCAAAAAAATAAAAAAGGAGGAGGAGGAGGGTTTAAATCAGATCGGTTTTCCAGTCAAGGGCTGGCAATGTGAAAGGTGTGGATCCACCACAGCTAACTCAGTCTAAGCCAAGGCTGCCCTCCCTCCTCTTCACCCCATCCTCTGTGCTGGCTGTCCTAACCTGCAAGGAGACAGCCAAGGGAGCAACACTGAGAGAAAACTACATGACTGTTTCTGTAGGGATAGACCATGGGCTTGTGCTGAACTGCTTGCCAGGGCAGAAGGGGAGAGGTCCTCCCTCTCCTTACCATTCTGCCTGTCCTGCCCACCTTCCTCCTCTCCTTACTGTGGTCTTGGCACTCACTGGGCCCTTCTCTGGGCTGATTAAACTAGCTCAGATGAAAGCAAGCTAGATGCTTTGTTGCTCATTTAGTTTTCTGCAGGGATAGAGGGTTAAATTGTCTCAGAGAGGAGTCTGGAAGACACCAGACCAAGGCCAGCAGTAGTGCTGTAGATGTACCCTCGGTTTTCAGCTTGAGCAGATTCCTGGACCAGCTTGGATGGGCAATAAATCAGACTGATGCCACTGTCACAGTGGGGACAAGCTCTAAAGGCAATGAGGGCATCCATCATGCCAATTTAATCACCTGAAAAGTGCTGCAGAATGGCAGGCTGAGGGCTGACTCACCCCGTTGTGGAGCAGCTGGTGACCAGGTTTGCAGAAGAGGGAACAGGAGTTGGCTGCGTTGCTGCCAAGGACAGTGTACCCTCAAGTTGGCTCACTTAAGAAGAAGTGAGAAGTTTACAGGCATACACTGTGATATCCTCAGTATCCTCAGTAAATGCTGGCACCTGCAAAGGCTGCAGGGCAAACTTTGCTCAACACACGTCTGTGACTCAGACCCAGCAAGAGGGAGGGTCTTAGGGCTGTTAGAAATGGAGCAGCCAACACACTCACCACAGATGGTTGATAAAGGATTGAAGACCTGGTCCAAGCTCCCTCTGACACAAAAATGACCACTACCAAGGGCACAACCCAAACTATGACCAATGCTGCCATGACAGCCATCCCTCCTGTCCCCTTGGAACAGCCAATATCAACTGGCAACACGACCCTAGTGTAGCTTCTAGACAGCCCTGATGACACAACCCCTTAATTTGGAAAGTAGTGTCGAAGTGGGAAAGGCATGGCACCTTGTCAGGCACCTTATTGACTTTTTTGCTTTGGATTTCCTTCTGTGGTGTGACAATGAGTGGCATTTACATCTTGACTCAGTTTTCTACCTGGGAGATGTGTGCCAATTTGGGATGCTCTGGTGTGTCCCACCTGGCCTTCAGCTCCTGCGCAGTGGCTGTGGAGATCCCGGGGCACAACTGCCTACCTCATGAGGCTATGACCTCCCCGTGGACTTCTTATGAGAAGTCAGGATCTTCACAGGGACTGTTTCCAGTATTGAGGCGGGGGGAGCAGGAGCTCTTTCCGTAGACTTGTCTCCTGAATTAATCACTGTTTTAAAAATAATACCCCATAAAATGAGCTTAATCCCAGGCTTTTCCACAGAAATTCCATGAGCTGAGTGAGTCACTGTCTCTCACACACACTGCTGTGGAAACAAATTGCATGGACAAACCAGCTGTGATCGAACACTGTAGGGACAAGGGCCTTGTTGTTATCTGGACAGATGTCCTCTGTTTGTGTAGGGGGTTCCTACCTCCAGGTTTTGTTCAAGGTAGAAACTTACATCACATGTCAGAGTTTCCCCTGGTTTCTGGGAATTTCCTGCCCTTCCCCACCTTCCACTGCTACCATCAGGGCCATAGGTCTATATTTCTGTTCAGCTTCTCCAAGGGCACCAACACCAGGTCCAGCCCACAGCGAGCAAGCTGCCAGCTCAGGTACAAAAACTTCAGGGTTTTCCTCTCTCGTTATTTAAATCAAAGCCCACAAACATTTTGCCATAGCTACAAAACATGATTTCACTGCTTTCGGTCCTCAACACCCTCCTTTGTTAGAACAGAGCAGGTGAGTAACAGTGGTGGAACAAGTTAGTCCACTTGATAAAGTAATCTGCAGATAAGACACTGAAGGACTTGGATCAGTGCAGGGGGAAATAATGAGCACAACCTGATGAATGGTATCAGGAAATATCTCCTCCTGAAATGCCCTGTGGGTTTTCTGCAGTGGCATCTCTGCTCAGCCTCACACTTGAGAACTGAGTGCAGGCTCTAGACGCAACTTGTTTTCTGGGCAGTAACAACACGTTCAGCTAATTAGACAAGTTTCCGTGTCTTGGTTTCCCTTTGAGAGAGCAGCCTGGGCTGTAGTAGAAAGCAGAGGATGTTTAAGATGGATACCAATTAGAAGATCTTCTCTTTGAATCACCTGAGAAGGTAAATGATATTATATCTCTGGATGTCTTCTTTATTTTCTAAAATGATGATAACTATTGTGCCGGGTGGATTTGCAAGAGAGGGTGCAATTATTTTGCAACATTTATGAAAAAAAAAACCTTGTAGAAAAAGTAAAAAGGAGGTCATGTAAATCACCTCTGTCCTGGGTTAATGTGAGACCTTGCTATTTACCTCTAGGAATTTCTGCACTTTAGAGTTAATTTTAAACAACATTTTTCAGCCTGGATGCTGTGGAGAAGAGATTTTGTAGCAAACCTGGGCTTCTTTAGCTCTCTGGGGCTTTATACATGAAAGACACTTACTGCCTCTTAGAAGACAATTTGTATGAGAAAAGATTAATATGGTCACGTATCTTCTATTTTACCAACTGAAGGTAGATAGACACTTGAGAAATTGCTCACTGAAAAATTTACAGCAATTCTTTTTTCCACAATAAATTAAATGAACAAGGAGAACAGCCACATTGCTTGAGAAGAACGTTAATATTTTTCCTCATTTTCTATTTGATATTTGTTTGCTACTTTGCTGATTTTCTAGGTACTGGCTTGGGACATTTGGACTTCTAGCCAGCTATTAAAGCCTGTGTAGCAGTGTGGCTCTCGTTTGCACGAGTTGCCCTCTCAATGGTTTCTTATGTATACAATTAACAGGGTGTTTGGTCTCAGCTACATGGTTGCACAAAGGGTGTATTTGAAAATAGAGGCTGACCCACAACATTTGAATGAGGATGTCAGTTCATGAACAGCACAAAAGTTACATGCAAAACTGTAGCAGATGATGTTTAACCTCGTCATAAACTTTGCTTAATGACCTTCTTTCCTTTCTATTATCTCTTTGATCAACCCGTTATCAATGAAATACAAGTTCTCTGTACAGATCAAGCTATTGTACCATATGCTGCGGGAATATGCTGCATAGTCAAAACAACCAGAAATCTTTGTTTTGTTAGTGTTCTGTTATTGTCGTGTCACATCTTATAACTTGGCAATAGTTTCTTTTGATCCGTTTTGATCCATCCTGGTCTTGGGATCAGCCAGATCTGTGGAGGTTGTCATAAGTGGGTGAAATTATGATCAACTCTTTTGTAGAATGCTGGATATACTGATGGATAAGTTTATGAAACTGAAAATACAATTCCTTTTCTGTACTTTTTTTTCCCTCAATTTTTTTTTTCAATCCATTGGATAAAAAAAGACTGTAACAGTCTGTTAATTTTGTGTGTGTTTGTGGGTGGGTGTGGTGGTTTTGGTTTTGGTTTTTTGGGGTTTTGTTTGTTTTGGTTTTGGTTTGGTTTTTAGGGGGGTTTTTTGGTTGGTTGGGGATTTTGTTTGTTTGTTTTTTGAGTTTTTTTGGTGATTGGGCTTGATGATCTCAAAGAGGCCTTCCAACCATGAATATTCTGTGATTCTGTGCAATGGGAAGAGATTCTGAATCAGTGAGAGGTCTTGCTTTCTAACTTTTCCTATAAATGAATGTAACAGCAGCCATACTGGGTCAGCTCAAATATCTAGATGGTAGCACAGTTTTCTGGATTGGTGCTTTTTTCCCTCTGTTGTTGTCCTAGAATATCTTAAAATTAATTTTTCCTCTTTAATTGCTCGTCAGAGTTCAGCTGACATTTTCTCATACCTCACTTCTGAGTGGCAATAGTCAATTCTGATTCCATCACAGAATACATAATGTCAGGATCTTTTTTTTTTCTGCCTTACAGTTATCATTGTTGAATTTCATTAATTTCAGCACCCAGTCGCTCAGTATCCTGCTGTCTCTATGCAGATGTTCACATAACAACAAATTTGCATTTTTTAGTCACAATCATTTAAAGTTTTCCACAGCGTCGTATCACTAATGACTGTCTTTTCCACATCACTTGAGAACAGAGGGCAAGACACAGGCTTACAGACACCTGCCTTCGGAGCTCTGGTGATGAGATATCTCTATCGGAAAAGTAAATAATTTCTTCCTACTTTTGTCTCCTATCTTTTTACCAGGTCAGTATCCAGGTGAACTCTCTCTGGAGATGAACCTCTCCAAGACCCACCTTTGTTGAGAAACCCTGACAAAACCCCGCTGGATACCCACGTCGGTGACGTCACGTGCATTGCTTGGCTATAAGCTCATTGCTGCCCTCCATCCATTCACAAGGTGAGACCACAGGACATGTTTGTGTTATAATTTTCAGTCATGGGCATTTTTGAGCTAGAAAGTCACAGTGCAGCCCCCTGTCTACTTGGTAGCATCAGCTCTGATGTGCAATGTGGTGGCAACAGGCAGCCACTGCCAATGTTCATTATCACCTCAGGAGGAGGTGCTGATTTTTCTGCTTTCCCCTAGTGAAACAGTTTTTTAAAGCCTGAGGACCTAGCTGGCTTATATGAACATCTTTTCAATCCAAAAAGATCATAATTTTACAAAAGGTAATGATTTTAATCAGGCTGATGTGATCCACCCGGGTATTGTTCAGTACTGTTGTTAAGAGTCTTAGTGCTTTCCTTTCTTAAAATGATTTTCACAGTCTGCTGGGCTTCTGCCTTTTTCCCTCTCTCTCTACTAGCTATTAATTCTGGAGCTAAGGAAGTGCTTTGTTAGGAATAATTCAGCTCCCTTTCTTTATTCCCTCGGGTTGCATAAAATATATATATATATATTTTATGCACATAAATATGCACAATATATATATTTTATGCACACATATATATATGGGTCTATATGTAGAACTGCTGTAAGAGTTCATGCATGTTTTGCCTCTGCCTTCAAGTTTCATCCTCCAGTCTACTGCATGAGCAAAGTAACTTAGGTATTAATGAGCTGGAAAAGGTTGGGGTTTCTGGGTTTTGACTTCAGGCACCACATTATACTCTGGTGTATCAGTATTCTTGTGTTCTAAGTTATGTACTCGTTAACATCGGTGCAATTAATGGAGATGTATACTAAAACCTCAAAATTATGAGGGGTTTTATTCCCAGGAAATATCCCTTTTCATTGTTTCCTTTGTTAGCCCAGGGTTAACAAACATACAGGAATCTCTAGCCGAGCCCATGATGAGCCACTAGAAGAGAAGGACAGCCCCACATCCCCTCCAGAGCAGGACACGGCTGGTGGCAGAGCTCTCCCTGCTGCAACGGGGCAGGCCCCCACTTACAGCAACATTTCTAACTATTCCCTCATGTTCCGGCCAAGTGCCCCCGCAAGAAACATTTGAAGATCCAAAGTCAACTTTTCTCATGGCAGACGAATTTCTCGCACCTCACTTGTCCCTGTTAGGAACCTGCTTAGGACTCTGCTTTCTCCTAGGCATTTCTTTCTCCCTCTGTTTTGAGTAGGTACAGCTGACGTGAAAAAAATAAAAAAAAAAGGAGATATGAGGGGAAACAATTGGTGACAGTGGCAGAGGAATAATTACAGACCTGGTTCCGTGTTTTGTCTTGGATGGAGTGAACAAGCAGAGTGTGCTGAAAAACTCTGAACATAGTGTTTTTGTAGAGTGTGCTGGCATTTCCTACTGTGTGAGTCAGCTGAAAATTCCCTGATCTTTTTGCTTCTTTTTCCTCTCAGGCTGTACAGCAAAGCCCCTGGACAAAATGTCATCCCAGATTACTGCAGGTCTCCACTGCCTATTTCTACTGGTCACAGCATGTTGCCAGACATCACAGGACTCAAACTTTCCTCCATTCATCGAATATGTAGTGAGTATCCTTTTCTAGTCCCATTGGTTTTCAGTTGGTCTCTACTTGTAGCACCCAGCTGCTATAGCTCTCCTTTACATCCACAAAACCAGTCAGTATAAGATCAGGTGGGGAAACTGAACCCAGAGTCTCCCCAGTGTGTAAAAGTGATAGAGAAATCCAGGAACTGGGCTCTTCTTTCTTCCCAGTCTTAAAGCCTCTCCAGAAGGAACTGAGCAAAACTTCTAGTTTCTCACTTGTGTCGGTCTGTGAGGGATTTAAATTGCTGTCCCTGGAGCTAAGTCTGGATAGCAGTTATGTGGGCACTGGTCCTGGATGGGATTCACCCATCCTAGGAGAGAGAGAAGCCAAATAAGTCAACAAAACTGGCTCAGCCACGGAGGTGCTTACAGGTAAGTGACGGGAGTCTCACCACTGTCTTGACAGTAGTACATGAGTACACATGACCAAAAAGCCACTCCTGAGTCACTCGTGTTTAGATGTTGCACTTGGATTCAGACTTTACTTCAGTTTCCCACTTTTTCAATAATTCTCACACACCTCTATTGCTTCATAGTGTGAATTATGGAAATCTGTTTTGGTCTTCGTCCTGTGTATGGATTTGGTAACAGACAGTTTCTATACAAATAGTCCCTAGCTAGAAACGAGGAAAGAGGAACGGACAAAGGGATTGACCAAATGGAAGTTAATATAGTCCGGTAAAGAAAACTAGTCTACATATCTACCAGCTCTTGGTCTGTCACAATTACTGCTAGACCAGAAAATACTTCTTTTGTCTTCTACATTATGAACCCTATCAAGCCAAAACAGACTACATCTATATTCAGCCCCCGACACCACAGGGGCCTGAGTTCTGATGGACTGGCCAGAACACAATGTGCTTTTTTGAGCAGGTTGAAAAAAGGCAAGGAGAGGTGAAGAGGGGGAACTCTTTAAGCTGTTTCTGCCACCATTCCCTGTCTTGGCAAACTAAGATACAGCTGGTTCCAGCAGCCCCATCTGCGGGGTTAGGTGTAGATGTCTAATAGTGATCAAGTATCTTGTTTGCTCTGTTTTTTTCAAACTGTCTCCAGCACAGCACTTGGGCATTTTCACGAAAAGAGTAACACTTTATTTTTTAGCAGCATTGATCCATGGTTGATCCCACAAAGGAGTCATCACTTAACGGTGTGAAATACGTGAAGTATTTAATGACATAGCAATACCCTGTAGTTGTTTGGGAGAATAATTAAAGAAGAAAACCAATGAGACCAAGTCTGGGTGAAGAAGAGTATCAAAATGGGCATTCTGTAACTTTTGCAGCTAACCTCTAAGGTGAAAGGTCCTACTCACAGCAGTGCAAAAAAGCCAATGCACTTAGGGATCTTCATTGCCAGCGCAGCTGCAATATGAAGCCCAGCTCTAATCACATACCAGATGGTTCCTTTATGTAAAGAGATGACTTAAGAGTTGCCAAGCTATTCACCCTTTCTGTAAATAAAGATTTCATTAGGACTCAAGAAACTGGCAAAGCTGCAAATTTCCTGCCTACGTCTTTGCTCGTTCTTTAGCCTTTCTTGCTAACTGTGGTGCCAGTGTATTTTTAGGGCACGACTAAAAAAATAAGATGGTCTGCATCACACTTGGCTGCACCCTGCTTGAACCCAGTCGTACTGAAATTGTGCCACCACTGCCCTGGTCAAATGCGTGCTACTGATGGCCCACAAAATAGCTGACCTGACACCTGAGCTGGAGCCAAGACATTTCGGTCCCTTCTTTATTCCTGCTCAGGCTGGCTGTGCTGCAGCAGAACTGGCAGCTCAGAGCAAAGAGGAAAGCAAAGGGCAATAAGAGCCCACTTTCTGGACCCAAAGGCTGAGTGGCCAGGACTCCCAAGCAGTTCGCAAGGCTGGCCCAGGACTGAGAGCACTGCATCAGTCCCAGAGCCGGTTTGTAGCTCAGACAAAGAATTTTCTGCTAAGCTGAGACAATTGCAGAGAGACATCTACAAACTCAGTACCTGCCTCAACTGGTGCTTAACATTTCCCTGCTTGGAAGATATAAATATTGCATTTAAAGAGGAAAAGGGGGGCAGGGAGGGGCAAAGACCGGCGGAGGGAAAAAAATTATCGATGCTGGCATTTTCTTCACTAATTCCTTCATGCCAACAACAGCAGCTAAAGCTTCACTTTGTTTTATCACAGTGTTTCCCTCTCTTTTTTCCACAGTTTGACAGTGTGCTAGGAGAGGAAAACTTCCAGACAGAGACGCAAAGGCAGAAGCGAAACAGTACGTACCCAAATGTATGGTGACAGAGCAGGTTTCTAGTAAGCCAAGGGTGAAATCACTACTGGGGGCAGCATTTCTTGAGGTACTGAACCGTGATCATCAAGGGGTAGTTGTTGTGGTTTAACCCCAGCCAGCAGCTAAACACCACCCAGCTGCTCGCCCACTCTCCCCCAGTGGGATAGGGGACAGAATCAGAAGGGTAGAAGTGGGAAAAACTTGTGGGTTGAGATAAAGGCAGTTTAATTGATAAAGCAAAGCAAGGAATTCATTCATTGCTTCCTACGGGCAGGCAGGTGTTCAGCCCCAGCCTGCTTGCTGGAAGGACTGAGCGAGAAAAGGAGAAAGCCTAGATGCTGTTACTGCACTGCTCAGCAATAACAAAAGTGTTGTGTTATCAACACTGTTTTCATCACAAGTGTAAAACATAGCCCCATATAAGCTCCTATGAAGAAATTTAACTATACCCCACCCAAAGCCAGTACAGTAGTAAAAACACAAAGAAAAGAGGGAAATTTTGAAACTGACATATATGGGCACAGATTCTATGCAAGATGAAATACATGGTGACCCAAGACTCTTAGCAGGACTAGGGTAAAAAGATAATCCTATGTGACTTCAGGCTCTGGTTGATCACCCATCCACTTGCTGAGTCAAAGGACAGAAAGGATGAGACAGCGTTTCTCTATATACAGTAATGACATTTACATCAGCTTCCTTTTGTTCTGAGACCAAAGAAATCTGGCTTTTGTCAGACAAGCACCAGATACAACATGTGCAGAATATCTGCTGGTTAGGAATCAAGAAGATTTCCTAAGCACAAAGCCACACTAAGCTACCATTAAATAGCAACAGAGCCCAAATGCTGAAATGGAAGCCATCCATTTATGCCTTACCCTCACATGCAGCTTTGCAGTCTCATGCTATTTCTCTTTCAGTGATTACTTTTGACTTTTCCTCTGAGGAGCACACCGTTGATATTGAAGTAAGCCTTATGGATTCATCTTTACTGGACCCAGTCAAAAACTATCTCCAAAACCTTAGTCTGTCAGTTTCAACAAATATTTCAAATGTAGAAATGAAAGTTTCAAACATCAGTGTTACAACAGGTGGGTTGGTAATTTATTTTTATATTCTGGGTGATGTGCTTTTTTTGATCTCTCCCAGTTTTACCATCCAACATGCTTAAAAATCAGCAAAACTGAACTGTCTCTGTTGTCTGCGGAAAGACCCAACAAGGCTGAAGCTGTAGCACACAACCACATGTTTTGTTATCTGCATATCACCACTCCTCTTTATGTAAAAGAGAGGGACTCTTTGTCAGGAAGTGCAGTGACAGGACAAGGGGTAACGGTTTTAAATTGGAAGAGGGGAGATTTAGATTAGATACCAGAATGAAATTCTTTACTGTGAGGGTGGTGAGACCCTGGAACAGGTTGCCAAGAGAAGCTGTGTCTGCCCCATCCCTGGAGATGTTCAAGACCAGGCTGGACGGGGCTTTGAGCAACCTGGTCTGGTGAGAGGTGTCCCTGCCTATGGCAGGGGGGTTGTAACTGGATGATCTTTAAGGTGCCTTTCAACTCTAACCATTCTATGATTCTATGATGATGTTGGCATTAAGAATAGCCCTGAGCACTTTTCTTTCTCTAAGGAAGGGACTAAGCCAGAGGAAGCCTGAGCCAAAGGATTTCGCTCCGGTTTTACTAACAAGCAGTCTGAGTTGCTTTCAAGTTTCAGGAAGCTGTGACAGTGGTTGTCAGACTGTTTACTTCCCTCCACTTGGATTTGGAACGTAAATCGCTGTAAGAGGCTGTACTCTGACCCTGACAGAGACAGCCTGCACGAGATGCAGTCTCCACCTGATATAACTCACTTAATGTATTCTTACAGGGCAAGATGTCAGACAGGTTTTATTACCTGAGTTGTGGTTTTGCAACATCACATCCAAGTAGATAACACAGTAGAGGATATAGAAACACACCAAGCATGTACCGCAGTAGAGGAGGAAATTTGGTACTTCTTGTTGCTGGCCCATAAAGCAGTGAAAGGAAATGTTCATTGGTTCTCAAAACAACATGTAAATGGATCTTTTAAAGGCTTTTAGGGTCACATGCAACGTGTGAAAATCACTTTGTTAAGATCTTACTTTGTCAATGGCACGTTACGAGCAGAAAAACTTACAGTGAGCTGTTTTGGGGTGTTTTTTATTAGAGTGAATGTATGTCTTTAAAGCACTTTTTGATAATGTCACCTTCTCTCATGCAGCGTCTGTCAGGACACAGTCAGGATGACACAGCACCTCACTAGCCACTGACACTTGGAATGACCTTTAAGTGTTATTACAATCTTTAAAAGCCTGTACACTTGCCTTCAGCCTAGCCAATATAGAAATATACGATGTGAAAACTGTCATAGGACCCTGGCCAATATGGCAGGTAAATTATGAGGATCTGGCATCACATCTCCATTTAATTACTTAAAAGTAATCGATCAGACTTATCCCAGTACCAGTCTGGTTCCCATTTCTGGTTAGTTATTTATAATTAGTATAGTAATATTTGGAAGGCACCAGATCATCAGCTTTGCACCATTCAAGTGAACTCACAAGAAGGGCAACATTTAGGTGAGATCACTGGCATAAAGATAGAGCAGGGTCAATATATATCATGCAATATGTTATGCCCCATTTGCCATTCTCATCGTGTTTCTCTGTCTGTCTGACACTAGTCTGTCTGCCCAGTGGTGAGAATGACAGTTGCTGTTCTTGTGAAGATGGATACGCCTGGCCAAGTGAGGTGTGTGGTGACTTGATAACCTGCCCTTTTCCCAGCCTAGCACCCCACCAGACCTGCAGCTACGTGAAGAGCGTGCTTTCCCAAGGGCATTACTGCAAGCCTCAGACCAAAGGTAAGGAGAAACAATGCTGAACTTCGTCACTGTAGAACTCGTACACTGGTTAGAAGATGGAACATTGTTAAAGGTGTGATAAAGTAGCACATCAGGACTGAGCTAGCTACCACATTGCCTATGGATGCAGAAAGTTTGTAGAGATGGTCTAGAGTTCTTCTCTTTGTGATGTGGGTCTACCTTGACCCAAGTACTTGCAGATATCTAGTGCCATCCTGGAGCCCCAGCCTCTGGAGTCACTGGTATGCCTCCTCAGGACTTTCAGTTTTCACTAAGCAAAGAAAGTTTCATCTCATCATATTTTCAACAGAGGAGTTTACAAATGTGAGTGTGCTGTAGTGCTCAAGAGAAGAGAAGGAACAAAAAACCCCAGCATGTATCTTTTGTTTGGTTGTATTTCATGACTCTCATGACAAGGTGCCCATGACTTTTTAGGAACCTGACTGATGACTGGACACTTAGGCTTGGCAGCACCGCTGTGGAGCACTACCTGTTGTCTCTGAATTCTGAGACAAACTTCCATGAAGCTCTGCCTTAGATTTGTGATGGAGCAGCATGCAGAGACACCCAGAGGCAGCCCTAGAGCTGGAATCAATCCAGTACTGTCAGGATGACCATTCTAATCAACTCTGCTTAGAGGCAGTGCTTTAATCAGAGGGCAGCCCCATATCAACACTGCTATACTATTTCCAGGACTAGAGCTAGTACCTCTTCCATGTGGAAGTCCCACATGGGACTTTCCACGGTAAGCCAATGGTATCCTGGGCTGCATCAAAAGAAGTGTGGCCAGCAGGTCAGGGGAGGGGATTCTGCCCTTCTGCTCTGGGGTTACCCCACCTGCAGTGCTGCGTCCTGCTCCAGAGACCCCAGCATAAGAAGGACATGGACCTGTTGGAGTGGGTCCAGAGGAGACCACAAAAATGATCAGAGGGCTAGAGCACCTCTGTTATGAGGACAGGCCAAGAGAGCTGGGGTTGTTCAGCCTGGAGAAGAGAAGGCTCCGGGGAGACCTTACTGCAGCCTTTCAGTATTTAAAGGGGACTTATAAGAAAGACAGTGAAGGACTTTTTACCAGAACCTCTAGTAACAGGTCAAGGGGCAATGGTTTTAAACTGAAAGAGGGTAGATTTAGATCAGACATAAAGAAGAAATTCTTTACTATAGGATGATGAGACATTGGAATAGATTGCCCAGGGAACTTGTGGATGACCCATTACTGGAATTGTTCAAGATCAGGTTGGATGTCGCTGCCCATGGCAGGGAGGCTGGACAAATGACATCTGAAGATCCCTTCCAACCCAAACCATTACATGATTCTAAGATTCTATGATTAGGTTAAAAGAAAAAGCTAAGAAATCACTTTGTAAGAATGGCTTTTGATTATTTTTACATTTATTATTATGTTTTTCCTTACAGACTCATGTGGTATGGGAGAGCCCATTGAAATGCAAATGTCAGTCAAACTCGACATAAACTTTTGTGATGAACTCAACAATTCTTCTTCTGAATTATACAAAAAATACAAAGCTGATCTTGAAACAGCGGTAATTACTTTATTTTTGCATCTCTAAAGATAGAAAGCCCTCTAAGAAATATGGTATTTACCTTAAGTGTTTGGGAAATCGGGTGCATTGTCACTATCTCTGTTGGGAAGTTGTGAAGTATGCAGCAGCGGTAGCTACATAGTGGGCCAAAGCTGATCTCCATTGAAAGGCAATGACAATATTCCTATTCATTTCAATATGCTGGCCAACGGGGAAGTATTTAGGAACGTTTTGCATGAAAAGCAGGAAAAACCCATCACATTATTGGTCCCATCTTAAATCCACATGAGCACACATAGAATGAAACCACCAACACAAATTTTTCCCGTGACCGTGGGGAGAGCACCAGGCCTGCTCTACCAGCTACACTACATGCCCCTAATCATATCAATGTTGAACTGAGAGTTTCCTATTTTAAGCACTCTAGAGTAATACACAGATGTCTTATGTCATGTAATATGTCTTTGTTTACAGTTCAATGCTAGCTACAGATGTTTACCAGGCTTTGTATCGGCAGCAGTATCTGGTTTCAGGTAAGTAAATGGATTTATTTTTTCCTGGAGGACACAAATCTTTCTGCCCAGTCCCAAGGAGACACCAGTCAGCAAAAACTGCATTCACGCTGGCTAGACCCCACACCCAGTGTATACATGCTGAATAGCAGTATAATAGCTGCCAAAGAAAGCCCAACTATTAGCATGGAAGTAGGATTGCGGGTAAAATTCACTCCTGTGCAAAAGTACAAGAAACTTAATCATTCTCCATCTAGATCCAAGTCTTTTGTGGGAAAAACTGAATTCCACCCAAAAGGGGAAAAGGGTAGGATGTGATTCAACCTAACATCATCTCCCATTTCTTCAGGAAGATGAATTAGTGCATTGACTCTGGAGATAACATTGGACCTGGATGAAAGAGACATTATTTAAGTCCACGCATATTTAAATGCAGCTGTATTTTAAGTTTTCTAAGGGAAGTTTACTAGAAACAGACAGCAGATGAAGGAGATGTCACACAAAGGTGTTCTTATTTTGGGAAGAGCTGTAGCACAACCATCTTGTTTACCAGAGCAAGTTTTGAGTCACAACAGGAGCCTTCACAGGTGAAGCCTGTGAAGTCTTCCTAGCCATGCAAGATGGGTCACCACAGCATAGAAAACCACTAGTATGCAGTGATATGTAACTCTTGTTCTTCTCTTGTTCTTGTATCTGTTTAGTCCTGGAAGCGTTTTTGTGAACTACGTAGTAAAAGCAGGAGCAGCAAGCTTCGAACAGATAGCAAGTGCCAACAAACTTCCACCACAATTTATAGATTCAACCTATGGGCTAAACATAGATACCTTCACAACAAAAATAACTAGTAAGTTTAAAGCTCTCTCAGTATTTTACTTTGACCTTTACTTTAGTATTTCTAGCCTGAACCATGTAGCTGCCTTATACTGTTGATTATTTGACACTCGACCTTCAAAAACATGTATTTCTCTGGCTGTTTTATTTCATCCTGTGCCAACAAAGCATAGAAAGTACATGAGATGACCACGCACGCCGTACATCGCAGGGAAAAAAAAAAAAATCCTTCCAGAAACTGCACTGAACCCCAAGGCAGTCTCTCCATGGGAGAGGGATTGAATACCCTTGAGTTCACCTCCAGAACTGAGGCAGCTCGTAGCATGTCAGGCTGCCAGCACTTCTCACTTCTTCAAACAAAACAACAAATCTCTTGCAGTTTACATGAGAACAAGTTCCCTCTGGCTTCCTTGGCACATTTTCCATGCTGCTGCTGTACAGTGTGTTAAAATTCTGTTGCCTGATGAAGTGTCCCAGAGGTGCCATACTCTGACTGCACTGAGTGCTGGACTGTCAAGTAACCAAGACGATTACTTGAACCTGGTTGCTTCTCCTGCCACTTTATCTCCTTAGAAAGTAGTGGTGGTGATCATAATTCTGTTTCCCTTCATAAAATCTACTGGAATCTTTGGCAGACAAAGATAGTAGAATAATATGTTGTGGGAAAATTGCATAGCTTTTATCAGAGGTGGTGCCCTGCAACTGATGCTGAGCGTATATTAATTGTGAAGCACCTAGGATCCCCATGAGATGAAAAGGCACCATATAGGCCCGAGCAGAAATTACAATAATGCAGAATGTTCCTCTTTGTCTTGCCAGATCAGACAAACTTCACTGTGAGTCCTGAAGACATTTTTGAAGGAGACACGGTAACACTGAGTTGTGAGATAAATTCAACATATGAGAATGTGACTTGGTACCACCACGGTCAGATCATCCCACCCCACCTCATAACTTCGAATTATGAGAAAACCTCAATATCGGAGCTTAAAATTGCCAACGTTAAAATGAAGAATTCTGGTATGATTTTCTTCCACTAAAACAGCAGATGTAAATGTCTAGTGTAGCCAGTTCTTTAAAAACAGAGAGGAATGCAGTGACTATGTTTTCCTACAGTAAATGTAAAAAATGCCCTGTCCCTCATAATTTTCCTGTGGGTTTTGGTTTTTCTGTAGTGAACTACGTACTGACTGGCATTGCCAGTGAGATGTGAACTGACTGAAGTGACTATACAGGCCTGGTTATTCTTAGTGCAAGGCTTCACTGCCACATCAGAGCAGACAGCAGTGCCTATATAGTTGTGAGGTCTTCCCACCCTTTTGATGTGGTAAATTGAGGCTGTGGTTGAATTTGTCCTTGATGGCCCTTGCCCCCTTTGCAAACATAACCTAACTAATCAGGGCGTGGAGTTACTGTTTTTCATGTGTTCATGTTTAGGGCTTTTTGCAAATCAGAAAGAGGTAACGGTGGCATTTTGCTGGGAGGAGTTACCAGGAGAGTTATCGTGTATTATCAGAGCCCCCACTCAGTTCTTCTCTTGGGACCATGAATTATACATTCAGCTTCAAAAAGGGTTACCTGTGACCAGGTATTTGGGCATGTTTATGGTAGGTAGGAGTCTTGGCTCCAAACTTCTGTGGGCTAAGGATGCCCTGAACCTCAGTGTCTCCACTCCTATGAAAGTGGTCTACTCACTTGCTATCCCAATGGGAAAGGGGAACCCATGTACCTAAAGTATGAGGGAAGTCTGGAGCTCTGATTACCAATTTCAAAAGGAAGCCTGGCTGCATCCAGGAGACAAGTGCCTGAGAAAGTGGCTGATAAATACTCCTCTCTCTTTAGCAATACCTTCTGAGCAGTGTAGGTGCCGGCACTCAGGGTGCCAGTTCCTGTGGGGTCCACCCTGGGCACCTCTCTCTCACCCATTCTGTGTAGGAACCTTTGGCACAGTCAGTCCACCTTCTTACCATGACATATTCCTCCCACGTGGACTATGGGCCGTATACATATCCCCAACACACCAACTCAGCCAGATTTTCAGTATCCCAGTCCCAGAGAGCTGGTCTCTTCACAAGTACCCATCAACACTGAAGCTGCCTTATCTGGATAGATTTAGCACCAGGAGTCTGAAGAGAGCATACTGCAGATGACCTGAGGGTATGTTTTGATTAACAAGTAGCAAAGCCACTGCAGAGCAGGGAAATGTGAAAACCAGGTGTGGAAATAGGTCCCAACTCCTATCTCCAAATGTAGAGATAAAAACAGCAAAATGTGTTCTTGATGTTAAGATACTGCCTCTGCTTTACAGGTTCCTACAGCTGTGCTTTCACAAGCAGAAATCATCAGCTTCTCACACTGATATACAATGACACAAAAACAATTGTAGTCTCTCAGCTAAATGTCACTCCAAACGTAAAGAACATGACTGTTATATGCAACAGTCTTGAAATGCAGAAAGACGGTCCTCTGCTGTCCTGCTGTATTGACAAAAATATATCATCACTTACTACTGACTGGAAAGTAAACGGACAAATCAATATTACAGGTAAGATTAACAAAAGATTGTTTTTCACCTGCTGGGTTAGTTTGTTCTTCAAAGATCTCCTAGATGGCTACCCCAAAGGCCTAGGGTAAGCACAGGGCATGCTCTAAAGGATGGTACATGTGTGGGAAGGATGATGGATGGAGAGCGTGGTACAGACTCCATGTGTGTTGTGCGGGTGCCAGTGGGATTCTGGGCACCTCCATTCACTGTGCGGACATTGGTGCTTAAAATTGTGCCATCCTGGATGGAAGAAGTTGCCTGGACCGGTGTCATGTGGCCTTTTTCCAAAATTCTTATTTCTCCATTCTCTAGTCTTGAGAGCAAGGATGAGCGTATCAGTCTTTACTACTATCTCCAGAATCACCCCTGGGGTATGAAAAGCTTCTGGGTACCGCATACGGAGATTTGGCAACCAAGAGAGGCAGGTGGTGCTTTAAAACAGCTAAATACCAACTGCACAGTTTCCCTCCCTCGTCACCTGTAGTCATGATACATCACACGCCAGTTGAGGCAGTGGCATCCCACAAGGCTTTACTTGTAATACGAATATGAACTGTTAATAAAGCGCCATGTAAATGAGTTACAAAATAACGTCAACAGAAATGCTCATAAACATCCCTGAACCATAGTCATAGACAGCCTATTATCCTCTTAATATTTTATAGGTGTGGGTGAACTATTCAGTATTAACCGTTCATTAAAAAATAAATTTAGCAGAAAGCTGGGCAACAAAGTGAGAGAAAACCTTCAAAGCTCTATGTACAGTCATTTCCATGGGGAACAGATACTGGCATGCAGTGGTGGTCAAGGGAGAGGGGTGATCCTGTAATGAGCTCTTTCAACCTTGATTCCCTGCCGCCAGGAACTCTTGCCAAATGCACATCCAGCTGTAGCATGGGACAGCTTTGGTGGGGTTTTCCCACTATAGCTAAACCAGAACTCTTCAGATTTAAAGTTGAATGACTGTCAAGTTACCTCCAAGTGTTTATTTCAAAATAAGATGACATTAAAATGTGAAGCATTTACTCCTCTTTTACTGATCTTCCTCATCCTGAATATCGCAGATAATGAGGTTAGACTGAAGCAGAATATTCTTCATTTTGGCTTATCCTGAGGGATCCAAGCAACATTGTTGCTCTCGGTTAGACTGGTTTTGACAGTAGGTGCCCAGCACTGTGCTGAGAGCCATCTTCAGGCCTATGGAAGACCAACTGTGAGTGTTGCCAGATGAAAAGATGTGGATGATCTTCAGCAACGATGAGTTAAAAATGCCATCCTGTCAAAGGTTGCGTACAAATCCACAAGGTTTTCCTTAGCTAGAGTGATTCCTTGTGAGTGCCAGAGCCTCGGTATTTTTGGACATCTGCAGACCTTCAAGGAATGTTTATTTCTCTTTAGGTGTCTCCAGTCTCAGAGAAAACTGCACTGAATACAAGCTCAACATCAACGAATCACTGTGCCCAACTGACAAGTCAGATACGGTGACGACCTATACGTGTGAGCTGCAGACTAGAAATGGTGCCAGGAGCAGTCAAAACATCCATGTGAGGTACCTCCGGGCAGGTAAGAGTCAGGTAGCACCTAACAGACCATCAGCTCTTCCACGCCTAGGTGGCCTCTGTGGCACATGTCATTTGCAAGCCAATGATTATAACAAGTGACTCTCAGTAATATGACATTTATCTTGTGTTGTCTCAGCCAATGTAACAATAACTTCGACAGCAAACTCACCGGTTTCCGAGGGATATGAATTCAATCTAACGTGTGAAAGCGATGTGAGCAATTATGACAAGATCAGTTGGGAAATCCGGTCTGGAAAAAACCTTACAGAAGTAGACTGTGGTACATGCATCAACAATACAAAAAATCCAGCCAAATCTGTGCTCACAGTGACGAGAGCCACACAGAAGTGGAGCGGTGAGTGAACCTGGTTTGTATCGGCTATAAGGGCAGTGATATCTCTGTACCAGATCATTACAGCACCTTTAGTCCTGCAAATCACTGTGAAGCCTGGCCACAGTAAATAAAGAGTTAAAATTATAGCTGCTGGAGGAACAGCAAGACGTGATGCTGCCAGCAACACTGTGCTTGTTCATTATTCGGACTCATGACCGTGCGAACGCCGAGGGGCACTTCTGTTGACTGAGACATAGTTTTTGTGTCACTTCTTTCAGGCACCTACATCTGCACATTCATCCAGAAGGACTTGAATAGTTCTGCCAATATGACCATCAACGTTGTTTCCTTGCCTCTGCAGCAGAACATCCTGATAAACCCCATCGAAACGTCTATACAGTGCAATGTGCCGCAAACCCTTCAGTGCTGCATAAGTGCTACCACCGGGAAAGACTACAATGTTACATTCGTGGTTGAAGGAAAGGAATTTCAATATAGTAAGGAACAGTAAACTTGCATAGTTGCACTAGGTCTCACAAACCAGGGTGGGGTTTTTTTGTTGTTTTCAGTTAGATCTGTGTAACCAATTCGTATTTACTGCTATTACGACAAACCACAAGTACTCCTGAGAGTATAAGAAAAGGGAAACGGGCTTCTTTTAGGATGGTTCCCATGCTCAGGGAGCATGGCTGAGATTAATAGAAGAGAAGACCCTGAATACCTAAGACCTAATAACCGAAGACTCTGCTGTAGTGATAAATACATAATAGGTATATTGAATGTTTAGTTTGCCTTGCCAGGCAGTGAGAAGTGAGCATCCTCATCGCTGTTCAGATTAGAAATTTCTGAGCTCCATTTATTTGCTTTTATCTTCCACTCTGCTACTTTTTTGAACTGAGTATCAAGGAAATGTGACTTAAGAAGATGATGTACTAATTCATGAAAAATGTAGAATAACGCATTAAGAATGCAGTTGAAAGAACTATTCTATTTTCTTCAAGGATACAGGTAGCATTATCTTTAACAGCACAAAAGCCCAAGCTTCTATGTCTTCAAATTTAGGGCAGTTCTGCAGCTTCCCTGGCACGTTTTTATATATTAGAAGTTTTCAAGTAGGTTACAAAACAGTAACTTGAAAAAAAAGCAATGAAAAGCCACCTGAACTAACTCATAAACCATCCAGTAGTGCCAAAATAATAGGCTGAAGTGTAAAGCAGGTGGAGACTGAGGGGTCCTTCAGTTGCTAAGAAAAATGCCAAGATCTTTTTGGATGAGATTGCAGCCAGGGCCCCTCCCTCAGTCACAGGCACGATGAAAAGCAATGGGACTGTAGTATAGATCCTGAGTTCAGAAGAACCATGTAAGAACAGCCAAAGAGTATCCTAGCCTAAATGAAACGCCTGTGGTAGAAGCAGAAGCTGGAGGAGTATTCTCCAGAACGGTTTCTAAAGCAAATTTTGGTTCCTGCACAGTGAAAGAGGATTTGGGCAGAGTTTGCTCATATACCAGTGGTTGAAAAGGAACTGATTATGCAGCTGCTGCCAGGAGATTTATTAAGTGGGGAGTAAGATACAGAGATCAGCATTTGGAGAAGACATTTTTCCACAAAGGAAGTTTTTTTTTTCTCGAAGTCGCACAGCAAAGAAAGTTTTGCAGAAGCTTTCTGCTGTCTGCTAGCTGGTTGGCCCCAAATCTGTGTTAACCTATCTTAATCCTTCCCTACAGCACCTAAGCCAGATGGAACTTCTTTTTGCTACACGTACAGTTACACAGATAAACGATGTCGCATAGAGAAAAATCTCACAGCATATTGCAAGTTTAACAACAGCATTGGACATGTCAACAGTGGAAATATAACACTGAAGCTGATACCTGGTAAGACAAAAGTTACTATTTAAAGCTGTTAAATAGGAAATCCCAGTATCTTTGTTAAATCAGATGCCAGAAATTTATCACCTGTGACACCTAATAGGAGCAGTTTTTGTTAGCCAAGAATTTTTGTGTCCTTTTTTGGTCAGGAAATTTTGAAATACAGAGAGAAATATAAATTTTGCTGAAATTTAATAAAAAAAAAAAACACTGTATTTGACAGTGGCCTCAATATGTTCCCAAGCAGTTCTAGTTTGATCATCTTCTGTCATCTACTGTCATCATCTTCTGTCTCTACTTCCTTCTGGTGCAGCTTGCACCAACCAGCTTGTTGTCCAACATCTTCCTGTGATGAAGGGTGGTCATACATCTCCCAGCTTGCACCAACAATTTAGCAAGGATAAAAGACTGGGGTGCCTCGGGAAGAAGTCATCTAGCTCAGGAGGTCAGCCTGTGGGAGAGCTTCAAACACAAGAATGGCAACCTCCATGAGGTCTCCATGCAGAGACCTGAGCAGTCCCAGCTCCCAGTCAGCTCTGCAGGATATGCTGGGTAATTAGAATTCAACATTGCTGAATCCAATTTGGACGTTTAGTTCTGACCAGAGTTTGGATATTTCAGCTTCTTATTCTAAATTGGAAAGAAAGAAGTGTTGGACATCCCCATAATGCAGAAATTTTGGGTTTTTTCCACAGCAGTGGTGCCTACTGTTCAATCACTGTATCTGGCCAGTGTTCACTCTCTTAGGCAATAAATATGCAGACATTTTATTTACTTTAATCAGCGCATACTTACTGGTATGACTAACCCAATTAGCAAGACTGTTCATCAAAAGGGTGTTGAGGCCTCACTATCAAGGTTTTAATGAGTTTCCTATTAGTGCTACAGCAGCACTGAGTCCTTTAGCAAAATAAACTCTGTATGAATTACTGTTCACATAGTGATCAATACAATCCCACTCCACCCCTATGTAACCCTATAATCTAGCAGACAAATCCTAAAACTTTGGGTATTGGTTAGGTGATTTGATTCAATATTCAAAACCAAGGGGCTTTATTCAATTTCCTTTTTAATTTCATGATTCAAAAAAATGGGGAATGCAAGACACACACACCCTGAAAGGTCAGAATTAATGAAGAGAGCAAACTGAAATCCTAACTAATTTAAAGACCTTTGAACTTTGGGAGATCACAGGTTCCATGGAGGTAAATTATTCATCTCCCCGCTTCTTAGTTTTCTACCTCTGTGCTTTTCCTCCATACAGCTGATGAAGTCTCCTGCTCAAACGGCACTGAGATTGGAAAGAAAGGGGACATATTAGTAAAGCCATGCTGTAAGTCAAATTGCAGTGCTGGTTTTACCCGAGGCAGTATAATTTACGAGTGCTCTAACAAATCATGGAATCTTCAAAGAAATAACTGCCTGTCCGAAACAATAAACAACCTGCTGAGTTCTGCCGAGGTAACATTTATGAGTTTTCTAGAGGTTGGGGGTGAGGGCGGTAGGAGAGAGCAACAATTTTTGTTGGGTAGTTTTTTTGCTTAACATAATCTAAAAACAAGCATTTAAAGCATTCAAAAATCAAAGAATATAATTACAACTGTCTTTTAAAAGATATAAAGAATGATTGGCTATCTCTACACAAGGCAGTGAAAGAGGCTAGCTCCCCTTCTTCCCAGAGGGCTCGTGGCACTGCGTGGCTAACACCCGTACACATGAACGCTCTCTCCCCCAGGCAAAGTGACCTTATTCATGGTGTCCAGTGGGAGCAGTGGCTGTCCTGGGGTGTTCCCTGAACCGTGCTTGGGTGTTGCCTTGGTGAACACTAGTTGGCACTACCCCAAACCATGCTACCGAATACACTACCAACGATGCAGCAGGGACAGCTCTGGGACACAGCCCAACCTCAGACCTGGGCCCTGTTTAGCGTGCCCCCCTCAGCCATTATGGTGGATGATCAAGCTCCAGGCAAATGTCACATATGTGATGTATTGTCGTCTTTTGTTCCAGTCCTTGGTCAATGATCCAGAGAGAAATAAAATCCTACCTTCCTACCTTGAAGATCTTAGGAAAGAGATGGGAAAGGAGAAAACCTCAATAAACAGCTCTGCAAATGTAGGTGCAGTTGTTAACATCCTGGGTATGGTCTCCACTATCCCAGCGGAGGCAAACGAGACCACTATTGAAGTAAGGTTTTATTTTAAGTCTTACCTATACTTATTAAGCCCTTCAGCCCCTTTTGTCACAGAGGATGACATTCTCCCTGAATAAAATTCACAGCTAGTTAGGGTCAAGAGCAGAAAAGTATTTAGGGGATGAGATGAAATGACAGCAGAGATGAAATGACAGCAAAGTTGAAATGACAGCAAAGATACAGAAGAGTTTATGAAAAGTCAAAATGATGGAGACAAGGAGCCTATGCATGAAAGAGAGACTGCTCTACACTTAGCAACTAGAAATTTTCCAGGGATCCCTAAATGTCTCTAGCAATCTAAAAGTTAGAGGAAAGAACAAGGAATGATGGATGAAAGATTAGACACGTGGCCACAATATGTGCTTGCAGCTCAGAAAGACAACTGTGTCCTGTGCTGCATCAAAAGCAGCGTGACCAGCAGGTCCAGGGAAGGGATTCTGCCCCTCAGCTCTGCTCTGGTAAGACCCCACCTGCAGTACAGCATCCACCTCTGAGGTGCCCAGCACAAGAAAGTAGGTCCAGAGGAAAGCTGGAACATCACTCCTATGAGGACAGGCTAACAGAATTGGGGTTGTTCAGTCTGGAGAAGAGAAGGCACCAGGGAGACCTTACTGCGGCCTTTCATTACTTAAAGGGGGCTTATAAGAAAGATAGAGAAAGACTTTTTTACCAGAGCCTGTAGTGACCCTGGTAAGTCAAGGGGCAACTTTTTTAAACTGAAAGAGGGTAGATTTAGATTGGACGTAAAGAAGAAATTCTTTACTGTGTGAGTTGTGAGCCACTGGAACAGGTTGCCCGGAGAAGTTGTGGATGCTCCATCACTGAAAGAGTTCAAAGTCAGTTTGGGTGTCCCTGCCCATGGAAGGGAGGTTGGACTAGATGGTCTTTAAATGTTAAAAACATTCTGTGATTCCATGATTCTTTAAGTAGGAACAGAAATAGAAAAAAAAAAAAGGTTAGAAATAAGGATCGATTAACAATTAGATGTTAAGAACAAATGAACGGCAAAACATATCTTAGAAATACTTAGAAACTCTGATTATGAAGTTACAGAGGAAAAGGATTGCTCTTCTGAGCAGAAAAGCACAAAGAGACTTGATGTTTTGTAGCTGGAGAACACTTCATGGGAGAGTGAGAAACCAAAGCTAACACAAAGGCTGAGAAAGAAGGGAAAGAAGGCTGGAGAAGAAAAAAATACTATGTAATATGTAAAAAAAAAAAGCCACACAGCTCCACTTTTGGAAACCTTAATTTGAAAATAGAGCATTAAGAATGTTAACAACTGAAGGTTTCACATAGATTGAGAAAATATGAAAATGCTGGGCTTTTTCAAAAAGCAATTCTAGAACCACCAGAAACAACAATTATTTGTATGGGATTTCAGTAACAGCATTTTTCTGTTGTTATTCCAGAACTTCCTTTCCATAGTGGACTTTATTGTTGTAAATTCCACACATGAAGCTTGGGAAGACCTGAATAAACAGAATGGACCCAAAAGTTCTTCATTGATGAAGTCAATAGAAGATTTTACCCTGAACCTCCAACCAGTTAATAATACCATCCCTCCTGTCTGTACAAACACCCTCCAACTACAAGGTATAGCTGTCACAGAAAGTAGCACAAATTATAATAAGACCTTCCACAGTACAGATAACCTCACAGTTGATGTGTTCATTGGTAATACTGAAGTTCAGACTCTAACCCCAAATTCAACCATTGTCAGTGTGATGTACTCAAAACTTGGAGATATTTTGCCCCAGAGTAAGCCCCAGCATGTGAACGGCTTACTCATAACAACAACTGTGAGCAGCAAAAGAAGCCAGAAGTTCAGTATTAATATGATCTTTGAAAAGAAAAACTTATCTCTAAAGACACCCCAGTGTGTCTTTTGGAACTTCACACTCAACAAACATGGAGGTGGCTGGGATACTCAGGGTTGCACAGCCACATGGGGAGAAGATAATTATGTCAATTGCTCCTGCAATCACTTGACATCATTCTCCATTCTGATGTCACCTGATACAACCTCCCAGATAAACACTGAAGATTATATTACCTACCTTGGCCTGGCGATTTCAATCTTGAGTTTGGTGACCTGCATTATAATTGAATCCTTAGTCTGGAAGTACGTGACGAACAACACCACCTCTTATATGCGCCATGTCTGTATACTCAACATAGCTACATCCCTCCTGATTGCCGACATTTGGTTCATTGTCACTGTCTCTATCAATGACCAAAACCAACAGATGAGCAAAGGTATCTGTTTCGTGGCCACCTTCTTCATCCATTTATTCTACCTGTGTGTCTTTTTCTGGATGCTCAGCCTGGGCCTCATTCTTTTCTACAGACTGGTCTTCATCTTGCATAACACAAGTAAGACCACACAGAAAGCAGTGGCATTCTGTCTGGGATATGGATGCCCCTTTGTCATTGCAGTCATCACCCTCGCTGTCACACTGCCGAGGAACAGTTACACCAGAAAAGATGTCTGCTGGCTCAACTGGGAGGACAGCAAAGCTCTCTTTGCCTTCGTCATACCTGCCCTGGTCATTGTGGTCACGAATTTGTTCATCACCGCAGTTGTTATAATAAAAATACTGAGGCCAACTATTGGGGATAGGACAAACAGCCAGGAGAGGAACTCTTTGTTTCAAATTGGCAAAAGCGTGGCCATCTTAACACCACTGCTAGGCCTCACCTGGGGATTTGGTTTTGCCACCATCGTCAAAAACGTCCATCGAGCTTTCCACATCCTCTTTGCCCTGCTCAATGCTTTCCAGGTGAGTAACACATATGTATGGTTTTGTTTCCTTTACGACCATTTTACATGTAGTGACATTCTTGCAGTGCTGTGCTTGGAGAGGCAACAAAAACAGCCTGGGAAAGCTCGGGGTTGCCTTGCACATCCTTATTACCAAAAGGCTCTTTGGAAACCCATTCCAGGAATGCAGCAGTATTTCATATTCTCAGCTGCCTTAACATATGTATCTTATCAATAAAGCTGACATATAGATAACATCCAACTTTGCCAGTAGATTTGGGAAGAACTTCATTCCTGAAGATCAGGAAAATAGCCCTATTATATTCAGGTGGCGTTAGGTCCCGGTCCGATTGTTGGCCCGGGAGGGGTTCGTAATGATTTTGAGGGTTCTCACATGTGGGCAAGCTTCAGCATGTATGGTCTCATTTACAGTGCATCTGGAGATATCATATTATGCTCTTGTGGGTTCAAGTAATGGGGAAGTATGAACAACACGAAAGTCACCAAGGACAGCTAAGCAGCACTAATAATAAAGAGAAGAACTAAGCAAAAAACACAGGATTGAGAGTTTTCAGTTAGTATGATTTTTACAACAACAATATTTAGCTGCCCAGTAGGATCCAAATACAATGGGGATTTCTTAAGAAAACAAGTTATATATACTTGGTCTCTTAAGACTGGCCTCAAAATTGTATGCTTCAGACCAAACAGACCTTTTATATTGTGAGCCTGCTGGCTTATCTGGGGAGCATAAGCAGGGTATGTCTTCCATACAGAAGGATATTCTTCCAAATATGTTTAGTGCTAGGAAACTATCTCTGTCACTTTTGCAGACCAGATATGCACACAGTTTAAGTAGACCAGGCCTGGAGAACTTCTACCACATCAACAGTTGATTGAGTAAGACACAGTTAGAAAAATGTCCTTTATCAAAGAGTTTGAAGTTTAAATAATCAACATGGACAATGTTTGAGATAACTATGGGTTACTACAATTAAAAGGTTGATATCATCAAAATTCATGTAATTATCTGTCTCCTAGGGATTATTCATTTTGGTGTTTGGGACTCTCTGGGACAAGAAGGTAAGAATTCAAACTATTTCTTACATTATGTGAAAATACTGTTAAAATTTGAACATAATTGCTCTATTTCCTGATTGATAACTTTTTTTAACAAATAGATACAAGAAGCCCTGCTGAAGAGGAATTCAATATCCAAATGGAGTTCACAGCAAACAAAGGTTAGAACTTTGACCTAAGAATGTATCTCAGAATTACTGCTTATTAGCCTAACATTCTTCAAGTGTCTTCTAAGTCAAATGCACTTTATGTTCTGAATTATTTATTAGAGCTAGTCAGAGAAAGAGAAGGCAACATAAATATGAATATACCTCCTTTTTCAGAGTTCATAATTTCACCTATAATTGGTAAAAAATGAGAAGCTTGGTGGACATTTTCTCTAAATTCCACAAGAAATAAACCACAAAAAGTGATTGAAACTTTAAGCTAGAAAACAGAAAATTTCAGTGGAACCACTATTTATTCACAATCTAAGAGAAATGCAAAGGAAACTTCTTGAGGAACTGTCAGCTACGAGTAGGAAAAGATGAAGATATCACAATTGGAACTCCTGAGACAAGGAGACAGGTTAGCCTGCGCTTTATGCTGGGAAAGGAAAATGGGAGGAAGTATGAATGATTTGTCAAAATTGTGTCTATGTGCAGCAAAGACTCAGATTTCAATGACAAAAGATAGAACATAAATCATTGTGGTTCAGGAACCATGTAGCCTGGACACATTCCTAGAAGAAGAGAGACTTGGGTCCCATGCCCAGCAAATTCCTGCATTTAACCCAAAATATTCAGTGCCTAAAAAAAAAGAAATAATGTTGCAAACTGGGACAGAATCCTTATGGAAGATCCTGGAAGGCTTCTCTTCCTCCTGCAGAGACTTTTTCTGGGCCAGTGACTCTTGCATTCATCTCTGCACAGCTTGAATGGACATCTGGAAGTGCTTCTGCTTGGGATAGGCATTTGCATTAAAGGCGAAAGTGGTTCCACTACCATCTTTAAAATAAAAAATAAATTTTACACAGTGCCTCGGGAAAATGACTCTGAGAAATACAATTAGAACAGAAATGCAGACAGTGTTCCTGGTGAACAGAGGTGTAACAGTATCATGGAACAGTTGAGGTTGGAAAAAACCTCCAGAAATCTTCTAATGCAAACCCACTGCTCAAAGCAAGGTACACTAGAGCAGGTTGCTTAGAATGTTGTCCCATCGGGTTTTCAGTACCTCTAAAGCTGGAGAATCTACTTTGGACAAAAAGTTGTGGTGTTTTGTTACTCTCACCATAAAAAACCCCTAACTTTCTCTTATGATTACATGGAATTTCTTCCATTTCAATTTGTGCTCCAGAGATAAAGTCTCCAATTAAAAATGCTCAGTGGCTGTTTGAAAAGGGTAAAATAGGCTTCATCTCCTAGAAGCTACTAGGAAGCAATGGAGCTAGACTGTCTTGTGCCAGCCACGTATTTGCTCCCTTCACACCATCTAATCTTTAGCAGCTCCTGGTTCCTCTCTCCTTGCATTCCTGACCTCCACACACTTCATGGAACCATAGGCCTTTCATCAAAAATGCCTAAAGGGAGGCAGAGCCATTTAAGCCACAGGGAAATGCTGGCACAGGGACAAGTGAGCTTAATTAAGTTCAAAAGAGATATAGCCCAATTGGAAGGATACAGGGCAGAACAAGTACCAAAGAGGTGGGATGATTGCTGTGCTAGAATGACAGAGGACTCTTCAGCCTAGGCAACTGATGGAGAATGTGGGAGTCATGCATGCTGCTACGAGGCCATGGAGAAAATGCACCATCCAGTTTGATACTTAAGGACCAAACCTGACCCTAATAAGGGGCAGATTCAAAAGAAGCGAAGGAGATACAGACCTCCTTGCTCCTATATGTTGTAGATGTTTGATGTTTTCCTGAATTTTCTTACAGTTTGTTTCATTTTGTGTAAGCTTAATAGGCCATTAGGGCTGCTGAACACCAGGGTCTTGCCTCCCCCTCCAGAAGTCCCTGTACCTCTGACAGCCAGAGAGAGAAAGAACATTCTGAACATGCGCTGCTACAAGCTCACTTTGCTTCTGTGAGAGTCTTCCCTTGGGCCCCTGCTATAGCCCACGTTGGACAAGCAGCAGCTGGGCTAGAGGATCCTTGCATCCAACCAAGTGCAAATCTGCTTATGGCGTTAAGCAACCACCACCCATTAGAGAGGTTGGGGAACAGTCTCTCGGTGTGAACTAAGGAGGAAAAAAACATGGTTAACTGCTTTCACAGTGAGGCATGACAAACCTCTTAAAGCAGAATTTAGGAGGCTGACCACGCAGGTCGGTCATAGGCTCAGTGACCCAGGAGGGTCTTACAGCCCTAGGAGAGGGCAGAGCTACGGTCTAATAGTCATCTCACAAAGAGCTCTGCTGGTTGAAGACGTGTTGCAGCTACAGAGTTGTTTGTTCCCCTCTTCCCGGTGATGCCAAAGGTGTGTTCATCTCTACTTCTGCACAGGAGGAGTCACATTCCCAGACACAGCATATACAAAAGTTTCCGCCAACAGGAATAAGATACCTCTATCTGGAATGGCTGCATGAGGATGAATAACCCTGTGTATTCTAATCAATAAATGCTTGTTTCAACTTATACTTCTGCATTTATAAACCCTGATCAAAAATGCCACGCCAGGATGAGTAAGGAATTGACAGCATCATAATCTAACCACTGGCACCTGGGGTAGAAAAAGAAAATGGTGGTACGTGCTAGCATCATACTTAAATGACAACAGAGCTTAGATTTATATTGATATCTGAACAGGGTTTATTCAGAAAAGCTATAGAGGTATTGCTAAAGAACTGGAAGCAGACCTAAAAACCAGCATAATTAAGACAGATAGGTACATAATCTCAAAGGAATGAAGGACTCCATTAAAGCCGGACTATCAGCTTGCAGGAGCAGCGTTGTCCCAGATCACTCCACAAGAGTGAATTCTTCCACAAGAATCACAGAATTGCTGAAGTTGGAAAGTACTTCCAGAGATCACCTGGATCATACCACCTTCCCACTCAGAACATGGACAGTTAGAGATCAGAGCCATGTCCAGCTGGGTCTTGAGTAGCTCCAAGGATGGAGACTCCACAATCTCTCTGTGCAGCCTTTTCCTGTGTTTGACCACCCTCACAGTGAAAAAGTTCCTTTTTAAGTAGGATTTCCTGTATTTCTGTTTGTTCCCACCGCCTCTCGTCCTTTCACTGGGCACAAACGAGAAAAGTCTGGCTCTGTCTTCGCTCCTTTCCAGTCAGGCGGCCCTCAGCATGGGGTTGTTCCTCTCCAGGGACAGGAGAGCTTTGCATTTCCCTTTGCAGAGCTTCATAAGATTTCTGTCATCCCCTTTCTCCAAAGTGTTGAGATCCCTCTGAATGACAGCAGAATCGATCAGCCACTCCTTCCAGTTCTGCATGACTTTGCACCCACTGCAGACTTGGTGAGGGTGCACTTTTCCCATCATCTGTATCATTAATGAAGATGTTAAACCATTACTGGACCCAGTAGCCACCACTGAGCATGTCCTCTCCAACGATGTGCTGAAGGCCTGGGAGGAGACAGCCTGTGATTAGCCAGGCAGAGCAGCGCTCTAAGTTTTAATTACTCCAGCCATCCGCCACATTCAGACCTTACATCAGCATGAGACAGGAAAGACGCAGCTTCTGCCTCACTTTTCTTCATTTAAGTTCCCCAGAATCATCCACCTGGATTTTTTTAACTGGTTCTCCAAGTATTCCAGCATTTTCTGCAGGAGGGTGACTCCTGGGAATCCAGGACAGGGAACATTTCCTAATGCATTTCTAAAGCACCATTCCTTCTTTCTGGCTTGAAAATAACATCTGCTTGATGTGCTGCTATTCTGACTGTGGGAAAAAGTCTAATTTCCCAGGAAACTGGAAGGAAAGGCAGGAATAACTGATATGACTAACATTAAGCATGTTAGTTTCTTCATTCTTCATTCCCTCCATTGACAAATCCAGCAGAGTAAACTAGAGAGAACAAGTTGTTAAGTCTTGGACCCCCATTCTGAATTCCTTTTCAGACAGAATCTCCTGGGGCAGACACTGTGGAAGTTGCCACAGTTGTGGAAGCTGCCCCAGTCAGTGGGAACTGCCATATTTCCTTGGCATTTCTCCTGCTGATAAGGAATAAATAAAGTGAGGTAGAAGTCTTTGATCAAACTTTTTAGATGTGATCCATTTACCTTCTTCCTCTACCACCTTATGATGGGTGATATGATATCAGTGACAACACACAAAACTGCCTATTTTCCCCCACAATGGTATAACCTAATGAATGGAAAGGGATTGAACAGAAAAATATGTATTTTCTGTGCTTTTTTAAAACACATCTGTTGGAGGAATCCCATTAGACTCTCAGACCACTCCAGAAGTGAAAAAGAAACTTCATTTCACTAGCAAAAAGTTTCTTCCTGACCATCTGGACTGCAGAGTTGTGTTCCAATGCCCTCTAGTGTGTCAAGTTAAATTTGCACCTGATTATCCCAAGCTATTGGCCTTCAACGACCATACCCAAGCATATAAATCTTAGATTTTTGGCTACCTTAATGGATATACTCCCTCAGATAAGGGACCAGAACTCTGTGCTCTCTGATATGACAGAGTCGGGAGCCTAAGCCTTGTTCCCTGGCCAACAGTTAGAGACAGGCTGTTTGTGTCCTGTAGTATATTTTAAAGTTTGTCTCCTTCATTGCCATCATAAACATGCAAATAGGTGAATTTGATGCCTCACAAACATCTAACTTGTCCCTCTGGGGATTTCCTGCTTGCACTAGTGAAAAACATTTTATTCTAACTTTTTTCCTCCCTTCAGAGTGGCTAGAAATGAAGTTCTAGGCTTTTGACAAAAAGTAATTTTCTCTTTTACAGTCATCCTCCCTGATCCTGGTGACACCAATGCTTGCTATGAGCTATCCATTTTCAAGAACCTTTAACAACTTATGCGGGAAAACAGGTATGTGACAATAGATCTCTTCTACAGAAGCACAAACAAGGTTTTGCCTGAGTTCTCACTCCCAGGTTCTGTCTGTCGTGATGTCTACCAACCTCTTAGTCTATCCATCCATCCATAGATAGTATTTCATCTTCTAGTATGAAGGAACTGTAATAAGTCATTGGAACCACTAGAATAATTCCTGATGACTGTAGTATAATGCTGACAGCACAATTGTCAACACTAAAACAAGTGTTGGGTGGTGGCGTGTTTCACCAGTTCTAAAAACCACTACCTGACCTTTGTTTCGGGCTTAATGATGTCACAACAGAGTGCTCCTCAGTTCATTTACTGTTCATGTACTCTTCACCAACTTGGAGTTGTATCTCTTTAAAAGCTCTCTGGCAGTCATTTTATGGATGTCACCATTTCACTTATGACTGCATTTTGTAAGAAGCATAGCTGAAAATATGAGTAATTTCATTCCTAAATGTGCAATCTTTGCATCCAACCATCACTCACAGAAGATGGCTACATTTGGTGAAAGTAGGAGATGAAGGAGCTTAATGTAGGCAAGCAACTGCTTTTGAAAAGTCTGTTTATTAGTCAGATAATGGAAGAAGTTGATCTCTGACTGTGCTACATTAAGTTTACATGAGCACACTAACCAGATACACGGAGAATGGGACCACCCATAAGAATGAGACTTGCCCACAACTTGCTTCTCATGCTGCTGCCGCCTGAAACTCCCACATTATTACCACTCTTGGGTTCTGTGCACCTGGGTCTTAGTTTAGAGCCCTCGTGGTCACATGAGGGAGGGAGCTGGGATTCTTTGCAAGAAAATGTGTTCTAGATGCGTCCCCATGCTCGAGGAAGACAACTGAGTCCTCTGCTTGTGTAAATATCTACCCTGTGGCATGATCATCATTTCAAGCTGACATATCCTGCCCGTGTCACCAAACACATCGATTTCTGTGATTGCTGGTATTGCTGTAATCCAGCTCGTATCAGGGCTGCAGACCAAGTCAAAGCCACCTGGGTCATCAGGACAGGTCTAACTGTCCTTATTTTGCAGTGCCAACATGTCCCATGCTATCTGTCTTTATGTCTAACCACTGTCCTTTGTTTTGCAGGAAAATACAGAGTATCATCTTCAGAGCCATCCAGCTCTTCCACTGAAAACACTTCCAAGTCGTATTCTTTGCTTAACTGAGGCACTGCAAATGCTAAATCACATAACTCTGAAAGGACCTCTGCCCTTTCCAAGACACATACAAAAAGCACCTGTGAGACACCAAGAAGTGGGCTGCTTCACTTTGGCTAAACTGTGCCTTGATTCGTTCTTCTGGAGTAATAATTTCTCATTAATGCGTAAGGCAGGGAAGCTTTGAGAAGGGGAATTTTACAGGGGTTGCCAATCCCAGAAGAGATGACAAGATGTTTCAAACTTGGAAGGATCTGAAGGCCTTCGAGTGCTGGAAAAGACACTGGGAGTGAAGAATTCTCGGCCTTTAAGAGGGTGCTTACCACTATGCAGTACTGAGCCATGAATTGCAGTGCTATACACAGCTGTTTTCCAGTGATTTTAGTATTTCCGCTATCAACTCTCCGAATGATTCCAAAGGCCTGTGTAGATACACAAGTACCTCATAGCTTCTCTCCTGCCTTCTTAATAGAGCCTGGAAAGGCCATAGGGTATAGTGCTCTCCACTTTCTATTTAAGATTTTCTGGAGCCAAAGATTCACAGCTGAGAAGGTCCAGTTCAGATCTTCACTTTTGCCTTAGATAAAATGAAGACCGTGATGATTCCTGCGTGGTCTTCTTTCAGATGGAATGTACTGAAAGCTCCATGCGGCACTTTTTTGAAGAAAAGGAAACTTTATTTCCTTAACTGTAATTGTCCTTCCCTTGATATGTAATGTGGTAAGACAGAGATGGTTGCTGCCCTCTACCACAGAGTGGACTGCCTTTATTTAATGCATAGTAGTGTTAAGTATGCGAGGAGTCTCTTGTGTAAAGTTTGTATATTTGGGTCTCCTCTCAGAGGAGAATCACATTTGGAGGGCTCAGAGAGTCAACTCTGTAGGTGACTATAAACCATCATGTGCCAGGCAGGATGAAAGGTTTTATATAAATTATTGCTCTAATGCTACATTTGTGGAATCAGTTATTTCCAAGCCTGTATACCTTCAAAGGCAGGACTCCTGTCTTAAGCAGAGGGCTATGAGAGAGCCTGCAAAATGTTTATCGCGCACAAAAATATTACAAAACTCAATGTAAAATATGAGAGATGGAATCATGAAGATTTAAATTTGAGGCCAATATCAAATACTGCTGTCGGGTAGTACAGCCCCATTTGGTTGTTGGGGAACCAGGCCTATGTTTACCAGGGGGAAACCTGTTCCCAGGACTTTGGGATGAACCAGGATGGGAGACTGTTGCCCACAGTTACAGCTATGTGTAACAGTTTGGTGTATGGAGGTGGTGATGACTGCAGACAATAAACAAGCATCAATCAAATGTATTATTTATATTGAAAGCAATTTCTTTTTGCTTGAAGATGCAGATATAGTACTAGAACTAGAACACAGACATTAAGAAATATTTGAAAGTCCAGAATCACTTTGAACTGCATGGACAATGGAAACTTGAAAATCGGACCTTCATACATTATTCCAACCAAAACTTGCCTTTGGACGGCCATTTGACCTAACCCACAGTGGAACCAGCATGGGCAAAATCGACCTGCTGCAGAACCATCAACACTGAGTTAGAACAGGCATTACATAAACTGTAAAGTACGAGTCTCTGTAGACACCACAGTCCCTCCACATCTTATCTCCACAGCCATTTGGCCTCCAAGGTTTCAACACACTTCCCAGTTTAGCAAAGCATGGGTCTCAACTGTATGCTAAGTCAGGATGTGATGCTGAGCTGTCTGGCAATGAAGGGACATCTTTGGGTGGCTCTTAAAAGGCAAGGTCCTTGCCAGTGTTACAAGGTCATAAATAAAGCAGCCTGTGGGCCAAATGAGAGCTTGCAGGATTTTTTCCACTTGCTGCCTGGCAGGAGCAATCACTCAAAACAATACTCTCAGGAGAAGGTCCTGGTTGTCCCTGGTCCAACACTGCTCTCCCAAATCATTTACCCTGTCTTGTCCCCAGGGCCAGGAGAGCCAGGGTAGCAAAGGAGTCAGTCCACAGCCATCCCTGGAGCAGTGATGGCCAACCAGCCTTGCAGTTACAGCTCCTGTTCAACTGTGGGTCTGCAGCAGCCAGCCGTGCTGGGAAGGATGAGGTGTCTTGTTATCAACAAAGAAAATATTTGTCCATAAGAACTGTCTAGTTCCAGTCCCAGCCTTGGATGAGGGAACAGCCACACATGAGCTGGCTCGCTGTGATGCTCTGAAGTGTTATAGAAAGAGGCTTCTTATTGCACCAGCAGAAGATCTGGCAGTGAGGTGAGGAAGCAGAGATATGTGGGGTTGTTTACAAGCACCCAAGTCATTTAAATTAATTCTGAAATGCCCCAGCAATCACTTCAGAAGTCTTTTCTACCCTTTTACCCCATGGAGCCTGGGCTGCAGATCCTATTTTGCCTTGAGTAAGTGAATGAAGCAGGTTCACACGTTTGAATGATGCCATTGCTAATTAGAATCATAGAACAGTTAGAGCTGGAAGGGACCTTAAAGATCATCGAGTTCCAACCCCCTGCCCTGGGCAGGGACACATCCCACCAGACCAGGTTGCTCAAAGCCCCATCCAGCCTGGTCTTGGCCTTAGAAAATCCACAAGAGATAGAACAGGCACCTTGCTTGACAATAACTGCTGTGACAGGTCATCCCAGAAGACATCCTAAGCTTGGGGCTGGGAGCTGGAAAAGCCATGCTTCCTTGCTTCTCTGCTCAGGCAGCTTGGGCTGTGCCTTTACATCTCTTCCCTGTAGCCAAGAGCTACCTACAAGCAATTCTGACAGCACCTGGTGACTCCAAAGGGTCTTCTACAGGTTACATGGTCCTTTTTCAGAAACTGAGGTGTTTGCCTTCCCTATGGTCCAGGTCTCCAGGCTCCATTTCCTTGCACCACTGTTGCTTCCAGTTCAATGCAGTGAGGTAAAACAGGTGGGCAAGGCAAGGGAGGTATCAGCAGCTGCAAACCCATGCCGGGGTTGCAGGTCTGTAACCCAGCTCCACCACAGGGTGGAGCCCACAAAAACCACTGATGTTCTGTGTGGAAAACCTGTGAGTGGAGGTTGGAGGGCAAGGAAATTCACACTTCTCATGCAAGCAGTGCAAGTTAAGCAAAATACAATTGGAAAAGTTCTTTGTTTTGGGGAAAATGAATGCCCTAAATGTATGTTTGAACAGGAAACAAAGGCCTACACGTGTTTTGGCCGTGAGTAAATATCACCAATTCTTCAGCTACTGTTTGTATTTGCACCTAAAGCAAATGTTCTCCTTCATACAACAATTAAGTACAAAAAACCCCCTGCTCTACAGTTTCCAAAAAACACTTCTCTAGAGAAATTCCAGATGGCAGGTCAGAGTTATTATAGTCCTTCTCCTCAAGGTCAGAGTTAGGAGACCGTTCTAATACTGATCTGGTGTTTGGAAGTACAGATCAAAGAAGGTCTCAAGCTAGAAACTACACTTATTCAATGCTTCTGGGCAACTTCATACAGATCTATTTAAGGAGCCTAAATACAGATTTTAAGAGCTTTAGAAACTCCTGCTTTCAATATTCTGCTCCAATGATTGTGGCAAAGCTGCCTTTATTAGACACGGTGTTTAAGAGAGCAAAGAGAGGCTGTCAGCTACATCCTCTAGTGACTGAACACAGGAGAGAGAAACTACCTACAACTGCAGCTCTTAGCAGCTGACTTTTCCTAACCTTGTGGCTCCATGGGCTGAGTGCAGCATTTGCACCGTTGACACCATGATGGTTACTTTTCTTTGAACTCCAGGAGTTACAGAAAAACTGCAGTTCCCCTGTGGCCGTGGCACCTTTCATCCATTCACATGTTGCTTTCCTGGATCAACTCAGAAACAGGAGAAGCCAAAGGCAGGAATTGTGAGCCCACATTAAAAAAGGCTGAGTTAACCTGGCCTGGAAGCCAACACATCTGCTTCTTGAGGCTGTCCTAATTTTTGTGAGATAATTTCCCCCAATGGCAGTGAAACAAGCAGTTGGCCTAGCAACGGTTCTTGTTGGTTTTGCTGCTTTATTCAGACCTTTATCCAACAGTGATCAATGTCATGTATTGCCCATAATAACCTTCCTCTTTTGCTGGTAAATAAGTGAGTGTCCATTTGCAAGAAATAGCGACTGCCCAACATGGATTTTGCTACTCGTACAGAGAAATCCTGTATTCTGGAGACGTAGGCTCCTAGGAAATGAAGGAGTGAGCAGTGATGCTGCACTGCAAAGATCCTGGAAACCACCTATGATATCAGTCAAGCAACGTTTAGGGGATATTCGGGGCACTTGTTGCAGATAATAGAGCGTTCCGTTCTACCCAGTACAAAGCCTGGTGGACAGTAAAACAAAGCACTTTGATTGGGAACTGAGGAAGAAGGGGTAAATGAGCAGGCTGAAGAGATTGTTTTGGGCTTCTCCTTTTGGGCATCTTTTGGGAGGACTGACACTATCAATCTTCAGATCCCAAGGAAAATGGACTGTCTGTACAGTTTCCCATAAAAGGGGCAAATACTGGAATGTTTGTAGAGAGTGACTGCAATTATATCCATGAGGTGTTTTTTCAGCACTGATGAGATGCTCTGAACTCTGGAACACTCAGGATGAAGAGCTAGTGGGGCTAGGGGAGCCCAAAGGGACATGTTCCTTCCCCAGTGCAAAGCTTAAAGTAACATCATCCAAAGGGAACAGGGCCAGTCCCTATTGCCTTTCCCAACCATCACATTCTGCTGCTCGAAGATGCAGGAAAGCAGGTCAAAAACAGCTTCCTGATGTTGCGTCAAGAAATCCTTGGACCCAGCCACCAGCATCTCTGGTAAGCCCAACGGCCTCATTCCACAAGGCCCCAGACCCGGCAGAACATGAAGCAGTAACCAGCAGATCCCAGTAATGTCCTGATTTCCTGGACATGGACTGGAAAGGGGTTTCCTACTTCCTGGAGGAGAGCAGCTCCATCCCCTTCTCTTGGGACTGGGGACAGACTTTTATTCCCAGGTTTCAGTAGGAAGCCAGAGCGTCAAGCAGGGTGCAAGTGCACTCAATGTCACCTGTTGGGACATCCTCCATGGCTTGCACACCAACACAAGTTCCCCTGGCAGAGTGGAGTCGGTGTGTGGTTTGGCAAGGGGTGAAGACAGGGGCTCTCTCTACACGAGTAAAATGAACAGGGTCAGAGCCTATGCGTGTCTTTGGAGAGAGTGGTGACAGCTTGTAGTTTTATTCTTGGTGCCCCTTTACTCTGGGGACACCAAAATGATACGCAGGATATGACTTAACTAGGAGTTGCCTGGGTCCTCTCTGTCTCTTGTTTCTCTGTCTCGCACATTAACTAGCAAGCTGCACCCTGCAATAACAGCATTCATTTCTATGGATCCCTTGTCTTTCATTCCATAACCCTGTGACATTTATGAGCTTACCGGTTTGGGTGGGGGAGTCCCTTGATCCAAGGTGGAGTCCCCTAATCCAGCTGGCAGAAGGTAATCAGGTCTGTAACTAATATTCACCTGTGGTGAGGTCCAGCCAGATAGTGAGACTTGTTGCAGGAAAAGCTGATATAAGTGTTTGTTTTGATTTTATTCCAAATGCAGGGAATAAGAGGGACCGAGTTTTAACATGTTGATAGTGCCTTAATTAAATACACCATGATTTGGATGGTTCCTCCTTACTTGCAGGACTGGTGTGAGCACCAGGATGAATCCAAGTGTAAAAACAAGCAAAACCAAGCAGAAGCCAGCTCCCTGTGTACAACCTACTGCCATGAGAGTGCATTTCCCTTGGCTGGCATTCCTTTTGACAGGTATGTGGTAAATACAAGGGCAGCTTCACTCTCTGCAATTATTTACCATTTGTATTCTGAACTCTTTCCATTCTGATAAGCAGAAAACGAGAAACTGCTTTCAGAGGAAACCTAGGCAACCATGTTTCAAGTGTGGAAACTGGTAAAGCCCTTAAAAGCAGAGATTTTGGGACATACTAGATCCGTTGTTTCCTACCATCTGCAATAAATTCTTGGGTGTTAACACCTTATCCAGCACCCAGCAGTATCACAGACCCAATCTTCATCTTCCTACACTCCCACTCCTCTCCCTGACTTGTGATTTCCAAAGGGATACAAATTTAACAGTAACTGCTGCAGATCCAATCCTGTGATAACTGATGATCTGCTCCAATTTCATCCACTGCCTGCTGAAATCAAGAGAGCTTTATAGATGTGTAAAAGTACTTTGGATTATGCATAGATTTACTCCTGAATATTTGAAAATCTTCTGTGTGAGATCTCCTAGAAAGACAACTAGCTTTAATATGAAATTACTTCCCTGCTAGAGAATTGGCCAAAACTACTTAGTAGTAGTTCACCATGAATTCTATGTAATATCTACTCAGTTTTCATAAACCAGCACATCTCCATGGAAAATGTGTTTTGATGTACTGATTTACATACCTATGGATATATGCCCTTTAGATTTTTTGAGTAATTTCTATAGGAACATTTCTAGAATCTTAATATATGTGCTTCTATATGATGTTTTCCAGTGTTTTAAGAGGTTCTACTTGTTATTTAACTAAGTTTGAACTGTGATTGGGATTAAATGCATGGACTTCCAGCACTACTGCTTGCTATTGGGTGAAGAAATGAAATTCAAAGAATACACAAGAGAGGCAGGGTATGAACTTACATTAGACAGCAGTTCTATGTGATGTTCTTTAACTGCCAAGCTCTACAGAGTAAACAGATTGCTGCCAAGATCTGGATAAAACATTTCATCTGTATGCTGACTGGTCTTCTACAAGTTGCATTGTTCATTTTTCACTGAATACTGATGTCATATGAACTATGGAAACATAGCAGGCTGAGATTTATCCCCCTGCAGCTCTTTATCTTCTAGACATCATGGAAATCAGGACGATGGTTAAGAAAATGGTTCCAGCAATTCCACCAATTGTCATTCCCAGGATGTTCCCATGGACCTGCCTTGACTGACACCTCTCACCCGTAAAGAAGAAGGCATGTCCTGATGGGCACCTGGAAAAATAAAGTACAGATTCACGTGGATGAGGATTTTTGTCCTGTCCTATAGGCCTACCTCAATGTCCTCACACACACTATCCTGGATGAGCAGTTCCCATTAGAGGGGTTCACATCACAACATCTCCACCTTGTTTTGAGGTTTGGAGGCTATTTACATGTGGAAGCAGCACAGGATGGGGTTTCTTGCCTTCCCTTACAGCTGCTAGTAAAAACCAGTCACTGCTGTGAAGTGTTTTGTTCCTACTGTTCCTTGAAAACCTAGTGGCTCAGATCTCTGAGGTCTGTACATCTGCATACTTTTTAGCTGCATCATTTGGTTCAGAAGAAAATCAAGGCAAGCAGGGAAGAAGTCTGTGGTACCTGCAGCTTGCTCTCCCTTTCACATTCACACAGACTCCATCATTCTGGCAAGGGTTTGGGTCACACGGGTCTTGCGGATAGGGCAACCGGTCTTGAATGGGCTCCATATCCTGGGCTGCTCTCTTCTGCCTTTCAAGAGTGAGGGGTTCCACAAAAGCAGATTGTTTAGGTACAACAGGGACTTCAGTTTTATTGAGGTGACTCAGATCTTTAAAAAAAAAAAAAAGAGGAGAGAGACATCAGGTAACAGTAAATGGTGGTATATGCAGTACTTTTCATTCCAGGGGCTCACAGGGTGCTTTGTGGACTGCAGGGTACTCCTGGTCCATTTGCCCTTTACAGACCTCTTGCTGTACCACAGTGAGTTCTGCATATTCAAGGCACAAGATAGGAAATAATATCAAAATTTTGGTAACTAGTTAGGTAGATCAGTGGTATTCCATACTTTGAAAAATTGCGCCAAATGTGGCTGTTCTGTTTGGAAATAAACACAAGGATGGCCTTTTAGTATGTTCAATGCTTAGAAATGGACATAGCTACTGGTTAGGCTGCTTAAAGGTGTCTAAAAAGTTAACCTTCAGTAAATCATTGCTTTTTAGGTTCTTCTGAACTCACAATCAGTTTAGCCATCATCACCCACCTGAAACAAAGACAAAGAAATGCTTTTAAAAGTTGAGCCCCATTAGAAGAGAAGATGACTCAGAGACAGCTGGCAATAGTTACTTGAATGTGTGTAAAGAAATATGAAGGACCACCCACCCATTTGTTTTTGTAATGAGAATTAGGAAGAGGGTCTTTACCATTAAATTCTGCAAATATAATCAGGTCATCATTTTTCAGGAAGCTTCTCCGTCTCATCTGGCTGTGGGATATGAAGTTATTCCATCCCCAGTCTACAGTTCTATAGCAACTGCACGAAGCATCAAATTTCCCAGAAACTGATGGTTTCTCCCATATTATGGCTCCAGCAGATCCTGCAGAGAGAAGGTGGGTGACAGATAGAAACCACAAGGTTCTGCCGCTGGAAGCATGACATGACTTTTTGTGCATTACGGTGTTAAATGGGATTTATGCTGTAAAATCAGGTTCGAGGCTGAAATGCCCAAACAAATCCCAGAGGCATGATAAATTATGGGTGCCAGCAGATCCCTAGATACAGTCCACATGAGGACTCAGTCTATGTGAGGGCACTGAAAGTCCCTTTTCATTGAGGACTAACCAAATGCAAGTTAC
This sequence comes from Tringa tobata, assembly GCA_033628505.1. Lineage (NCBI taxonomy): Eukaryota > Metazoa > Chordata > Aves > Charadriiformes > Scolopacidae > Tringa > Tringa tobata. The sequence goes on along the minus strand of JAHREE010000422.1, from coordinate 2,468,724 downwards.
CCCCTCGTTGTGGCCAACTAAGAGCTCCCACCTGTGTAAGGACACTCCCTCGTCAGTTTTTAAGCACCTGTGGTTTAGATTCTAGCAGATTTTGTTCATTGCTATGGTTCTGTTAAACGTATTCATACCTAAGGTTTAAAACCTACTGAAAAAGTGTGTACTAAACTTCCAGTGGAAAAAGTGAAGAGGGATGGAGATTCTTCTCTAGTATTTTGTTCTGTTCCAAATTCAATATTGTCCTGTTGTTCTTATTTCTTTGAATTAACATATCCATGGGGAACCCTAGGGGTGGATGTGGAACTATGGTGCTACATGCTATATAAACCCAGAGTTAAAAGGTAGCCTGTGTCTGAAAGAGCTCGTAATCTACAGTCTACCCCCAGCCAAGCAAGACAGACTTTGTATGCTGCAGCCTGATCTCACAGGTGTTTTCAGGTACTTTTTGCTTAAATACAGCTACAGCATGAACCCTGTGCATTCAGACCATGTATGTTCAAGTTAATGAAGCCTCCAAAGTGCAGGTTTAACTTCAATTATTGTTGCTTTAATAAGGGAACACAGCACCCTGCTGGCATCGTACCATCCTGTGGCGATATGTCACCTATCAAAATGGGCAAACCACAGGTAGAAGGGCAATAGCCAGCTCGTGGGAGAACTCTGTATTTAGAGTCAAACTCAAGGATTGTTCATAACAACAGCAGCTTTCTATGTGTTAGTTTTCACGTGCGATGATTTTTTGCAGACAGGAATTCTGAGTCATACACAGGAAAGTGACACAAATTGGGAAATGCAACTGAAGTTGCCCAAGTCTGAGTCCTACACTTGCTCCTTTGACCTGGGCTCCTTGGCTTTCATTTTCACCCTTCCTCCAGGAATTCACCACTTACCTGAGATAACATGGTCTTTGCTTGTGGTGAAGCTTTTGCTTGAGGACATCCTTTGCAAGATGTCAGGGTCCTGGTCCAGCACCGTGAGTATAGCTTGGCGGTTCAGAGCTGGCCACTCCAGAACACCATCGTTCTCTCCACTGCACAAGTGAAAGGCAACGCGGGTGTAGCCACTGATTCTGGATTGGGGATACAAACTTATGCCAAAACCATAACCCTCAGGGCTATAAAATCGGGGGCTTTGAATAACCTCAGTTGATGCGCTTTCGAGGATTTGGCTGAAATTACGAATGACCCACACGGCTGTGGGACAGGGGGTCTCGGTCAGGGTGACATCATCAATAGCAATCCCACCAGCTGAAGAGCTGGGGTTGCCCTTTAGTCCTTGGAAGATGTAACGGAACTTCTTCTGAGCGTTGAGGGTTACGTGGGCAATTTTCCAGTTATGGTCATTATCCGCTTGGATAAAAAGAAAGCAAAACATTACCATCAGCATGATTAGTGATATAATGAAGCAGCTTATTCCCAGACATCCATTCCAGCTGCTTTTTGAGACAGCTGGTCCTCTCACAGAGTCCTGAAGGCTAGAGATCTTAAGTTGATATTGCGATTATAATATAGTCACATTGCCTTATCCTTCTAAAAGAGGTGCTTTGGACACATTGTATTAGGAACTCTTCACACACCAGTGAATGACAGTCTCTAGTGTGAAGGGAACAGGCTAAGGGCCAAGACCTAACAAGTGGATAGGTGTCGATGACCCAATGTGTTAGGACTAACTGTTGCTACCACTTTTCCAGGGACTTATCCTTCCCTGCAAACTGCTGCAGTTTGATATAGGCAAGTTTGGGGTTTTGACAACGTAAATGCATAGGGCCACGGTAACTGAATTTGTCCCATTTAGCAAAATCACCCAAAGTGGGAACTCAGTTCACATTTCCAAAACTACATATGTTTTTATATTTCCAACCATATAAAAATCAGGCTGGGATTCTTGACTGCAGATAAGCACAGGTATTTACATCTGAACAGTTGACTGTTAGATCATATAGTAGCTATAACTAGTCAATTATCTCCAGCAGAATTTGGGATCCCTCTCAATCACTGAGTATAGCATAACATTATTAGGAACATCATGACTTCTGCTGTGGAGGACCTAAATTACATTATTACACCCCACAGTTTCACTGCTAAATGCCCTCATGTAATACCAAAATCCTTAGCTGCATTGCAAGATATTCTGGTAGCTTTGGGACAATCTTTTGATTTCTCAGCCAATCCACAGCATTTGTGGACTCAGTAAGACAACTTTTCCTCCTCTAATATTCTATATATTCCTCATATCTCCAGAATTACCTTGAAAGGTTTGAATTTTCCTCATCTTGCGAACGTTTCCAGTGCCATCATCCTCTTTAAGCCAGATGATCAGCTTGTCAGAAAGGCTTCCTGTGGTCTTATAGAAGAACTGGAGGCACTGCTCAGTTCTCTTTGGATAAAGGATTCGAGACTCTAGGAGTGCCACCTCATCTGCCTTGCCAGAGCTGGTGTTGAAATACATGGCATAGCCAGCACCTGGGAAAAAAGCGTAGAGTGTCACTGTCTTTTTCCAGATTTCCTGCTAGGAAATTTATCGTTAACATTATCAGTTGAACGGATAAATTTAGTAGGCCTAAGTGTAATACTTAACAAGACCAGTAGACGAAATAGTATGTGATAACCATCCAAGACAGACCACAACCAGGACTAGTAACTTAGCTTATATATGGAACTTATCGCTGGCAGCTTATGTCAATTTTGCTTTAGTTGGTCTCAGTGTAAGTTGGATGCATCAGGAATGTCAGAGATACGATACTTACAGTCAGCTCTTAATCTTCTGTAACTAGTAGACTTTTTTTTTTTTTACTTGATTTGTATTGAACATAATCTAAAGGTGAGATCTTAGAGATTACATGCTATATTGTCTTGTAAAGAGTAAGATAACTGATTATCAGTGATAAAGATAATAATAAAAGCATTGGACACAGAACTAGTGCTTTCCTGACCATGAACATGAATAAGCTCTTTTTTACAGCTTGTCAAAAAACTTTTCAAAAATCAGCTTCTCAGTTTGGGGAAATTATTTCAGAATTCCTGCCCGTCTAGTTAATTTCCCACTAACACTTTCTGAAGTGCTCCTTACTTTAGATTTGAAATGTCTACTTTTATCCTTATATTTACAAGGGATTTATCACTTGCACGTGCATCTTATCTTGGTATCACATCGACTTGTCACATCTTATCTGTATTGCATTGCTCTAGTTATTCATTACAGATTATGTTTAAATTTACAAGTGAAATTCTTTTAGCTATGGTGTAAAAATTACCTCTGTTGGGGGCTGGTTTCTTGGACTGCTGTCAAAGCTAACATCCAGGGCATCATCAGTTAAACCCGTAGCTGTATAAACCCAGTACAGCCTCCTGCATGGTAAGCAGAGCTGTTAATCATGTTCACTCTAACCATGTCAGGGGAATATTGTCTATTACCTTTGTTTTGAACTCATACCCACAGAAACTTTGCCAAAAATACTTAATTGCTTTATGCACATATATGACACTGCACCATAAGTTAAATTAATGTTAAATTTAGAATGATAGAATCATAGAATTGTCTATGTTGGAAGGGACCTTTAATACCCTACAGTCTAACCATCAGCCTAACTCTGATAAAAAACCATCACTAAACCATGTAACTAAGCACTATGTCAACCTGTCTTTTAAATATTTCCAGGGATGGTGCCAAATTTAAGTATATTACATATAAGTATGATCACTGTTGTTCCAAGTGGGAAACAGGTCTGTGAGCCTTATTCAGGTGCCTAACATGGTTGTCGAGGTTATTATGGTATCAAACCCCAGACGATCAAGGTTCCTCCTCCTTTTGATAAGAAAGACAAATAGTGGCAACATTAAGCACCTGTGGCAGTTAGGATATGGCCTTAGCAGACTTCAGCGTGGGGATACAGGGATCAAATCCAGAGCCAGGCTTCCAGCTCCTCCCTAAGCTTTAGGCTGTTCTTTCCCTCATTCAGTTTAGCCAGCAATAAGTCAAAAGCCAAAGGAGTCAAATTGTTTGGGCAAAATACAATCCATCTGTGTCAGAAACCTAAAATTAACCCTGACTTGAGGTGGTTGCAGAAGGAGTTCTCAAAAAATGTCTAAATTCCTGACAAAGTCAATGACCCTTTGAAGGTCTCCAAAAGGAGAGGCACTCCCTACTCATGCAATTCATCTAGGCTCTCTGGCTCTCTTAACCCTCTCCAGAGGGGTACTCTTCAGAGAACACCAATACTTACTTTGCGTCAATTCACTAAATGCTAAAGCATAATTGCAAGTGCTTACTGCAGAGAGATTGGATTTTATCCGATAAACTCAAAGAACTCCACTGAATTCCTTTTTCAGTAATAATTATACTATATGGAGGGGAAAAAAAAAAAAAAGGAAGGAAACAAAGAATGAAAAAAGTCAGATGAGAGTTAGGAGCATGTACTTATGGAAGCTTTCAGATGGTTTTATTGAGTTATATTACATTCTCGGACCCAATCGACAACTACTAGCGTTATAAGAGGTTGAGGATCTGGTTTGTCCACTCAGGAGTACAGCAAGTCAAATTTTTCCTTATCAAAGAGTAACAAAGCACAACTGAATGTGCCGGAGGCCAGGATTCCTTCACTCTGTACTTGCACAAAACTTACAACAAAAGTAACTTCTTTTTTTTTTAAAGTCTGTAGTGGCTTTCCCTGTCTAAATAATGACAAATTCAGCTCTTGCTTTTCAGAGCTGCCTGCTGACAGTTACAATTGAGATTTAATCTTTACTCTCACTTATAAACTAGCTCACTGTGACTGAGGCTGACTTCACCCTTTTTGAGATATTTCTTCCTTTAAAAAATGACTAAATTACCATGTGAAAAAGAAAATTATCCCTAAACTCCTATCATAAAATACTGTGCAACTTTATCTTACCTCCAGAACCAGCACTGCTCAAGCTTATTATTTGCTTTGCGAACACAACATTTATGAGTGTCTATTAGTGCTGTTTTGTTCTTATCATGGGGTAACGTAACTCTTACTCAGACTTTAGAAGTTACAGTAAATCCTTTTCCAGGTTATATTAAAAAGCCCACTAGTTAAGATTGTTCTTTATCCCCTTTTATCTTGCCAGTGTGGAGAACATTCCACTATGTCGAAAAACGTCAATAAGAACACAAGTGCAACCGTAAACTCACACTCACAGGGCCAAGACGTGAAAATAAAAAAGGCTTTTTGCTTAACTAGAAACATCACAATTCAGATGTTTCCTGGGTATTATCTTAAATATGGTCATTTAATCCTGTGTTTTCAGAGTAGCCAGTGTTGGGTTTTCTCAAGCATTGACTACAATGACAGGTTCAGAGAAGTTGTTAAAGACTATTTAAAGCACACAAACTAGTACAGACATGCACAAGGGATCCTTACTCCAGCTAAGCCCTTTTCCAGAAGAAAGTGTTCTGTTACTTCATTTTACCTCTACAGCGTCCAGAAAGTGTGTGGTCTTCCTGCCCGGTAGCACTGCTCAGTTGATGGACCCAGTCTAGATCATTTCTGGTGCCCTGAATCATGCCACAGATATTTTCAAGCTCAAAAGAACACTGGTCCAAAAAAGTGTGAGTTGAAGCTGAAAAAAAAAAGGCACACATGGTTACTTCCGAAGAAGTATTTCATTAAAATTTCTGCTCTAATGTTGGGGGGCTTTGATTACACCAGTATAGACATCACGTAGAGAAGACAGATGTGAGCCCAAAGGTTCAAAAGAGGAAATATTTGATTCCTGAAGGGATTCCCTGCATAAAAATAACAACATTTGATCACTTTGCAGAAGGTTAACAAACTGCCACGTGGCAGTGACTGATAGTGGCTGTCTTTGTGCCTGTCTGTAAGCCTTAGAGAGACAAGCCACTTTGTGAAGAGTGGTGGTGGTGTATTTAATCATTCCTCAGCTGGAGGTTATTGTTCTTCATGGCCCGCTTCTCTGCTTGATAAGCGTGAGTGCTGTTCTTCCACTTCAAGCAAAGTTCACTCAGTTACCTTAGGCTGGTTCAGCTTAGTTTGCCTGCAAGTTGATGCTTCTGCTGGCAGATCCATAGGGACAAGAAGTTCTCACTAACAATCACATGTGGCGATAACATCTTGCAGTGAACCAGCTTAGCAACTAACTAGACGGCACTGGACTATAGACTTAGCCATCTCAAGTGCAAAATAATCTAATTAAGACCAAATGTCAGTAAAAGAGAACAAAGTACAGTTGCATTCACCTCATGAAAGCACTATGAAGCTGCCCATCTACCAGCAAGACTCAACCATATGTCTGAATGCCCAGGAGGAACATAGAAGAAAAGGTGCGAATGGATTGACTTTCACTGAGTAACTGAGCATTTACAAAAGTAATGACAGTTAGCAGAGCCAAAGAGAGGGATGAGGAAGGAATAAACTGCTTGGGCCTCTACACTAGACATCCTCTCCCATACTTCCTCAAGAGCATCTGAGAAGAATTTTTTGTGGTTTTAGAGACATAAAGGAAGAGAAACAGCCAGGTTCAAATATAAACAAAGAAACAGTTTGCCATGGTTGAATTATGACTTACTGCAGTTATACATGCGATTCAGTCTTTCCAGGTCAATGGCACTAAAGTCTAGACGTTGTCCAATTACATCATCAAATTCTGGTATCTTCGCTGTGATTGTGGGGATACTTTCATTTTTGTTAAATGAAAATGGTTCATAGTGCATCAATGATTCGTAGTCATAGGGGGTGTTCAGATCAGTGATGAAGCTGTCATTATACTTCAGAAAATTGTGCTCTTTTCCTGGTGAAAGAACAGAAAAGTGTTTCATTTCAGAAAGGAAATGGCTTTAGGATCCAATGGCTTGGATACAATTTTCTGAGGCCAAATTGGTATACCTGAAAGCAACTACTTTACAATAAAATATTCAATTTAGCAAGATTTGTTTATGAAGTCATCTGGGCGACAAAGCAGTGCCTTTAGATTGCAGTTCTGCACCTTCCCATATGGCTTCACTAAATTAAAAATTAAACATCAATGAGCTGTAAAGAATGGGGTATATAGGAAGTCAGATTAGATGGTCTAACAGTAAGCATCCTGGAGGACTGAAGTTAAGGGTTAGTGTACTCCATTCCAGAGCCTGTAAATATTGATGCAAACATTTCCCAGGCCCTCTCTTCATTAAGGGGACGGGTAAGACAGTCTTGGAGTGCCTCCAGGTTCTGCTCTTCTTTGAAGCACAGAATGCATTGGAAATTTGTGAAAATAAAATAAAATAAATCCTTTTACCTTAGATTTACAATATCGATATGATACTTCTATTGAAATATCTTTTGGAAACATGTTTCTCATGGTTTCTTGGTGAAATAATTTGTCCTTAGAGAAAGTTTTTCATTACGAAGGTGTCTGCTAGGGCAGAGAGAGGGAGCCATTTCACATACTTTGGTACAGAAGTAAAGAGAGATTGCCAGCATTTCCAACCTCAGATAATATTTTCAGAATATTTGGTGTTCTATCTCCAAGAAGAAACAGCACATGGCTGCACTGGTGGATAATTACAGCTGTGTAAAGTTTCCCCTTCCCTCCTGCAAGTCCATTCTGGGCAAAAAAGCTCTTCAGTCCAAGGCTTGAGATTGTGTAAGAGCCTGGGAGTGGTTTTGTGCAGATGGTACTTGAATTTCACCTTTTATCAAACAGAGTGAGAAACTTTTTGATTAAGTGATACTGCTTTTTATAGCTGGGGAAGAAGTCTTAGCAGGACACAAGCATGTGTAATGATGTTGGCTTTTAAGATCATTGCCAGGCAATCAGTAACTTCTATGTGTTTTTAGAAGAAATAAACCATACAGCAAGGTGGCAATTTCATTAGGCTGTCTTGTGTGTTTTCTGTGAAGTCTAATAGGTTCATTGGCCTTTCTGTCAGCAACAACATGAATAAGGGATCTCTTCTCTTACCAGCCAGCTATCTGCCTTGCAGTTTTTGAAAATGCATTATGGGAAAAACCACTACCATGCTATCATGGGTTGCAGATCACTAATGTGGGAACAGAGCACAATCATATCAGCCTTATTTCCCTTTAGAGGAGGAGGCATCTTTCAGATGGCTTCAGGAGAAGTTTTCTACTTAATGAATTTGCCTAACTAGAAAATTAGACTTTGTGGTATGGATAGAAACCTACAGAATATAGGAATCCACTGTAATGATATCAGGCCAGCCCCAGGACTCCATTCAGAATAGTGTCACACTGAAGTCCATAATCTGTATAATTTTTTTGGTGTTCCAGATTTGTGGCTACTGAATACACCACAGATAAGCTGAGAGGATTCATTGATATATTTTCAGGAGGGGTGTGTGTGTGTGTGTGTGTGTAAAAATGAAAAAGAATGCACTGAAAACTTTTCCATACCTCTGCCCATCATGGAGCTCACAACAGTACATTGTAAAACTTCTTGTTTTGAAGGTGGTTCATTACAGTGCACAGCAAAAAGACAGAATCTAGATACTATTGACATCATCATCCTCACCATGACTCAAGATAAGACAAAGTTAGCAATAAGGTGAATTGTTTTTAGTGCTGTTCCTGGCCTTCGGCCAGAGAAGTTGTATCAAAATCCTGCTACATCTACAGATTGATTTAGAGTGGTCTCAGGTGTGACCCAGTGTTTCTAAAATCATATCTTTAACAAGGTCTTGAAATCTAGGACGGCAAATGATGAATCTGCACTTTACAAAATCTGCTTTGAAGGTTAAAACCCACCTGGAATAACTTGATCCCACCAGATTGTCACATAGTCATCCCGGTCCGTCCTCGACTGCTCATGGTAAAATCCTAACGCGTGCAGGATCTCATGTTCCACGATGGCTCTGTAGTCACACCGTGCCCCGATAGAGAGGTTCTGCCCAGTCTGCAGGTCCCCCACCATGGACCAGCACCTGAGAAAGAGAGACACCTTGGTGTCTGTTAAGCAGTTTTCTTCTCGACATTTAATTTCTCAGTAGGCTCGCTGGATTTAGTTATATCAAAAGAGGTTAAAATATAAAAGGAATAACATAAATTATCATTTAGATGCTCACCAGATGCCTTGATATTCTAAAGAAACTCTACTGTAAAAGCAGACTAAGCCTCAAAAACATACTCGCTGTCAGCTGCATGAGGCCAACATTTTAACTACCCTCTATTTAGACAAGTTCACCCCTCATTTTTGAGATCCACAGGTGCTTAGTCCTATATCAGCAGCTATTTTGGTAAGAAACATGCCAAGAAATACAATACATACATAGAAAAAGTAAACTTATCAAGACAGACTGAGCTTTTTTGCAATCACTTGGGCAAGGGAAGAGATCTAGGAGGATTTAGAATAGCAGCATTTGGTCCTTTTGAACAGCAGCTGTGCAATGTATTGGCCACAGGTGTGAAGTCACATTTTTCTGTGGGGGCCCAGACCCTACTCAACACATGCTAATCATGATTGAGGAGGAAAGGAGCCCCTCAACTAATCCACTGGGAACTTTTTAGGGTAGCCCAAGGGTGATGTGAGAGGCTACTGCTAAAGAGCATCTGCTTGTACTGTAGTTTCATTTGCACATCACAAAGCAGCGTTGGGTGGAGTCTGTTGAAGGAGCTCTGAGCACACTAATCTGGGCGCTGAAAACAAAGAGCTTGAGCTCTTGAATAGCTACTGCCAGGGAGCTTCCAGAGCCAGCTTATTCAGCTCCAACTTGTCAAAAATCATGGTGTTTGCAGTCTTGTAAAAGAAGTGTCATAGGACATATTACGCAAGGAAGAGCTGAGGGTAGAAATATCAGTGCCTACAGGCCTTTATGAAGATGTGGGAGAACAAGAAATATTCACAGCTGACAGAGAAGATTTTTGTGCTTTTCTAGATGCTCTTTCAAAACACATTTAGATATAGGAAATAAAATAAACCTTTCCCGTTCCTGAAAACCCAAATCTCTGAGTACAAAACCCTTTCAAATTTTGAGAGAACCTTTTGTTAAAGAAGAGCCCCACCAAAGCAACAGTAATATTACAATAAACTGTCTTTCTACAGCTTTTTCTGACTTGTCTTCCAAAGATTTCAAAACCTAAATTCTGGCTATTCACATCCTTGGTATGTTTAGAGGATGTAGATGGGGGTCCTTTCACCCACCACTGAAATGGAAAACAGCGCTAGGTAAGAAAGTGGAAGCAGCTGATGAGAACCAAGGGATGCTAGGATTCACCTCACCAAAGAGTTCCCATCCAAACATCAGACACCCATTCCAAGTTCACCATCTAAATATCCTCTGCAGTCAGCAGATGGAGGCAGCTGCTTCCAACTTTGTGTCTAAGAAGGTAATTTGTGTTGCTTTCTCAGTGGCCTCTTTCTCTGCTGGCAAGAAACTTAGAATAAACTTTTAGACTGCTGCAGTCAAATGATTCTGCACGGTAAAAACAAACAGAAATTGATAGAAATCTTACCCGTCTTCTTTTCTAAAAAATATATAGGTTTTCTCTCCTTCATATGGCTTGAAATCAATGCAAGACTTAAGACGGAACATTTCAAATGCCTGGAGAATTACTCCTTTGGCATTCAGATCTGGAAAATATGCATCAAGAAAGCAAATTTAGCACATTGCAGATCGTTCCCCCTGGAGAGGTAAGGTATAGTCACAGATGTACACGTGGGACCAAGAGAAAAGTGATTGAAAGGAAAAAATATTGAATTTGATTAAATTGTCTTTTGTTATGATAGCTGTAGAAGAAAAAAAGATAGTTTTGATATAAAGGAGCCAACTAATTATTAGTGAATTTTAATGTGAGAGAACCAGTTCTGAAAAAGTCAATTTTTTTATCACAGTGACTCCAGTGCAGATAAGGATTGGAGCTAAAATCTGAATAAAGTATCTGCATTACCTAGGTCATCACCCAGAATATAGGGAATGGGGAACTTCCATCTGTAGATCTCATTTCTTAGGGCATTTCGCTGATTTTTCTGAAAAGGGAATTAAGAGCTGGTAACATGTCTGGTGAGGGAAGATGGGCTGATTTGTACCAAAAATACAGTAAGGACAAGTGATAAAGTTTTTAGTTACTTACAGGGAGCAAGATATCACCCTGAAAGAGGTCCAGTCCAGCAGCTGAAAAGTAATTTAATGAAAGATAATGTAAATGAAATATCAAATATCAAACGTATTTCACCTCATAAACTGTATTGGGCCCGCTTATACAAGGCTAATGTTCTTGGGCATTTACAGAAAATAAAGAAGGACCATCTTCTCTATGTTGAAATATAGGGACAGGCCTAAAAGTAACAGTAGTTTCTACTCAATATTTACTACTCAGAAATATCTGCATTTTTGGTGACAGAAATCTGGTGGCCACGATTATCCATGTCTAGTTTGATAACACAGTCACACAGTGAGAATATAGTAATATTGAGTACTACATCAGGAAGAGTATTGTACAGTGCACCATCAAAGGATATATAGAAATTCATTTTACAGGAAAGAAAAAAAAAGAAAAAAAAAAGAAAAAGGAAAAAAAAAACCACAGAGGAAGACAGTACAGTGCCTTGTGTCTTTTCCACTTGGTTTCCTTAGTACATATAGAAGCTCAATAAACATCTAACCTATTTTCCTCTCTGTAAAACTTTATAAAAATCATATAGAGATGGGTGAGGAGATGATGGTAGGACTCCAGAGCCTTTCCAATTGATACAGTGTGTTACTGCCTTAACACTGTGGGTCTGTCCAAATTTCAGAAGTGACAGACATCTGCATCCCTTGTTTACGTAGGGTTACAGTCCTAGGGTAGATTGGCGTGCCATAGCAAGAGGAAGGTAACTCAGAGCTCACTTAACTGTATTTCTCTTGTTACCATGAACTATCTGACCATCAGTCACCCATGTCTTTTTTACAATACTGAAAATTCAGCATTTTGCTCACAATTTTCCAGGCTTTATTAGAATGTAGACATGAACTCACCTAAGTTTATGTCTGGAATGTCTTTGATTATCTCACCAAGTTCAACATCTGCTGCTGCAAGACAGACAAAAGATTATGTGCTCAGACGTGGTGGTGCATGGCAAGCAGAAGAAAATGCTTCAGAACCCAAACCAGCTCCCAGAGTACTTACCAGCTTCACTGGAGAGGTGCCCAACCTGAAAGAGAATAAAATACAACCAGTATAAGGTGTGAGATGTCTCTGGACTGAGAGGATCCTGTAGAAATTAGGATTCTACTTACAGAGACTGGAGTGCCATAAGCATAAGATAACAGAAGTGTTAGGGAGAGCAGGAAGACGCCGGACCACATTTTTGCAATGGAAAGAGAAGCTGGTCCCTCTCATCTCTTGAGATATAAAGGGCATGCTGCTGAGCTTTCCGCAGAACATCAGCCAACCAGCTTCAACCTTTCCACCTTTGTAACGTTATTATAACAGCAAGATTTTCCTCCTAAACGGCACATGATGGCATTGTTGTTATCAATTACCCAAGTCCAGTTTGAGGATGTGTTTAGTGCACCTGGTGAAAGGCCCACCCAGCCTTTGTGTAAGAAGATCTCAGTCTGATCCAAAGTAACCGATTCCTTCCACCTGTTATTATTCCACCTGTTGTTATCTGTCAGTATTACAATCTTGACTGCACAGGGGGAAAGTCTACACAGAATTATTCCAGGTTTATAGCAGTCCCATGACATTAGAGTTTGGCCCAGTGTTGTTTTCAGTTAATAATTAACATGACATTATAAAGATTAGAGATAAAAGAAATACGATTATGAATGCCCAAACAGTATTTTCCCATGGCTGAACACATCCTGGGACTGATGCCCCAGTGCACAACATGCCACTCTTTGCCTCCAGAGGTAGTCACATACATCAGTAGACCCTTAGCCGTCCAGCTTGATGTTCCTTTTTTTCCTGATGGGTTTCAGAGATGACGAACTCTTGTCCTGCACTTTGTTGTCTTCTTTCTTGGGGAACACGGGTCAGGGGGGACACATGGGCCAAGGCTCCAGAAGGCTCTAGATCTCCCACAGGTACTGCATCACCTTGGGTCCATGACTTAAACGTAGGCAGTTGAATCCTGCTCCCTCATTTCCCATCTGAGATTTCAAGTGATGAAGGTAAGGATGCTCACTTCTATGTTCAGCAATTAGGTAGGAAAAGGTTTGTGCCACAGACGCTACCACCCACAGCACAACACAGAGAGATTGAGTAGGAGGAGAAGAAAAAGTGCTCTGGAGGTGCTTCACACACTGCTTCCCAGCAGTATTGGCAGGAGACACTGGACTTCAGGGTGAAGAAGCCTCAAACACAAGTAGGAAATGTGCCTATGTACAGTGACTACCCTGTCCTATAAAGGAGTCGGATACCCATGCTGAGAAGTTCATGAAGGACTTTCTCCCATGAGTGGGACCCCACTCAGGAGCAGAGGAAGAGAGTGAGGATGAAGGAGTGCCACAGACAATGTGTGATGAACTGACCATAACCCCCATTCCCCATCCCCTTTTGCTGCTGGGAGGGCAGAGGGAGTAGACAAGTTGGAAGTGAAGTTGAGCCTGGGAAGAAGGGATGGGTGGGGGGAAGGTGTTTTTTGATTTGTTCTTATTTCTCATTATCCTACTCTAGAATGGCAATAAATTAAATCAATTTTCCTAAACTGAGGCTGGTTTGCCCATGACAGTAATTGGTAAGTGATCTCCCTGTCCTGACCTTGGTCAAGGAGCTTTTCATTGTATTTTTCTCCCCCTGTCTTGTTGATGGAGTGGGAGGATAGACCATCTTGGTGGGCACCTGGTGGCCAGCCAAGGTCAACCCACTACAAGATCCAAACAAATCCCCATTTTGCTTTCATGAAAACTTCTCAGGAATGTTGAATTGGGTCCAGATGCAGATGAAGGCAGGGAAGCATGCTGTTCTTTTAGCAGTGACCTAACGAGCTGAATACTTGGGAGTGAGCGTTACTGAAAGCTGGGCTTGAAGAGGAGAAAAGGGAAGTCCTGGAAGAGGATCTTGGAAAGTTAAGCACTAGGACTTCTGGTTAGGGAATGCTGGACAGAGGGATTTCAAACACAAGAACTGGAAAGTAAGCATTGCTATGGGAAATATTTACACGGGAAGGATGGGAAGAAAACATGAAGAAAAAAGATGATATATCTTAGAGAAGCACTTTGCTTCTCCAAATAATCTTTGGAGATCCTATGGGCTTAATCTCTTAAAAAAAACAGGGAAGCTTAGTTCAAATTCTTAAAATACAGAAACAACAGGCTACAGTTTCTTCAGCGAAGTGATATATTTTATCTGTCTTAGATAACTGTTTGCATTTGTGGTGAAGGAGGTTGAGGGCACTTCAGGGACAGAGTCGGACTTCAGAGGTAATCAAAGGGGTGAGTGCAAGAAAAGAAAAGGGAAAAAAAGTAAAAACAGTTCATTTAGTACCGGGAGTATATAGTACAGTTCTATCATGTATTGTGGGATGACTTTCAGGCTGATTCCAGAAGCAAGAAATGAAGCAACAGCCATTCATCCAAGTACCTCAAGAGGGTGCAGCAGGGTCCTGTGAAGGAGGGCACGAAGAGGGAGGAGAAGCTGGAAGGGCAGGGAGCTGCAGGTATGCATGGGGCTCCAGTCTGTGTCTTCCTCAACCCCAGCAGGGGATCCTGGGTTTACTGAACTGGAGGGAGACTGGGGCAAGGGAGTAGAGGGCTTGGGTCAGAGGTGATCTGAAACAAGGCTGGGAGATAAGGAGAGAGGGTGGAAAGGCTTGTGGAGGCACTGGGCAGGGGGCACACCTGCAGTGGTTATACAGAGACAACTTCCAACCTTCATCAGAGGCAATTTAACACTGCCCCTGAGTTTTTGGGCACCCTGGTATAAAAATGAATATTCAAATGCAGAGACTGGAACCTTATAAATGTGACAATATTAGATTTAATATCTAGAAATTAAGCTGAACCCATTTATAACTGGAGACTAAGTGCAGTCTCCTAACAAGGCTTTCTCAACTACATTTTGACCTTGCAGCTGCCAATGTTTTCAGGAACACTGGCACCCATTTGGCACAATGGGACTGAATTTCCCCCAGTGAATTGCTCCCTGTACAAAGCGCTGTCAGGGAAAGCACAAAGAGGCCTCAGCTGCTTTTCTTATTGCTAAAGGGGACTTGGAAGTGATGCTGAATGCCCTACATAACCTGCAGAAAAGCTGGGCCATTCTGTATGCCAGAAATGTAGACCACTCTTTGCATTTTTATTAGGCAGCACATGTTCTTGGTTAAGCATTCATGGGAAGCAGCTTTCCCACCTTGCAAAACTTCTTGTCGTTTCAGAAGTTTCTCCGTTCCCTGCTGGAATGAAAACAAGAACTTGGCATTTTATTATTTTTTTTTATTATTATTATTTTTTTTTGTCATGAAGACCAAGGGAGAAATCCTCCTGCCAGGAGGGTTCACAGCCCTGGGTGTGCAGAGTGAGTCTGGATTATCACAGCATGCTCTCAACTGTCCTCTCCTATCTGAGACAAGTGCTCCGACCCCTGTACTAGGGTCAGGTCTGGTTTAATGATTAATTACCTATACAAAGTGTTTCCACTTTCCAGGCACTGACATTTTCCAAAGGAAACTCATTTCAGAAGGGTGATAGGATTCATCTCACCCATCAGTGATGTATTTCTTTGCAGCCAGTGGAGATCAGCACATGAGAAGAGCAGTTTGTCGCAACTATAATGCAATGGGATCAACTCTCACGCTAATGTGTTTGCAATACCTATTTCCTTTCTTTCACAGCCAGTCTGCAATTCAATCTATGGGTTGGGATGATACCTTCTCTGAGTCTTCGGTCTTCCTTGGTACAAAGGTGGACCGCATGCACCCTCACCCTTTGCATCAGCCCTGTAATGTACAATCCAATTTTAAATCAGCTTCTTGAAGACAACTGAGCAAGTGCATCCGCTTCACCTAACAGCCTCAATACATCCCCTCTCAATAGGAAATCTCTCTCCCGACAGCAACGACATTTTCAAGCTGCATCACATTGTGGGTTTCCAAATACTCTGTGGCTGCTTCTATGGGTTTGCACATTTCTGTCTGTCTGGGAGCTGACTGATGCAAAAAGCAGAGACTGCGTAGAGAACAACAACTCTGAGTTGTAGAATGGTTTGGGTAGGAAGGGACCTTAAAGATCATCCAGTTTCAGTCCCCCTGCCATGGGCAGGGACACCTCCCACCAGATCAGGTTGCTTAAAGCCCCATCCAGCCTGGTCTTGAACACCTCCAGGGATGGGGCATCCACAATATCCTGGGCAACCTGTTCCAGTGTCTCACCACTCTGTCACCTGATGCTGCTTTGAGCTCCACTGATGTTTCCATCTACATGCCTGTGCTTGGATGTCTTCCCATAAACATTGCTGGCCTTCTGCACTAAGTTCCCCTACAAATACTCAATGAAGTGGCTTATTTTTGAATAACTGCTGGCCCGTTTGCTCCCAGGAAACTTCTGAAGGCTGACTACTTAAGTTTTTAACCTTTTTTCTTCCTCCTCCTTGAAGTTGAGCAGTTAGTTGTCTGTCACCAACCACGAGAGGCAGGAAGCTGCTGTCAACTCCCCAGCCACATGCTCTGACACACATCCAGAGCCTTTAGAGTGTCAGCAAACCCCCCACCCTGCAAACCACAAGCAAACAGCCCATCAAACAACAGCCAAACAGACTTGTTCCTCTAAAAACAAGAAAATGCCAACAATGGGACATAAACAACCCTCCTGTTCATCTTGCTCCCTGCTTGAAGGGTCTTCCAAGTGCTGGTTTTTGCATGGTCCCCATCACCGGGAGCACATCTGCCCTTCCAAACCCCACATGTGATAAGAACAGGAACATCCCCTTGACCCGCCTGCTCTGCTGTCCTCCTCACTGCCTGCAAATTTGCTATAACCATGGGATGTCCAGACTGTGACCAAACGCAAGTATGTTCCCAAAATACAAGTTATGGTTAGTCACAAAAGCTCAAAAGCTACTGCCAAAAGCCATCTCTTGCTCTCTCCTTCCTGGGACCAGGTTCCACAGAAATTACTTTCTTTTCTATTCAGCATCTTTTTCCCTCCCCTGCACCATGAGACACTTCTGTAACCAACCATCACTTGTGTTTTGGGAGGCAGATGTGCTTCACTGTGACCACTTGTACACAGAGCAGTTAGGCTCAGGACTATGAGTTTCAAAAGAAACATTTTGCTTTAGGATTTTTGGACTATCTATGTAATACTCTTCTGCAGTGTTTAATTTTCTCCCAACTGCCTCTGAAAACAACAGACTCTACTCAATTCCTATGTCCTGGCGGCAATCAGAATACTGCAGAACTCAGTACAATCATATTTCTTCAATATATGCTTAAATCACTGCAGCTGGACCCAAAGCCTCAATCAAAAGGACCCTGTGCAACACTTTCCTCAGAAGAGGGGAAATCACTGCAGGTTTGGTTTTTAGATAATCCTTCAGCCTCCCTGTGTGGTGCAGCTCAAGCAAACTGAATCACCAGCAGCTGATACAGCGTCTTCAGGGGGTGGTTTCCTCCTGCTCCATGACACATTGCTGAAGCCCAGCTTCCTACTTTGGATTGGTTTCTATGTCAGAATTTGTCTAGAAACAAGATTTGTATCTGCTTATGTGCGTACTTCTGTGGGGGTGCATCAGGTGAACCCCTGTACAAAGGGAAAGCGTCTTTCAGCTTTAAAAAAAAACTAGATAACTACTCAAAATCCTGTAACGTATGCATAAAAGGAGGATAGTCTCACCTGACTCATTTCTACGGACTTTCACCAAAGTCACATGTGGCAATCATCTGGTGGAGCTCCCTTCATTTGAATGGAGCTACCACCAATTTACAGCACCAAAGTCAGTCATTGCTCTGTGAGATGTTACAAGGTAGGGAAGAAATTTAAGGAAGGGTTAAACATTTGAAATGAAAATTATTAGCCTTTCAATCTGAAAATCCAAGAGTCATGTTTAGCATATGGTATACAATAATTAACATTAATAGAAGGGTATTCCTAATGACTTATTTATCGCTGTGTATCTTCATTCTCGCATCTCATAAAAGCATGGTGAAGTCTAATGACCGGCATTCTGGCTTGTATTAGAAATAGCGTGACCAGCAGAAGCAGGGAGGTGATTGTGCCTCTGTACTCAGCACTGGTGAGGACACACTTGTGTCCAGTTTTGGGCACCTCAATACAAGAGAGATATCGAGGTGCTGGAGCGAGTGCAGAGGAGGGCAACGATTATTTCCTTGTGGGAGCCAGCTTGGCCCCTCTGTGCTAATTTTCCTTTTCAAACATCCATAACTTTCTCTAAGCTTGCCTGGGATAAGCTCTGTGGCCCATTTCTGTCTTCAGGGTGTAAATCAGCAATACTTCTGCTGAAACTAGTGGGAATATTCAGGTATATGTTAACACAGTATGTCAGTACTCTACAGCACACGGAGTATTCACTTTCAAAGCTTTGCCAGTGGAGCTAGAAAGCACCATTTTCCCCATTCATGCTCCTGAGCCCAAATGTCTTACCAAACATCACAGAAATAGGAACTTGAAATACTGAGATTTTGGAGAACTACAATTTCAGACTACTGTTATTTGAAGATTTTATCATCATCAACAGCATGATGATCATCATCCATGAAGGAAACAGTAACTATTACATGTAATATTTATTACAGGAAAGTCTGTGTGAATGAAAGGTGTTAGACCCTTGATTCACTCCAACTTTGTTCTGTAAAGAAATTGGGATCTGGCCACCATGGAGCTTGCTGCTGCATAAGAACTATAGTTTCTTTTAGCTTTTGCAAGAGGATCCCAAGGGTGAAGTGTTCCTGCTTATCTTGTGTGACTCCATCCATGTAAAATGAAGCTTGAGTAAGGATTTTCAAATGCATGTGTGAGAAGAAGGACTTACTGCAGTTGTACATGCAATTCAACCTCAGTAAGTCAGTCCTACTGAAATCCAACCACTGCCCAATGATCTCATTAAATTCAGGATTTTTTGTTGTAGTGGAAGGAACGTTGCTATTGATGTTGAAATAATATGGCCCATAGTGCAAGACTGACTCATAATCATATGCGGTATTGAGGTCTAGAAGGAAACTGTCATTGTGTTTGTCAAAGGCACGTGCAAAACCTATACAAAAACATACACTACACACATGACTAGGCAAGACCAGAAATAAATCTTAGTACATGACATCTTTTCAAAGTGTTTTACCCGTGACTAAATAATGGTCTGGTTGTCAAGCTGTAGGCAGCCATTCTCAACCAGAGACTTTTTACCATTGTAAAAAAAAATTAAAATGCATCTTCAGACATTTCTCAATAAGTTCAGGTCTGCATTGTACCTTCAACAATTTCATCCCACCATATCTGAACATAGTCATCACAATCTGTCCTGGATTGCTCATGGTAAAACCCCAGGGCATGCAGGAGCTCACGTTGCACTATGGCTTTACAGTCATATCTCTCTCCTATTATCACCACCTGGCCACTCTGAAGGTCCCACACATAAGACCAGCACCTGTAAGGCAAAGACTCAGGTATTGCACCCATTTTGCATAATACCTTCTATGACTTGTATCTACATATCTACTCTACTCAACTGCAAGATCAAGGCACAAGTAAAGAAATAATATTTTTTAGAATTTCCCATCTGTGTTTTCCAGTCTTGCCCCAACTATATTACCAACATCAGAATACAGACCAACGTGTACCCTCAGCACCCTGCCACAGCCTGGCAATGAGTCCCTGTCCCAGGAGTGATTGGCCTTGTTCCTTTTTGCCCTTCCTGGAGAGCAGTGCATGCGTGTGCTTGTAAAGGAGGTGGTGACGGCAAATGTTATTGCCCTTCAACGCTGGGTAGCCCCAGATCAACCAGTATAGGAAGGGGGAGTAGCAGAAGATGAGCAGCTCAGGAAAGTGCAGCAGGTGCCTTATAACCTCATGCACTTCTTTGGCTGTTGTTTATGTGTATGTTTACCAAAGTATTTAAATAACTGGCCCAATTTTCAAAGATATGAGCAGCCTCCAGGCTACTCAGGATGCATTATCTTCCTTGGTTTTGTTCCTAAACACAACTTAAATCCTAACTTTTCATGTCCATTCAGAAATAATTCTGTGGGTTTAAAAAAAAACAAAAAACACTGCCCAAAGATGCTGTACACCAGTCTCCCCCTCACCTGAGGGAAGATCTACACTGGATTCCCAGACACAGACACCGACTGGTGTCACCAGCTTCTTGATGGTCCTTCCCAGCAAACAGGCAGGTCCTCTGACCTAACTTTAGACAGTCACAGTGCTGGCATCCACCACTGTGTTAGCTTTTCTGGCACCTTTAAATTCCCTGGGCAGTAACAGGCATTTGGGTTGTGAGTCATCAGACCTATTTTAGACTTCTATTTTAGGTGAGATAATTTGTGGCCTGGAAGAGTCACCACTTCCCCGCTGATTGCAAAGGCGACCTGTGGTGGCCTGCCCAGCGCTAGAGATTGTTCAACATTTGGTGAGTGAAACCCAAGCTACATGCTAAGCCTAGGAACATACCCTGCCCCTAAGTGATACCAGGAGAAAGTTATTTGCTTGTTTTCCCTGAAAGAGCCCCAAGAAACGGATTCATTTCAGTAGCTAGGATGCAAAGGGAAATAAAATAGTGTTTTCTTATATTAAGAGAAAATCAAATGCAGATAATACCTCGGTTAGTCTGTTTGCATTGGTTTTCATCTCCAGTGCAATACAAATAAGCTCTGGGACAGAACTGTGGCTCAAGTATTTATGTCCTTTGTACAAGCAAGAATGATAACTAATGTCTCCCGAGTTGGACAAACTATCATATCAAACAAGGTGGTACAAAGTGGATTGTTAATACAAAATTACCCGTCCAGCTTTTCAAATTTCAGGTAAGTCTGTTCCCCTTCGTGGGGTTGGAAATCGACACAAGACTCCAGCCTGAACATGTCAAATGCCTGACGGGTAACACCTTCGGCGTTCAGATCTGAACCACACAGCAGAGGACAAGGATAGCAGTTGTTCTGCTTTTATAGCATCATAAATATAATTCTAGATAGAAAGGATGAACAAGAAATATGAACATATATAAAACATATCCGCCTGGATGAAAGAGCTATTAGCAGAATTCCCTGATGGGAGTAATTTTGGCAGAGGTTATAGGGAGAAATAACATCTTTTATCAGAGAAACTGATAGTGCTGAAACAAATGAGCAGACTTTTGGACATCCAAGGCATTGCTCAGGTTCTGCTGGGTAATTTTACTGCATGTTATTATGTAATTTCAAGTATTGTAAACTTTGAGTTTGGGATTAGTAAACACAGGAGAGATCCGTAGGATTTTAGCACTGATTTACTATTAGCTTTGACTCCTAAATTGTTCAAAATTTAAAATAGTGCCTAAAATTAGACAAAAACAAGCGGGGAGAATGCTCTGGACTTTTTAACTTATGAAATATCTGCATTTCCTTTCTGCTTGTGCTGAGCTGAGGCTGTTAAGAAGAGATAAGGCATGAAGGGTGCACTAGAACAACATGCGTGTTCTTGAGGTTAGGATTTCCTGACTTCATTATCTGGAGATCTCAGCCAGATACACTGACACTAATTAAATTGGCTGCTCATCAGCATCCGGCTGGTGACTGGGGCTGTTGGATGGAAAAAAATGTGTGCTGGGGCAGAGCTGTGTCGCTCTGTCTGGCCAGCAGTAACAAGGATATTAATGCAGCATAACCCAAAACCAAATGAAACAAAGGCAGCCCTGGGAGCTGGAGAAAACCAGAGTACATCTAACGCAAGAAATAAAGCACTACCACAATAACAAGTCTTATTACCCAGGCTGTCAGCTAGGGTATGGGGATGGGAAATTTCCATCCACAGGAGCTGTTTTTGGGAGCGTTCCTCTCCAACTGTTAATGAGATCAACATGCTTGTGTTAACATTTTAAACCCAATCTCCACTCTTTCTGATGTTGGTTTAGATCAGCAGCACATACTGGTAAGATAATATCGCCTTCAAAAAGCTTCCTTCCTGTTTCTGAAATGAGATCAACAGCCATTTAGGCCAGAGTAACGTAGCAAGAACTACAATACGTGTTTTTTCAAAGACCACACAATTTAATTATCAGGCTGTCTCATCAACCAACCCATCTCGCTTTAAATAGCAACTGCCCAGAAACAAGCAAACAAACAACCATTGCCACAGTATAACATGCCACTTCTCCTGCAGCAAAAGAGGATTTGGGGTTGAATTATGATTTCCATAACAATTTCATAACGCCTGCTTAGAGGAGATTTGATTCTTTTTCCCAGGCCTGTATCTTGAAACAACAGTGGACTTCTTCACATTGAAGTTGATATATAGGATGAATGGATAGGCATCTAATAGCCTAACTAGTTAGCTAACCTAGGGTAATTACCTGGGATTCCCTATTAAATCAAAGGAGAAAAACAAGGATTCTGGAGAGGGAAGAGGTTCTGTCCACCTTTTCAAACACCTGAATGTGAACTAAGCTCAGATTCAAGCAATTAAATCTAAATGCCTACCCCGCAGTCCCTGTGTATGTGCTACATGTCTCGGATCCCATTACAGCTGTGTGTCCATCCAGTTGCCAAAACGTAGGTGTCTGGTGCACAAGGCTATCCAAAATATCCACAGGGGCTGGTAGATACAAAGTCTGGAGGACTTTGCCTTCTAGAGTGGTTCTGGAGGGGATGGATTTAAACAGGGAACAGACACCTGTGTTTTAAGCAGCTGATCTACATCTTCTGTGATCTAAGAGCACAGCATTTGAGACTCTAATTCTATACACTTATTTTTTTAAGGTGCCAGATTCACCATACAGAGCTGAGCCCAAACCCCAGCCGCTATACAGTCCTGCTAATGTAATATTTTCATGTAATGCCCTCATATAAGTACAATCCTGGCACAGAGAGTTCATATTCACACCTTTTGCTATAGTAATTAGTTATATTGTCCTCCCATACATATGTAGAAAGCAAAACAAAACAAAACAGAAAAAACCCAACCCTACACCATGTTTTCTGTTCTGTCAGCAAAACCAGAGAAAACTTAGACCAGAGCATAAAACAGATTAAGGGGCAATGTCAGGAAATGAAGCTTATCTCAAGGCAATGCTCAGGTATGAAGCTACTTAAGCTTCATATCTTGGTCATCGGTCATGTGAAATCAACCAACTCATTTAAGATAAATGCACATCAACAAGGCATATGTTGATTTAGAGCCACTGCCAAGGTTTCTCGGGGAGTTGCATTGCAGAAGAGCGCAGTGTGGAAGGATGCAGGTTCAGCCCACCAGTTGCTGAGCCTTCTCCAGGAGCACTTGAGTGTGTTCCCAAATTTAAGATAAAGATCTTGGGCTTCATATAGAATCATTCTTCTGGAATTCTATCTTCCCTTTCCAACACCAAACTTTTATGGACCCTTCTGTCCTCTGCCCTGCTCCCTCCTTCTGCCTTTCCATCTTCTCTGGCTGCTACCGGACTCCAAAGCCAAGATCCTTTCCCTTCTCTCCCCGCCACCACATTTTTAATTGCCCTGCAATACTCACTGTATCCGTGATGCATTTGGGATTTTTTCACAGGAGGGAGCTTCCATTCCCCTCTGGTGCCATCACATTTTTCAGACTTGTGGTCCCCAAAGGCTAGCTTAGATCTCTGTAACAATTCAACACTCTGCTTGTTTACTGTCCTGACTTACCTGAGTTTATTTCTGGAATGTCTTTCCTAAGCTGCACTCCATCAACATCATCAACTATCAAAAGAAATAATACACTTAAGTTAGTGACTAAACGACATGAGTTGATATAATTCCCCACTTAATGACTGATAGGCTTCCACTAATATAAAAACACTGCATCCTTACCTCTGTCTTCAACAGAGTTTTGGACCTGACACATAGGAAGTACAGTTTCAAAATCACAGACAAATGAAGTGAAATCTCACCCTGATCCCAAGCCAGAAAATGGAGGATCAGGTGGGAATACCATAAAGGCAGAGGAGCACGTAACCCGTGCTACCTACCAGTGTACATACAGTGTCTTGCAGGTGAATAGCCTTCAGAAGTACTGATAAGCATGAGCCATCAAAAAGTGAACTTTAAAAGGAAAAGCAGATTTTAATCTTATTAGATGTAGTCGTAAGCCAACCTGATAAGCAACCTGTCTGCTCATTTTATAACTATTCTTAGCGTATTAATTCTTGCAGCAATCAGGAGCTATCGAATTATTTAAAATTTCTTTGACTTCTTCAGAGATAATCTCACTCTTTTCTTCTGCTTCATGAACCATCCGGACCCCATCCTGACATGAGACCACCAAAGCTGCTGAGTATGGAAGAAACAATGTCTTCAAAATGAGGCTTATTGTCTGCAACCTCAATAAATCACTTTAAGAGAAGGTTTGCGTAGTGGGACTTTTTTTTGTATTGCTGGAAATATCTTGGTAGATGCAAATAAATTCTTCTTTTCCTCTGATTCTATGGGTAAAGCAACATCTTTAATTTAGAAATAGTGTTATTTCTGTAATCAATAGAATTACAGCCATCAAATTCCAGCAAAATATGTCAGTTTGAGTTTCTTCAGGAGATCTCAAAGATTTTGTCTCTCAGAGCAAGACCACAGTGAGGGGTCCTGGTTTGGCCCTGCTCATGTGGCTATGAAACTATGTGCTCCTGGTGTTTTGCATGGGAATCCCACCCAGGCCTTTCCCTGTGAACGCAAGTCATGTGGGCCAGGGTGAAGCAGGGCAGGAGAAAGGCGCTTCGGTGAGAAGGCAAGAGCAGGGCTGAGCATTACCTCCAACTTTTCAGAGTTTCACTTCCTGGGAGCCACATGAAGGGGCTTTGCACACTCCTGCATACTCAGAACTGCTACCTCAATGGGCCATATGAGTGCCCTCAAAGGATAAAAATGAACAGCATTTAGTTGAATTTTGCATCTCCTGGACTCTGCAGCAAAAGAGGACAGTGGCTGCACCATTGAGAGCACCCTTCCACGTGAGCNCATTTGATTTAGATAATTCTTTGGGTTGTATTATTGTCGATGAGAAGGTAATTTAGAGCTGGTACATGGGCTACCTGCAGAAGGGGAATAACAATGACTGCAAACATTCAGTACAAATGCTGTGGTAATTGCTGATTGAAATTACTTACCTAACCACTATGTTTATCTCTGTTTTGTTTTACATTTATTTCTGCTGTGGCTGTGTACTTTGGAATATCACGAGCTGTACCACTATCTTGCCTTGGTTTATAACTTATGTGTGAATATAACTATATAACTATATAACTATTAGCCACCAGAGGTGGTTCCTGACTTGTAAACAGCCATGCAGGAATGGCCTCAGGGTGGAGAGGTGGGGTGGAGAGCCCACTCCCCACCCCAGTCTTTTGTGTTCGCTCGCTGCCAGGTGTGGAGCCTCAAACCTCAGAGGCTTCCTGAAGGTCTGCAGTGTTTGGAGATACCCAAAATACTTTCCAGGGAGTCCTCTCAGGTGTAGGAACAGCCCTGAGGGACGCCGGTTCACTCTATAAGAAGGCCTCAGGTCTAGGAACAGGCCTGTTTAATTTAATTTAATTAATCTAATTAATTTAATTTATTTAATCAGCATGGTAACAAGCACTCTGTCCCACATATGTCTCCACTTGTAATGTCACTAATTCAACATCCAGGCCAGCTGTGAATGGTGTTGCCTTTTCATATGGCTTCTAAAGATCAAATGACAAAAGACAAAGCTGAAGTTTGACTCATTCCTGAACACAGGCATTTCGAGTCACCTGAGAAGTTGTAGGGTATCAGAGACATCTGCACAATTGTTGGGAGCTACAGTACAGGATCTTCTGGACACCTGCAGGGTCAGCCTGGGTACTTGAGAGCATCTCAAGTGGCATTAGACACCTCTGCATAGACGGCTGAATTAGTCCCTCGAAACCTAGAAGAAGGGGATGGATCAGAGATTTGTCAGTTGTGATTGCAACGCCTGAGTGTTGTGGCTGGCTGCGAAGGACACCTGTATCCAAGGTACTCCAGAAGAACCAGGTTTGGGTGGTGGAGGGGAAGCAGAGGGGAAGGGAGGCAGACACATAAAAGATGTCAGAAGGCATTGTGAATGTCTGTTCAGTGCTGGCATGGTATGGAAAACTGCTTTGGGTCAAATTCAATTTTTTTATGGTTGAGAAGTGAAACAGCTAAAAATGCTTTTTCCATGGAAAGTGTTGATGAGCTGAGGGATTGCTCAGGACCAGTTTCACAACATTCCAATGAGCATAGAGATAAAAGTGACTGGGGGCACTGCTAAAAATAAGGCAGTGCTCTGAATGTCTTGGCAGTCACAGATGTCTGAAAGCAGCAACGAGGGAGCACGTTTTCCCTTCTGCTGGGCCAGGAATGGCAGATACAGGCTGTTTAGACACATGTGTCCAGTAAAAGGTCAGCACCAATGTCTCCCCTTCAGCCAGAAGAAACCACTACACCCCACTCCCAAAGAAAAGAGAGAGGCACCACCAGAGGCTACGAACATCTATAGAGCCCCCTGGTTGACTCGGGACCAGACGCAAACAAGCAAAAGCCACAGCTGTCACCAGAGTGAACAGAACCACAGTCCTGGATGCTTTCATAGAATCACAGAATCATAGAATGGTTAGCATTGGAAGGGACCTTAAAGATCATCCAGTTCCAGCGCTCCTGCCATGGGCAGGGACACCTCCCACCAGACCAGGTTGCTCAAAGCCCCATCCAGCCTGGCCTTGAACACCTCCAGGGATGGGGCATCCACAACTTCCCTGGGCAACTTGTGCCAGTGCCTCACCACCCTCACAGTAAAGAATTTCTTTCTAATATCTAATCTAAATCTCCCCTCTTCCAATTTAAAATCATCATGCTTTGTCCTGTCACTACATGTCCTGAATCAATCAGGAGCAAAACCATTTCCTTCTCAGAAGATATGGGTAACTGCTGTCATTTCTGTAAATGTATACATTTCAGTGAATTAGATCATTAGCATATTTAAACTACTTCTGCAGTTTTCTGATATTTGAGATCTGATACGTATAGACATGCAGACAGACAGAAGCACTTCTACCCGCTCCCTATTAATGACAGTATTTCTAGCACATCACAAAATGCATACGTGTGCCCATCTGCTTCTCCTGTGCGTCCATATTTCACCCTGCAGATGCACCTGGGGTCTGCCGGTGCCTTTGCTCTGCATTGCAAGTTCTCAGTGGCACCAAAAAGTCAGGGCACGCTACTGCTTCCTTCCTCTTCTTTTATTTTTCTTTTGAGCAGAGGATGTGTAGTTTTCCCAAGAACATGGTGGATTTCTCTCAAACTCTTCTTTCTTGAGTTCCCAGTCTTCATCCCTCTGGTCTAAGGGGATTCCTTTCATTGCGGCTGTCCTGCGATAGTTCCTGCTCTCCACCTCTGCTCTGGGGAAGAAAGCAAGATACTTCAGATACTGAGCATGGCACAGTCGCACCACTGTTCATGAGCTGCCCATCTACAGGATCAGGGGATCGTGTATTCGTATGGTCAAAACACTGTTGCCAGCAATACATGGAAAAACACTGAGGAACATCCCAAATCCAGCAGCAGTCATCACCCCAAGTGTCCAGGTACTCAGCGAGAATTGGGCTGGAGTGGGAAACCTTCAGTAAGGATCTATAGCGAGATCAGAATTTTACCAGTGGAATCGTAATTTTAACCATAAAAAAGCCTCAGAGACTCATCCTGTGAATTTGTGTGCCAGTAAATAGACTTAAGCACATTTAATGCAATTGTACACGGTGTATTAACTCACTGCAACCGCAACGCCTCCATTTTCTTTTAATAATCTGATGCAAATTATACATTTGTTACTCAGAAGCAGCTGTGTTTTGAAGGCTGTTTCCTGTTCTTTGTGTGTCCATGCAAACCTGGGTGAGTGGTACGGATACTCTGTAGCAGAATATTCCTAATATTTACATGTTAATAATGTTCAGCTGTCGATACGTGTTGTATTTCCATGTTGATGTTAAATTTCCATGTCGATGCAAACAGTCCCCAGCTCAGAGCAGTGGCCCAGCCCAGGTCTGTGCTGATGCAGCCCCTGGGGTCAGACACACAGCGTGGAAGGATCACGGTGGTGATAAGAAGGGGCTGAACTGGGATTTAGGAAGTATTTGGATGCTCATAGCCCTGTCCAGATATGCACATCAGCCCTGCATTTGGCACGGGCTGTTATTTTAAAAATTGCCTTTTCTCTCTTTTTTGCATGACAGGCAAATACCCAAAACTGAGGGTGATGCTCTGTAACAAAATATCCCCCATATTTACATACCAATACCACAGACACCGTGGGCGGAGGGCAGACCTGCCCTGTGCTGAGCAGCAGCATTAGCACGCAGGCACACACATTTTCTGCCCCCAGCACACACCAGTACTGCCCACCTCCCACCAGAGCCATGGACCCACTGCCCAACCATGGACATCACCCCTGCGCCCTTCTGCACACCTGAAGGAACAAAAGGTAATCTGCATTATACCACAAATGCCAGTAATTCCTCCTGGTCACCTCCAAGTTTGCTGGTGTGAGGAAGTGAAACCGTTGCAGGAGGGTGAAGGCATCCACCATGGTTGCAAATTATAGTGGGTGGGCTTAAAAAAAGGGTTCCTGACCCTCAGTGATAAACTCGTGGCTGTGAGGTGATCATACAGCCTTGGTCTGCCTTATAAAATGTCCTAGGCATGGGCATTCAAAGCACCTTCCCAGGTATTAAGTTCTCCCAGTCACGCAGCTGCAGGTCAACTCAGGCCAGCGCAAAAGACGGGTTTTCCACCTTAAATTAGCCGTTCCCCTCAGAAAACCCTCCATCAGCTACAAGAGTTGCCCTAGGCTGTTGCCTAGGTGGCTCAGACCGGGGTGTCAATCATCCTGTCAGTCATTCTCCCAAGCCGCCTCCACCGGCACGGGCATCTGTCAGCCTGCGGCATCGCCCGTCGGCACCATCCCGGCAATTCCCACACTCCTGCCATCACCTCAGCCCCACGGCTCTGCTGCACGGCCAAGAGCAGGGCAAATGCTACAGGCTTGGCCGGACTCGCTAAGCAGGGTCTAACGGCGAGATTAGAGCAAAGATGACAGCACTGAATAGGTAAGCAAGTGCCATGAATCATTAATCGAGGGCAACGAGCCTGAGGACCTTTTCACTCTCTAGGATGGGCAATATTTACTGCTCTGATATAGAAACTAAGCAAGGCAAGAACTGAGAACAGTATAAAGAGGAAATCCCTCCCCTGGAAGAAAGTGCCAAATTAGCAAAACTGAGGTATCAGCTGCTTGTTGTTTCATAGAATCATAGAATGGTTTGGGTTGGAAGGGACCTTAAAGATCACCAATTTCCAACCCCCCTGCCCTGGGCAGGGACACCTCCCACCAGACCAGGTTGCTCAAAGCCCCATCCAGCCTGGCCTTGAGCACCTCCAGGGATGGGGCATCCACAATATCCCCGGCAACCTGTTCCAGTGTCTCACCACCCTCACAGTAAAGAATTTCTTCCTGAGATCTAATCTAAATCTCCCCTCTTCCAATTTAAAACCGTTACCCCCTGTCCTATCACTACACTTCCTGACAAAGAGTCCCTCCCCAGCTCTCCTGTAGGCTCCCTTCAGATATAGGTAGGCAGCTATAAGGTCTCCTTGGAGCCTTCTCTTCTCCAGGCTGAACAACCCCAACTCTCTCAGCCTGTCCTCATCTGAGAGGTGCTCCATCCCTCTCATGATCTTAAATTTCTTTAGACTGAAGGTTTAAGGGCAATAAGAGCTGATTCTTCTGCGTGGAATGCTGAGGGTTTGCAGTATGATCAGCTTCATAAACAGCAAGGCTTCAGCCTCCTGGATGTGGGGCGGGCAGGTAAAATGCAAAGGTCCCATCGGCTTCCATAATAGCCAGGACTTAGAACCAGGAACATGGGGCTCTCCTTGAAAGCTTTTTGGGCTCTACAGGGGGTGTCTCTTTCTATGGAAGGACACTGGTGCTGTGACAAGACTAAAGGTGAGCATGGAGCCTTTCAACAGGAACCAACAAGCTTGTGTAGCACAGCAAAGGGACAGCAGCACCTACGGAAAGCTTTATGTGGATTAATGAAAGGTGACATTGGGTAGGCACTGGCCACCTCAGATATTTGCCCAGCCACCGTGCCTGATTTTGAACTTGGCAGCTCTTCATGCTGAACTGGCAAGCTGGAGATGTTGAGTTGGATGTGTGTCTATAAAAAAAAAAATAATCCGTGATTTATATGGTGCCAAAGCAGTCTTGAGAACACAGCAGTGGTAAGAGAGGTGCCAGTTAAGGACTATGGTGTAAATTCACAGGAAAACCCAGGGGAGAAAAAGCCTCTGAGGGTTCTCAGCGTCTCAGGTTCTGGCAGGTTCAGGTTTCACAAGCAATGTACTGAGATACCAGGAAATGGTGTGGGACCCCAGTTTGCACTGAACCAGCTGATTACCCTCTGGCGACATGTCCCACTGCTTTAGAGAGGGAGGTGTGGGACACAGCTCAGACCTCTGGAGGACAACACCCTGACCCAGGGAAACAGCTTTGCAAGGAGGAAAATATCCCTGAGCCAAATCAGTGGCTGACAAACAGGAATGGTAATCAGGAACTGTTTAAAAGCATAGTACTCGTTGCATGTGGTGCCACAGTGATAACCAGAAACAGTTAAGGCAATAAGGAGTTTTCCAAAATTTGGAAGTAATAATTGGCCACCCTATTAAGAGATCAAATGGTGTAATTTTCAACAATTATGTAAAAAAGAAAGGATGGCTCAGTTCTTTACTACAAGAAGAGCCAAATGATATACATCCACTAACATCAACTGCTAAAGAGCTGTTCTTGAACAATTCAACCCATGCATTCACCACTCCAAGGAGTTAATACTTGTTAGCTCTTGCTTTCATTCCTATTGCTTAACAATTGCTCTGTAATATCCTTATAAAAACAATGATGTCATGAAGTGGTAACAACTTTGAAAACATACCAAGACAAACCGGAGAAGGCAGTAGAAGGAATGAACATCTTCCCAATGGCTCCCCTGGGACAAAGACACATATTTGCTTATCTAATGCTTCTGCTTGATGGCTTTAGTGGGGTTTAGATGGAAAAATAAGTAACACACTCATATTTGTTCTGGTCCTCTCTGTAGCAGCCAATTTAATTTTCATTGCTGGAGCCCCATCGGCTGCCGCAGCGGGACCGGCGGTGGCTACTCACGTTTCTAAGAACCTGGAGCAGTCCTGGTGACCGTAGATTTCCGCAAGCCTCCTGGGAGTGTCACCGAAGAGGTCGGCCGCATCCATGGCAGCGTGCAGGGAATGGAGGGTGCGAAGAACCCCCAGTCTCCCCGACTCGGCAGCGAAGTGAGCCGGCGTCCAGCCCACATCGCTCCGCAGGCAATGCCGGGCGCCGTGGTCCACGAGGAGCCTCACCAGCTCCGATTGCCCTGGCGTGGGGCAGCAAAACAGGGAGAGAAGATGCACCTGCATTAGAACTTTAAACCTTCAGGAGGAAGAAGAGGGTGGCACGCACCTCGTCATAATTCCCTCAGTTATATAATGATGGATTTCACCCATGACCTGGCCCTTTGATTTATCAAATAAATGATGCACATCAGAAAATGCTGAAATTTTTTTCAATGCAGACTGCTTCCAGAAGCATTTTACAACAAAAACAGCAATAAAACAAAAAAGCTTTCTAGTAATTTCTGAACAGTACATCCCAATTAGTCATTGACTAGTTGGCTCTTGACTACTTTTTTGCTTCGTTTTGGTTTTTAATTCAATACAAAATGAAGTATAAACATTAAAAACATTGGAAAATGTGTGAACAGCTTTACTAAGAAGTTTGTTTGACAGAAGATAGGGAAGTTACTTGTTTTCATTCACCTTCACATTTTTATAATTTGTGGAATTGCATAAAGAAGTAAAAAAAGGTTTTCTGGCCCACTTCACCCTGCCTTTATTGAGCTAGATCGTTCTCTACAGCACCAAGGCCACATCAGCCTCTCATCAGCCTTTCACAATCACCTATTGATATGGAAATGTGCTTTTTGTGCCGTCCATGGTTTCCAGTGTTTATCATTTTGGATTTATCAGAGATGGTCATGGCATTTTTAAATCCTCCTTCCCTGATTTCATGCTTTGACAATTTACGTTTTTAATCACATATTAACTTTTTATATGTAATGTTACTGTATATCTAGGTATACATGAATCAGCTTTTCTTAAGTAGCTCAGTTCCCTTTGCTGCTGCCCAAATGAGTAATCAGGGCAAAAGTAAAGCATGGTGTCAAGTGTAAACCAGTAAATCACACGATTTCTGAGCAAAGACAGGTGCTGTGATGTGAGATCCCAACGTGTAACAAACACCCCAGCACAGAGGAATACAGGTTCCATTTCCCATTTTACACTGTGTACAATTACCCACTATATATTGTTGCATTCATCTCTTCTCGGGGCTGCAAAGGGATATTTGACTTTAACAGACACCTCTGATGGTGAGGGACCAAATGGGAGCTGCAAACAACTCAGGCCCTGTGCTGTTTCTTTGACCAGGTGGAATATAGGGAGAGCAATTTACAATAAAACACACTGTAATTACTTTGCCTTACTGATTTTGATAAATAACTGGTATCAATACAGTGGGTTTGACTTTCTGCTCGTTTGTGCAGGTGTACATGAGAAATAACTCCTCTGTGCTGCATGAAGACACCACTTAGAAAAGTAATGTGAGGGACAAGCAGGTTTGCTATATGTACATATCAGGTAAATTGTAGATTTTCACACAGGATGGTAAAAAAAGCTAAAAAAAAAAATCACTTTGGAGGTAATTCCATAAATTATTTTGAAGGCAAGATTCCCGTTTAAATCGGTATTTAACCAGGATGACCATGAGCCAGCAAGATGCCCTTGTGGCCAAGTAGGCCAATGGCATCCCGGGGTGCATCAAGAAGAGTGTGGCCAGCAGGTGTAGGGAGGTTATCCTCCCCCTCTACTCTGCCCTGGGGAGGCCCCATCTGGAGCACTGGGTCCAGTTTTGGGCTCCCCAGTTTAAGAAGGACAGGGAACTGCTGGAGAGGGCACAGCAGAGGACCACAAAGATGATGAGGGGCCTGGAGCATCTCTCTTATGAGGAAAGGCTGAGGGACTTGGGTCATGCCTAAATACTTAAAGGGAGGGTGTCAAGAGGAAGGCGCCAGTCTTTTTTCAGTGGTGCCCAGTGACAGGACAAGAGGTAACAGGCACAAACTTGAATATAAGAAGATCCATCTAAACATGAGGAGGAACTTCTTCACTTTGAGGGTGGCAGAGCACTGGAAGAGGCTGCCCAGGGAGGTGGTGGAGTCTCTGTCTCTGGAGACATTCAAAACCCACTTGGACACGTTCCTGTGCAACCTGCTCTGGGTGGGCCTGCTTTGGCAGGGGGGTTTGGACTAGATGATCTCCAGAGGTCCCTACCAACCCCATATCCTTCTGTGATTCTGTGGTATTTTTCTCTTTTTCCTCATTAAGGACAAAAGGATCAGATATGAGCTGTGACTATCACCAGTGTTAATTGCTATCATAGCATGATGTAATTACAATCAACATCACCTTTTACGATGCTAATGCTGTGGTTCCCAGAGGTCACAGAGCAGGGAGTGCCCTTACCTTTTGCCGCAGCCCAGTGCAGCGGGGTCCTGTCATGCCAGTCGACATCCTTGTGATTTGGGTCGCAGCGCCCTGTCCTCAAAATCTCATCCACCAGGTCATAGTCCCCCAAGGCCACGGCTTCGTGGAGCTCTGTCATGCTGCGCTCTTCAGAAAGGCGCCTGGTACAAGGTGATGGTCGTTTAGTGGGTATCCACTGATGTATTGGCTCCTCTCAAAAGCAATTTTAACTGATCGAGTAGCATCTGGATTAAAAATGAGACACGCACTGTGAGAAACCAGGATTTATTAAATTATTAAAAAAAAAAAAAGGGAATGATAGGAAGAATAAAAATAATTTATCTTCAAAGAAGCGATCGCAGACTGAAGGTTGAATTTACAGTCATGAAAACCCAAAGTAAAGTGCTGCCCTTTATATAAAAGACAAAACCATGCTGCTTTTCTCCAGGATGTTGCTAACGAACAGCCAGCTCAGGCCAAACATTTGCCACAGGTCTGTTGGTACTCACTTGCCATGGAAACTGGCTCCTCCCTGGCCAATGCTGCAGATCCGTTATTGGTAGCCTTCTATTGCAATGAAAGAAACATCTCTGCATCTATCTTCTGATCTACTTTGGTGAAAATAATGCAGCTATGCCATGTTGCTTAAAAATCTCATCTCTGCAGCCAGGGTTTGCGCTTCCCAGGCTCATACAACAGACCCCCATCAAGAAACACAAGCAGACCTTCAGCCCCTGCAAGGCTGTGGATTTCAATAATTACACCTGTGCTGGGGGATATTTCCCAGCTGCTTTGCTGGCAGGGAATTCAAGCAGCTTGCAAGGATCACCACAGTATCCCTGAAGATGGAAACACGTCAATATTTTCTCCGGTCTGCCCAAATCACCAGGGAGAAAACTTGTACTTGTAGCTGGTGTTAAGCTAATTAGTTCAATCCCCCTCATAAACCAGAAAAGTTTTAGGATTTGGTCCAGCTTTTGCAGCCCATTTACTTTATGGAGTAATTTTCACAGATTGAAAAGAGTGTGATTTCCACGTTCAGCATGTGGGAAAGGAGCAACATTGGATCTTGTGGAGATCCAGAGAGGGAAGGTTTGCAATCGTAGGGGCTACATCCTGGGAGCCAGAGCAGATGGGGCCATTTCCCTGACCTGAATTCCCATAAACCTCCCAGCCACATCCCAAATCCAGGCTGGGAACACACACCACCATCTCTACCCTGCTTTCTTGTAAGAAAAAGATGAGATATGAAGGGCAGAGGGACTCACAGGCTGCTTCAGTACGTTCCCTGACTTAGGTGGTTGGAATACGTAGACCAGATCCAAGAGAAAGATCCGTACATGACTTCTACTGAGTTTGACTTCTGAACATCTGGGGATAACTGACTATATTAAAAAAAATAATAAATTTTGGAGCTCCTCAGTGGGCCACAGAAGTATCACTGGCTTTGGCATGTCTCTGTTACTTTAACCGCTTGCACACCTCCTGCTCCTCCTCCCCTCTCACTAACCTTGAAGAACCTGTTCCTTTGGATTAAGCAGAGGTCTTCAGAGTTGTTCTCCAAGCCCTTTCATCAGCATTAAATCTAACCTGAAAATGTTACACTTTAATACATCCCGCTTATCACTGAAATGAGTTCTGGACAAAAGTACAGAAAAAAAAAAGAATTTTGGACCTTTTCATACAACTTTCTTATTCCTTCCCAAGGAAATGTCAAAAAAAAAATAAAAATCAAAGTTTAAAAATACAACTTAAATTTCAAGCACCTTTGTGCTCTGCCAGCTTCAGATCATATCCACACACATACAGGCAAAGGGAGGGGAAGATGATCCCACCCCAGGAGCTCACCAGCTCTCCGAGGAGATGGTCCACAGGTGCAGCTTCATAAACACCCGAGGCCAAGCCAAGTTTTGCCATCCCTCCCTCCATCCCTCCCCTGCTGCCTCCCTTTACCAGCCTCAAACCTCCCATGGCTGTTTCGTCAGCTGGATCAACCTGTTGGTCTCTCAGAAAGCTAATCTTTTATTATTGGTGCTGGTTTTAGGGTTAATTCCCTAAACTCAGCATTATTGAGGGGACAAACAGTGGGGCTGCACAGATCCACCCCGTCCCTAGGGACCTGTGCTTGATCCACCTTAAACTTCTCCAGAAGCTGTGCCCCAAAGCGGGACCGTTTTCCCTCGGGGGTTGTTATCCCTTTCTCATAAGGCCGGGAGAAAAGAGTTGGATTTTTTACGGAAGGACCTAGAGCTAAAGGTCTCCCCTCCTCGCCCAGCCCCTAAGCGTCGCAGCTCCTCCGTGGGATGTTGCAAAATTTCCTCGCCGGGATCCCGGTGCTCCATCCAGCCGCCACGCTGGGCAGCAGCGCAGCGAGGGAAGCCAGAAATTCACAGCCCCATGCAAACAACCCCGTGTCTAAACCCGTCCCTGCCCTGCAAAGGCACAGCGTGGCCTCCCGGCAGCCGCAGGGTCCTCTGGGGCGTGCGGTGTTTTTTAGGGATGGCTCCCTGCCGGAAACTTGTTTTCCAGGTCCGGGGAAGATCTCTCCCAGAAAGATTGTCTCATCTGAAAACTAAGGCAAAGTTTGGTCCCTCCCCTT
Source organism: Tringa tobata (assembly GCA_033628505.1). Taxonomy (NCBI): domain Eukaryota; kingdom Metazoa; phylum Chordata; class Aves; order Charadriiformes; family Scolopacidae; genus Tringa; species Tringa tobata. The sequence goes on along the minus strand of JAHREE010000422.1, from coordinate 2,432,448 downwards.
CGGGGAGAGCCCGGCAGTCGGTCTGCCCGCGAGAAAGACGTCCTCCTGCGGGAACAGCCGCCTCTCGCCAGGCTCCGGGGGGCTGTGGACGGCCGAAGGGTCCATCCTGCTCCTCCAGCCAGCAGGACAGGAGCGGAGGGCGGCCGGGACACCACACACCAGGTACATTGCACGCCGGGTGCTGCTAAAGGGGGAAAAAACCAGGGTCTGGGGAGGAGCGACGGTGGTGCCAGGGGGATTTCAAGGAGCTGGGTAGT
>JAHREE010000422.1:2400996-2412249 GCA_033628505.1 Tringa tobata | reverse complement strand
CCCCAAAAAAACCCACCCAAAACCCCTCAATTCTTCTTAGGGAAAAAAACCCCACACATTTAACAATGCAACTTTTCAAAAAACAAACATCAGAAAGCAGTGTTGTGCAACACAGTAGCCTGTACAGCAACTCACAAGAAACCTTTGTTCAAGAATCACCCACCAACAGCTAGATATAAGTTAGTGCACACACACATTCAGTAAAGAATTCCAGTCGAGGCAAATTCTTACTTTAGTAAAGAAAGTACAGCTGTAAGAAGCCCAGGTGACAATGACAGTCTACCAACAAGGACCATTCCTTGACAGGGAAGTACAGTAGCTACAGGCATTTGTTCAGTTCAGTAGAAGAAATGCTCAATGGTTTGCCTGTGTTCTTCTTCCTATCAAAATACATTTCCATGGAAACACTTGTGTACACAGGTAGTTTTCAGCTTCATGTGGTCAACGTGTCACTTGGTTTCAGGAATGTTGGAGGACATGAGGATCTTCAGCTAAATCTGAACTGCAGCCAGTTCGCTTTTCTACAGGGAATAAAAACAGATTAGACCCATCAAGATGTTCCTGTAAACTTGTATAAATGCATTAATACCTGAAGTCATAGCTCTACAAGGCTTCAGACCAAATTTCATCAACAGACTGGACCATATTAAAAGACTACACTTATCCTTCTACAATAACTGCATAAGATAGTTGAAACAACAGAACTGTCCAAGACAAAGAAGAGAGCAGTGCTCCCAGATTTCAGTTACGAGTTCAAGCCATTCCATCCCTCAGTGGTCTGAGCGTGAGCCACTCCAGGAGTTTTTGCATCCTGTGGATCGGGTAACTTCCACTCAAACCACCTTTCCAGGCAGGGACCCACGCGTGCAGCGAGATGCAGTTCTGCATGACCTGTTTTCTGTGCCATTGCAGAGGGTGCGTGCACTAATACTATGCAGAGTACTTGAGAACACAGTTGTCAAATTTGGATAACAATAATTAGCAACCAAAGATGGGAAAAAGCCCAAAATGAAGTGGTAAAAACTGTTGAAGTATTATCAAAACCAGAAACAGCAAGATTAAGGGTAATGCTGCATTTGAGTGATGCAATTGAGGGAGGATTTGTAGATTGATCAGTTTAACATTTTAAGTTTTTAACTACCTTTTTGCCCAACAGGTGACTAGGTCTCTGCTGCAGGCTCCATTATTTGTTACCCATAAGCCAGTCAGCTTTCAGTACAGTTGTACCAAAATACAATTATAAGTTCAATCACTGAGAACAAATGCTCTCTCTCATTGAGCTTAGATCAGTCACCATCAGGCAACCACTGGTCAAACATGGGAACAAGTTGCCCACAGAGGTTCTGGCATCTCTGTCCTTAGATTCTAGACCCGAAAGGAAGGTCCTAAGCAACCTGATCTAGTTGACCCTGCTTTGAGGGCCTCCAAAGGTACCTTTCAACCAGAACTGCTCTATGACTCTGTAGATTATAGAAATAATACATAATAAGAAAGAACCTGTACTATTTTCTTCAGTAAACAGAATTGTTGTTTGTCAGTAACACTTCAAAAAATTTTGAAGTAACAATAAAGATGCACATGCACTACTCACAAACCACCCTTACAACAATTAAGATGGTATTATTATGGATTTAGATTCATAGACCAAGATCTATTAAAGGATTGGGGCATTCAAATCCCAAACTACCATGCTAAGTAGGGTGTACCTGGCAGTCGCTCACCTTGCCTCAGAAACACGAGCAAGAGCAGCATGCTGGTGGCCACTGCTCAAAACCCTACCAGAGATCTATAGCTTAGGTGTAACCACCCCATCTTGTCCAAGAGGCTCAGTCTACTAAGCTGAATAAATAAACGCTACCTGGATTTCTCATCAAGACAGAGTAGCAGCTTTCATTGCATGTATTCACCATTAAACTGACAGCACAGAAGCTAATGCTACTAAGAACATTGCAACAGTATTAAAAAAGATAAAAAAAATAAGTTTCAACTGTATTTGCTAAAATAGAGCATTTTCTAGAAAATTAGAAAGCACCCAGCCACCAAGTACATAACCTCTTTGGGAGGTTTAAGGTAGTCTTACCTTGAAGTAAGGACTCCTCTGGTAAGGACTGCAAGTTTTCTGTTGCAGGGGTTATTGCCTAAACAGAAGGGGATTCTCTTAGGAAGCTGGCACTATTGCCAAGATAGCTTTCCATTGAGGGACTTCCTTTAATACTAGACTAGCTTTTAACATCAGCACTGATGGACTCTTATTTACCACTGTTTTACCCCCTTACGACTCAGTATAGAAGTCTTCTGCACACTTTTTGCTTTGATGCAAAAACTGCATGTGAAGAATGAACTGGAAATTCATTCTGATACCATTGTCAGCAGCATGGCCAACGACCTGAGTTTTGGGTTCCAGACATGAGTTTTTCATTCATGGGTACTACATGAAGAGCACTGGTGAAAACCTTACTATAATTTCCTAATTACTTCATAATAGAAGTATTTTTCATGATTTAGCAGTTAGTTCCTACTGGCATGATCTGTTAAAAGCCACATATCATGAGCATTGTTCTACAGCTCTTGATTAATAGTAGTCTTCCAGTAACGTTTCTTCCTTGAAACTGTTTTCATTAATCTATTCCCAGACTGGATCTGCAGTCTTCAGGCCAGATGCCTGACAGTTTATATAAATCTATATAAATAGTTTACATAAATTATATCAGGTATATAATAGATTGATACAAATTTCTATAGTCTCCACAGAGATCCATGAGAGAAGTAAGGACAATGTGATGTCTTGAAGAAAAATACTGTGCTTCTAGTCATTAGTGTGAACACACAGATTTAGATTAATGCTACTTTGTCTTTCTATTTTTATGGTGACACAGAAAGAATCACAACTAAATTTGGACCGCCCTTTCCAAAAATGGGTACTGTCCTGCCCAGCCCACCACCACATGGCTGTACCTCAGATGATCTGCAAGCCCAGTCAGGAATACCGTTCCAGACGTTCTCGGGATCCACAACCTCCTCATTGCCACTGGAGAGAATCAAGACCTGTACAGAGAGAGTCAAACTGTATCTAGCACAGCAATGGATCCTGAGAAGACACACAGCAAATAAGACACAGTAGTAGGAAAACACAATTGAGGACTCCTGCCTTTGAGAAGGATTTCAGTCTGGACCTCACAAGGAAGAGCAAATTAACATCTAATAAAGCTGAATATCGCTACTGAATCTGCTCAAGACTCTCCCAGGCTTCTAACCCAAGTATGATGAGAGAGGAAGGCTGGAAAACAACTACTAGATCAGAATCAGTAGGAAACTGATGAATAGGGCTATCGCTACATACCTGACACTCATCTGAGTACAGCTAAGGTTAGCTTTAGATACACAAGGAAGCCAGCAAAAAAGCTGGCTTCCCTGTTCTCAGGCATTTAGTTTTAGAAAAAGTTACTTTTATTAAGTGTAAGGATTTGGAACCTTAAATTACAACTTAAAGGCCCTTTTATTTAAGTATAGTGTCTGTGCATATGTGTATATAAACACACAGACAGTTGCCCTGAACTGGAGGAAGACTTCTCATTTATCCCATAGCTTAAAGAGCCATAGAACAAGGCAGCCCATTAGATTATAGTCTACTGTTAACTTTAACACCCACCAAACACTAATTCAATACACATTTCACTGAAGTAGGAATAGTTGTGTATTCTTTATTAATGGCAGTATAATTTCAGTTTCTTCCCAAGTTTCTACTGTTCTAGTACTAAGTCATCAAACAATGCCAAGTTCCGTGAGTATTTACCCGCACACAACTCTGCAGCAAAATAGCAACTTGCGGGCAGATAGAACCACACACATATAAGTATTATCTCAAACAGGAGCCAAATCCTTCAGTTTTCCCAGCCAATGCAGGGGAAGAAGTGAAGGGAATATCAAGTATTGACAAACAGCATCCGCTCTCTTTGAGACATGGCTCTTCATATATAATATGTCTGCAAGTCCAGAATCGGCCTTCACAATGCCAAGTTTTAAATTCTGTAACAGACCTGCAAAATATTCAAAGTTTGGAGGAAGACCAAAGAAGTACCAGATCTTAAGAATGCAGAAAGCGTATTCAAACCATACTTACCCTGGTACCGTTTTCAGATACTTCCAAAATGCGAGCTTCACACCATTTTAGAGAGGTCCACACCACACAGTTGGAACCAACAGCAAAGCCCTTCAGATTACAAGTATACTCATTGTGTTCTACAAAAGTGATGACATATCAATGAATGAGGAATCAAAACCACAGGAAAAAAAGCCTCCAAAACATTCAAATGCCTCACAAACCTGCTCCCATACTCCCCTGCCTCCCCCCAAGCTACTTTTTCTTAATAAATATTTGAAAGTTAAGCATTTGTCATCCTGAACAATCTTGAAAATGCATTTGGTGTTAAGAAGTACATTTCCAAAATAAAGTCATTGACCTCTCCAAGTTAGATTAGTTGTTGTTAGACTGTCACATTATTATCCACGAGATACACTTACTCCAGTGTCTTCAACCCATCAAAGCATACTGACATTAACACCAATATAGTATTAGGGAATAACAATTAGGTTTATACAAGAAAGCTATTCTCAAGTTTGAATGTGTACAACATTTTGATTATTTAACTCCTTAAAATCGGATACTTTACCTGCACCACAGTCAGCCAGGTTCTCATTTTGCTTTTTTTCTGCTTCTTCATCCCCAGGCTTACAGTCAGACGGCACAAGTGTATTTGCACATTCTTTAAATGAGTCAGTCAAGTCTTGTTTCATCCATTCTTCCACGTAACAGTCATCCTTCTTCTTCTGCCACTCCTTTCGTTTTTCAACTTCACAGTCACATGATTTTACAGTGCAAACAGGCCTCAGATTTAAGTCTTTTGTAAGAAATTGAAATTGACTTCCCCTATTTGCAGAACTTTGCAGTGCAGCATGTTCCAACCCTAACAAGTCCTCCTCCCCACCTTCCTGAGAAGGCTGCACATTAGGCAGCACCAGTTCCAGAAGCTGCTCAATTTCAGCCCCTAGCATTGACAGCATATCATCTGTCTTCAAGTGCAGTTGTTTCTTAGATCTACCAGCTGATGAAGACAGCCTCAGGGGAGAAGACTCTACTTCCATCCAATCATCTTCTCTAGCTTCTGCTTTAGGAGTTCCAGACAAATCCAATTCCAGTTCTGCTGCCTTCTCTCCCAGAGAAAGCTGAACATCAGAAGGCATCAGCTCTACTGTCTTCTCTCCATCACTAACTGAAGGCACCAAGTTCCTTCTCTCATTAAGTGATGGTAAGATCTCAAGAAATTTCAGAGCTGCCAACTCCCCTGTCTCCTCACTTGCAACTGGCAGCTCAAATGATTCCTGTTCCAACACCTTCTCTCTCACTTCACTGCCCCAAGCTTTCTGCATTTCAAGTGATTCTGTTTCCAGAGCTTCCTTTGTTTCTTCACCAAAGGAGGACTGCACTGAAAGTGCCTCTAGCTCCAGTATGAGCTCTTTTAGATCATCACAGGAAGAGTGCGTTTGTAATTGATCCAGTTCTACTAATGTCCCTGTTTCATCACTTGAAGACGATTGTACCCGGAGCACTGGCAATCTTTGCAGTTCTTCCCATTTGTTTGGGAAAAACCTGGCTGCTGAAGCACTCCCTGTCAGTTCTGCTTTCAGCTCAGCATCCTCTTGCAAAGGAGCTTCAGATAATTCTTGTTCTGCAGCTTTCATTTCACTCCCCAAAATCTGAAGGCTGCAGCTTCTTGTTGGTTCTAGTAATACACTGTTATCACTCTCTCCTTCAGATAGAGGCATCTCTTTATCAAAGCTTCTTTGATGCTCAGCTGTAGTTTCTCTTTTGAGACAAAGACCCATATCATTATTTGAGCATCTGTTTTCCTGTATGGGGTTCTCAAGGTCTGAGAAAGCATTGTCACTGGTTCCTTTATTAGCCTTCCAAAATGGCTTCATCTCTTCATTAATACTCTTGCCAGCAGCTTCCAGCTTGACAACAGACAGAGGGACTTCGGAAGCTTTATCTCCCCGAGTTTCTACTACTTCAGCTTCTAATAAAAGGTCTTCGGTCATATTATAAAACTTCTCTTTTGCTTCACTAAGCCACGAGCCCTCTGAGGAATTGAAACCTGACAGACAGCAAGCAAATGCTTGATTAGGTACTTTGAGCAATTCACATGGAATTTGTCTGACCATCTCCAAGCTAACAGCTTCCTCGCTTCCGTAATCCACGTGTCTAACAACTACATTATCACCTGCTACACTGCAAACTTTAGCTCTGTAGAATTTTCCATCTTGACTATATTTTGCCAGACACATATCACCACTTTTAATACAAGGCCTGAAATCATTCAAAGAATTTAGTTCAAGGTTTTCAACTTCCTCTAATTTTTCTTCTACATAGTTCATGTCTTCTGTATCTGCACTGTGACTCCAAAAATATTCTGGACCGTTTACCACCGTGACATAAATTTTTAGAGTCTGACCCACCTCTGGAGACTTCCAGATAAACGATTTACAATCACTTCCACTGGAAGTTTCATTTTGTGCCTGAGGAGGCAGAGGCTCACATATAGTTACCACATCACCGTTCTCTCTATCAAGTATTTCTGTTGAACAAGATCTTTTCATACTTGTAAGATTTTCATCAGCTAAATCCACCGTTATTATACCTTGATGGTCACTGAGAATAACTTCCCATTTATCCTCAACCTTCTCTACAAATTCACACGTCAGCAGAACTTCACTTGTTCTCTTGGTGAAGTACAGCACTGCTTTCTCTGCCCAGTCTGTATTTTTTTTGCATTTAAGCCCACCTAGGAAGCAGTGAATGCTTATTGCTGGGATAGATGACAAGTCTTCAGGGAGCCTGTGCGCTTGATCAACATTAATTACTGAGGTATTACCATAATCAATATATTGTATACTTAACAAATTGTCAGAAGTCTTCTCTTTTACTACAGCTCGATACCACAGGCTGTCTTCTGAATAAACAGCACTAATTATGTCTCCTGCTTGGAAAAGCTGTCCACAAGGGCTCTTTGCTTGTGTCCCATTGTTTAAGCTCTCCGAAATGCTGTTAAGCTGAGCCTCGTCACTTTCTAGTTGAACATAAAAATCCAACGGATCATTTACGTGAGACACATACACCGACACTTTAAGAGCTGGCACTACCTTCTGTTGCAGTAGATCAGACACATTTTCAAGCGTTATACACCCGCCTTCAGCATCAGGTTTAGTATCTGACTGCGCACCCAGCTGGACAGAGAGCAAAGACTCCTCCCCTGCTTTGTTTAACAAAAAAGCAGCCTTCTTACTGCTAATTGTGTCATCAGATCCTAGCAATCCAGCTGCCAGATCTTCCTTGGTAGCAGGCTGGAAGAGGTTTACATCTTCTTCTGGGAAGGGCCTTTTGCTACTCTCCCCTCCTCCCTGATCTCCAGAGCCACATTTTTGTCTTTCAAGAGGTCTACCTGCATTTAAAGGGGACTCTGCAGTCTCATTCACATCTGCATTTTGAGAACACAGAATTTCATCTTCTATGTGTCTACACAGTCCTGTATTCTTTATCAAGCTTAACTCCTCCTTCAGTTTTGCATTAATTTGAGTTTTACCATCAAACAACTCAATCAACAGTTTACCATCAGATTCTCTTGCCACCACGACTGCTTTTAATTGCCTTTCTAGGATAGCTTCCTTAAACCACGTTGTAGCTTCTTTGGGAACATTAGATATATCAGACAAGGAACATTTTATGGCTTGCATTGGCAAAAGCAAGATATCACAAGCATCCCTGGGTAAAGGAAGCAGATGATCCTTCTCTATTGTCTCTGTGTTCCCGAAATCCACAAAGAAGACTTCCATAGTAGGTTTTGTTTTCATAATTACTCCCCTGTACCAGTGATTGTCAGTATACTTCGCTAGACACAATCTCCCAGACTTTTGCAAGGTTTTTAAGCTGGTCATTGTATCAGTTAGGCGACCGATGCTATCGGTAAGCTGTGCTAAGACATCTGCACATCTTTCTAGTTGGCAGTAAAATGTCCAGGGATCCTCAACGTGCGTAATATAAACATCCTCCTCACTCCCAATTTTGATACCGTGCATAGAGTAATAGTAAGAACGAAGCTGAACCGAGGATACCAGAGACTTTTGAGGAGACAAAGGTCTGGCCACACCTCTCTCGGTCAGAAACTTGCAAGCACTCTGAAAAGGTGTCATTAAATCTACAATGTTAAATAGCTCCTTATTATTTATCGAAGCCAAGGCAAATATTGTACATTTCAGTTCAAAGTGAGACGAAGAAGTATCAACAAACTCCTGAAAAGCCTGAATTGCTTCCTCATCCCAAGCAAAAGGATCATGACCATTTGGTTGGATTAAGTTGTAGAGGCTGCACCTGAAAGCCTGAGCCTCTAACCTAAGAAAGCGTTCGTTAGTTGAGCGGAGGTTCACTAGAGAGACGAACTCCCTGTTGCCATAGTCAACATACACAACTTCTACTTTTTCTGCAGAAGTAACTTCACTAATAATTAAAGCCCTGTACCATTTTTCATCCTCCGAGTACTGGGCTAAACATACAGAACTCGGCCAAGTATGTGGCTGGGATGAATTTTTACAATACTCCTGAATTTCAGCCATTAATACCTTAAGATCATGGCAATTTTTACTTAACTGACACCAAAAATAACTAGGATTTTCAAAATAAGACACAATGACATTAACCGTACTTCCCACTTCTAATTGACCTCCATAAGAGGAACTTGGCTTCATTTCCACATAATTCTGTCTCCAAGAAACAGGCAGGTTTTCCTTGCCCTCATACTCCATAGCAGGAAGAGAGTCACTACTTTTAGAATTGTGAATGGCTGTGAGAGGGTCCTCTCCGACCATCACAGCTGTACAGGGATTAAGGGCTCTACCACTTCTCTTTAGATCAGATTCTTCTCCAAGCTTCTTCCCTGCATTTAGTTGGTTTTGCTCCATATCACCTGCTGGGGAAGAGGCCTGGCTGACAGCCTTAACAGATGACTTCTGGAGAGTCTCGGGTGTTTTACACCTCTGGTATTCAGCATACCCTCCCTGAGCCAAGAGGTTACTTACATTTTTCTCTCCTAATTGGGACTGGTCAAAAATTTCAACCATATATTTGTCACCCTGTGCACTCAAAAAGCGAACGTTTAGTCCCTTGTCAAGTACAATCTCTCTGAAGGCAGACACAGATGCTTCATCCCAATTCCCTCTCAGAGGGGAGACACCTGCCAAACAACACTTCAAAGCTAAAGCAGGTAGTTCCCTGAACCGAGGGAGCAGCTCCTTTACCGCACACCGATCTACAGTTTCCGTATCACCCCTGTCCACCAGGTGTATTTCTACCCCACTGTCCAGTACCCTGGTGATCACCGCTCGATAAAAGGCACCCTCTTTCCCACTGGCACAACAAAGGGATCCAGTCTGTAGTTCCCACCCAGCATCATGCAGCTTCGTGGCGTGGGAGTAAAAATTCCACATACACTGCCTCAGCCACCTGAACAGCCGGCGATGCTCATGGAGCTGCAGCCAGAACTCGGATGGGTCCCGGAGGTGGGACACCTGCGCATCATGGTATGTACCCAGCTTCAGATGCACACCAGCTACAGAAGCAGAGGTCATACCTCCCTGCGTTAAAGCAACAGGAGGCACTCCCGGTGGCAATTCCAGTTCTTTAGCTGTGGATTCTTCTACTTCCAGCTGCTCCTGAGCCTCAGTTTGGCTGATCAGGCAGCAAGCCTGCACCCCAAAAAGATGGTTCAAGTTGACGCCGTTTTCCCCATACAGGCTCACATAATAGCAATGCTCAAAGGAGTTAAAGGTTTTGATGTGAGCGCTCACTCCTTTGCCTAGCACCAACGCTTTCAGCTCATCGATCTGCCACGGGGACCAGCCACAACCCCCATCTGAGACACCCTGAAGAGCACAGGCATAAGTCACCACAGGCGTGCGAAAACACTCAACTGGCAAATGGCGCAGGTTAGCTCTGGTCACAGTTTCCTTCCTGCCATAGTCCACAAAGATCACTAGAGCCATTTGCTGGTCCTGCTCCCCAGCAATAAGATCCAGCAGGAGCGCACGGTACCACTGGCCATCTCTGCCACGGGCAGCACAGGGTGAACCCACTTTGAGTAATAAATCCTGCTCCCACTGGTCATAAGTGTGGCACATGGTATCAGAAAGGCAATGGATCTCCTGGGACAGGCTCTGCAACTGGCAGAAGATGTGGTCTGGGTCAGACACATGCGTCACTAGGACAGGCTCTGTTATATCCAACTGAAGCTGTGGGTAGAAGTAATCCAAGACAGGTGATACAGGCTGACAGGACAACCAACCATGGAAAAGCTGTGGCGCTGCAGAAGTTACAAGGGAACATGCTGGAAGCTGCACCTTGAGCTTGTTCCTTAATTGGCCATAAGTTAGGCAGCATCTGACCACCTGGCAGAACCAGCTGGGAGGGACCTGCCTGGCCAGGCCCAGGTGATGCATCTGGGCCACGAGCTGGGGCAGCTGAAGCACGATGAGCTGCGGTGTCACCACTGCCTGCACCAGGCCAGACACCTCCTTGCCATGCAGGTAGCTGAGGAACTCCATAGCCTCCACCGTCCAGGTGTAGGCTGGTGCATCCCCACTGGGTGCCCCCCTGAGCCCTCCAGAGGGCATGGCATCAGCCACGATACAGCTCAGCACCTCTGGTGGCAGGCGGAAAAGCTCCTTGGAGCCCCGCGCCAGGTAATAGGGGGTCGTGACCACCGTGCAGCCCTCATCCAGCAGGAACACGCGGTAGATCTGCTCACGGCGACTCACCACGCAGCAGCGATACCAGAGCCCCACCACCTCCACCAGGCCCAGGTCTCCAGTGCACAGCTCGGCCCCCTCGGCCACCAGCCCGCCGGGCTTCAGGCCGGCTGCCAGCCGCGGCCCCGCCGTCGCCTGGATCTCACGCCGGAGGCGGACGTAGTCGGGGCTCCGCTCGCCCAGCGTCCCCCACAGCCACACCACGGGCACCTCGGGGCGCAGGCCCACGGCGCAGACCCGCAAGGACACGGCGGCGCCGGGGCGCAGCGCCCCCAGCCCGGAGCTCATCCCGACGCCTTCGCCGCCCGCACTGAGACAAATGGCCGCCGCCAACCCCCCGGCTTCATAGGGCACGCGCCGCCCACGTGACACGCGGGCGGCCGAGTCCATTTTGAGCCCCCC
>JAHREE010000422.1:2385293-2400650 GCA_033628505.1 Tringa tobata | reverse complement strand
TGGCCGGGCCCTCAGCGCGGGCAGCCCCAGCTCCACGACTCTCTCCGGCCTGGCCGCAGCCAGCCTCCCAGAGGGGCAAGAGTGCCTGAGGGGTGGGCTGGGTGCGCAGGGCCTCCCCTCTGCCCGCAGCCAGGCCTGCCCTAAGCCGCCCTCAGGCTCCCTCAGCGTCTCAGGCTTCCTCAGCGCCTGAGGTGGAGGTTCCCCTCCGCCTGTCGCCGTCCGATCTCACCTTCCATCTGTGACACGGGACACCCATCTTCACCAAGGCCTGGCTGCATCCAAAGCAGCGTGGTCAGCATGTTGAGGGAAATGATTCTGCCCCCCTACTCCTCTCTGATGAGACCCCACCTGGTGTGCTGCTTCCAGCTCTGGAGATGACAGCATAGGAGAGACATGGACTTGTTGGAGTGGGTCCAGAGAAGGGACACAAAAATGACCAAAGGAATGAAACCCCTCTCCTAGGAAGACAGGCTGAGAGAGTTGGGATTGTTCAGCCTGGAGAAGAGAAGGCTCCAGGGAGACCTTATTGCATCTTTCCAGTATCTGAAGTGGGCCTACGAGAAAGCTGGAGAGGGACTTATTACAAGTGCATGTAGCAATAGGATGACGAGTAAAGGTTTTAAACTGAAAGAGGGGAGATTTAGATGAGATATTAGGAAAGAATTCTTTCCTGTGAGGGTGGTGAGACACTGGAACAGGTTGCCCAGAGAAGCTGTGGATGCCTCATCCCTGGAGGTGTTCAAGGCCAGGCTGGATGGGGCTTTGAGCAACCTGATCTAGTGGGAGGTGTCCCTGTCCATGGCAGGAGGGTTGAAATTAAATGATCTTTATGGTCCCTTCCAACCCAAACCATTCTATTATTCTATGATCTGCACCACAGGGAGGGTGACACCAGACGGAGGGACAGCAGCATCTGGGGCTGTCCTGCCTGTGGATGGGGCAGCTGCAGGCAAGAACCACCTCTGAGGGCCTTGGGAAGCAGCAAACATGGATGCTGTGTTTGGTAGCCCCCTCGAGATAGCCTGTGCTTTCACAGTGCTCAATTTCATCTATTCCCTGCAATCCTGTGATTTCTCCCTGGTTTTGTCCCCCTATTTTTCCAGAGAGCCCTTTAAGCTTTTGATGGGGCTACCTTTGGGGACAATGGTCTGAAGTGGAAGTGTGAGGAAGGCCCAGAACTTCAGCAAGCCTTTCTTAGGCCACAGGAGAGTCCAGCTAAAGAACCTCAGTGCCATCCTCAGGCTAACTCTTGGCTTCTGAAACTGAAGCTGGTAAATTCTAAATAAGTAAGGCCAAGTGCTTCACAGGGTCGAAACTTCTGCTTGAAAAATTCGCAATTACAAAACACTAAGAAGTAATGCAGAAAGCGGCAAGGTTTCCTATTCAAATTATTTATTTTTTAATACAAAATACTGTTACAAATCTCTTCAGTGTTTCATGCTCAAAAAGGGGGCTTTATTAAGAGTTTAAGGAGTTTTTACTTCAAGACTTTTAAAATTACTTTTTTAAACTCAATAGATGAGGTACTTCTGCGTATCCATCGTCAGGGTTATCTGAGTAACAAGACTGCAGGCAGGACCAGTCAGGATGTAACTGAAGAAGCTGCTTTTACTACTGGTTTATAATCACCGGCAAAGGTGTGTGAGAAGGAAAGCACCCAGATCAGTTTCTCAGACTGACAGAAAAATAACAGGTTTTCTGAACAAAAACTTCTGACCCCCTAAAAACGGTGAGGAGAATTTTTCCAGGCTGGAATCACACACCTAATTGCATGCAGCCACAATAGATTTACAATACAATCGAAACATACAAGTGCAAGGCAAGAAGACACCCAAACTGTATTTAATCAGAAATTGGCACGTTGAAGAAACTAGTTCCAAAGACTAGAAGAAGTGCTGAGTATTTACTCAGAGAACTAAGTCTTATACAATCATTTCATTACTAGATACTGCTAAATCAAAGCCAGCTTTATTCTGCCTACATTATGGTTGCTTTTATACTGCATTTTTGCCTCCTGATTGCCAAAGATAAGCCTAGTGACAAACAGCAGCAGTACCCTTTCCTGCAAAATCTGGAGAGCTTTCAGTTAAAAAAAATAAAATCACTCTTAATCACTCCTATTCAAACATTTTGCAGTTTGGAAGAGAACATTATAGTTTCATCTAGATTTAAAATGGGCAGAGTGTGTCTTTCCAAGGAAAAGTGGTACCTAATTGACCCAGCCTGTGACGTCAGCACTGGGGCTCTCACAGGACAAGTAGTTTAGTTCTGTGGACAGCACGTGTATCATGAGTGCCTCAAGAGGGACAGAGCCAACCAGGCTTTTGATTTCCTGGGTCCAGGACTGCATTTCACTCATGGACACTGTTCACACGGTTGAGTGAAGAGGTCAGGCGGTCTCTGGGAAGTAGGAAGAACACAAGCCCTTCTACCTTTTGTGCAAAGCAAATTCGAAATCGGGTAAGCTGCTTTAATCTTTTTCAGTTCCTAGCACTATAGGCTTGGTTTGCTGAGGCGTCAAACTAAAGAGAGGTAGTTCTTTATGTGTGTGCAAATGTAATAACAATAAAAATTCCCAAATAATTTTATGGACTGCTTAGGCACATAAGATGTTCGGCGCTGTGTTGTTCAACCTGCTTTTATCCTTAACAATAGGAACCATGTCTATTATCAAACAAGCAAACAGTATTATATTCTACTTGCTTGGTATATTTTTTTTACCTCTGTTTACTGTTTCAGAAAGCTGATGCTGGCTGCGAGTTGAAGTATTATTGTGGCAATTTTATCCTGAGGATAATTTAAGTTTCATATAGCAGTCTGATAAAGCAAATAGTATCCTTAAGTCATGGTTACTCCTAACCAGTAGGGTCTGGATTTAGGGCAGCAATCTATACATGTGATCCTACTGCCAATCTTCTAAATGAATTAGTTCCCTCTGGTGTTGGGATGCCTTGTGGAATGAGAATTCAGCTTTCCGGTTCTTCTTTGTTTTGTGAATATTGAAGTGGTTTCATGATTTTAAAAAGAACTAACTCCACAGATCCTTCTGATTTGTTCATACGTAAGCCAGAATACCAGTGACCAGGGAGCCTGTGAAAGCAAACACTGAAGTTAGAGGCTTAAAATCTCATATTATGTCTTTCATACAAACATTATAGTGTTGCATATGGTTAGGGCTACCCAGTCCTTCACAGGACACCTAAAACTTTTTTTTTTCCAGCTTGCCAACCCAGAAATGTTTGATTTGAAATGTTTCATACTTGGGGGCTACATCAGGCTGAATGCTGAAATTATTTTTTATTTTTATTTTTTTTTGCAGGGCTTACTTGTTCTAAAACCTTAATCAGAAAATTACATGGTTCCAATTGCATAAAATTTATGTCCTGCACCCATTTAGTTAAGATGCTCTAATTTTTTTTTTTTTTTTTTGCAATAAATTGGTGTTTGGCAAAAGGCTGCCTTGTTCCTAGGAAACACCTTTTCCTGCTCATCTGAAACACTTGCTAAACATTCCCAAAATTGCAAGCCTTTGGGAAATCTATGTTGGCATAGGCTCCATGAAATTTTTTTTGCTTAGTGGTAAACTCACAAAGACCCCATCAATACTGAATGTGGGGACTGCTCTGGGACATGGGGACTGAGCAACTGAGCAAAACCTTCCTACAGCTGCTCTTACCAGAGGCTGTGGCCACTGTTGTACTCAGCTAAATTAGAGAGGGGAGGCTTTTGACTTCCATCTTAATGCTCAATCTGGCAAGTTAAGCAGTTGCAAGACCTTGAAGACAGCTGCCAGAGTCTAGACTTAGCCATATTGTTATTCTTACAGAATTAAAAAAAAAAAAAAAAGGAATTGTCCCTTGCCCACACTAACAGTCCAGAGAGCCAAGTTCCAGTTCCCAGGCTCCAACTGCTTTTTGGCTCAATTGTGCAGATGTAGCTTTAACAGCCCAGCAGGACACAGGAAAAAGCCACTGGCCTGAACACGAGAGGGGCAAAAGTGAGATCCGGGATGGAGCAGTAATAAAGCAATTCTGGGATCAGGAGAGGAGTAAAGAAAGTAAGAGGAATGTGAAGGGTGTCCAGGGCTGGGAACGAGAAGGGAACAAAGAAGAGCTTAGGAAGGGAAAAAGGAGGGAGCCTGAAATTGTAAAAAAAAGCAAGAAAAATCAATAGCAATTACGCAGAACAGCATTTTCCAAATTAAAGAGATGCAAGAGGCAGTGTGAGGGAAGGGGCACAGCATGCAGTTGTGTCATTCACTACATTCAACTATGCAATTAAATACATCGAGAGATCCAAATAGTTTGGGAATAGTGTCGACACAGAAAGAACTCCTTACATTTTAATGCCACATTGTTCAACTGCCTTGTAAAGAGAGTTAAAAGGGACTTACCATTCGCATCCAGGTTGGTACAAAGCCTTTGTAAAGAGACATAAACCCTTCGCCCTGTACAGTTTGAATCAAGCAGTCCATGGAAGACCTGTACAGCAGACCTCTAGCAGCGTGCAAGGAGAACAAATACTGTTAGGATTACTAATAGGCAATTTTAAAAAAATCCCATCCCTCCCCTTGAAAAATAATCTATATCAGATAAATTTCTACAAGCTGTTCTGTAAGCTCACTGGAGTCTCATCAGAACTCAAACCTGCTGGAGTAACGGGGTGTGCTTAGGTGGCCATCACAACAACGCCCCCCAGACATTTACTAAATTAGTAAAACGATCATCAGAAAGACAAAGAGCAAATTAGCACCTCTAAAGATCAGATTAAATTTAGCACCTCTCTCCCAGTGAAATCAGTGAGACGTGGGGTTTCAATTTTTTACCAAAAAGTCGGTCTCTGAAGTGTCCATACCTCCCCTGCTTATCTCTTGGCTGGTTCATTATCCGGGTTTTGACCACATCAGCAGGAGTTCCCAGAACAGCAGCTACCAGGCCAGAACAGCAACTGTCAACAGCAACAGATGCTTAAAGAAGAAACTAAGATTCATCATGACAATTTAAGCATCGTGTTTCCAGTTCTAATAATATATGATATAATGTATTACAACAGTTATCATAAAATCATGGGTAATATCTTATAACAACATCAACTTGATTTGGGAGGAGGCTCTTGCTCAGATGTCCTCCCAGCACCAGCTTCCCTCACCTCTGTGTGCAGTCCTGAGGCAGGGATAAAGGACCCGCCACAGGCAATTTATGATATGAAGTTATTCTAGCTGTTTATATAAAGCAGATTTCTTCATAATTTAAGGGAGTAGAAGTTCTGCAGAGTTTGTATTGTTCTGCAGAGTTTGCTGAACTTAAAACTAGGTCAGATAAAATAGTAGCAATTCTAGAAAAGTGCAAATTCCTGTGCTCTCAGAGATGTGTGAGGTGTTTGGATGCACCAGCAAGGCCCTTCTAGTGAGGGCAGTTTTGTAGCCATGGTTGCATCCTTTGTGTGGTGTCCTTTGTACCAAAATATCCTCTGCGGCAAAAAAAAAGAGTTACAAAAGTGCATTTTATCAGCGGTACCACCACCAAAGAATGGGGGCTTCTGCTGGCACAGAGAGGCAGCTCGAGACAACGAGGTTGGAAATGTTCTGCAGCAGAAAAGGGGTAATGGGAGAATATGGCACCTGGCAACACTGTGAGTCACGCTGTTGTCCACAAGCGGCGTGTTCAGGAGCAAAAAGTGTTTCACTGAGTCGTAAGTGGTGAGATCTGTAAGGAGGATAATGAGAAAAAAGCCAGCATTTTCAGAAGTAAATGGTGTGTGTTCATTACTGACGTGGACGGAGGCTTGGCAAGACCTAAATTTCCAGTGCAGCT
Source organism: Tringa tobata (assembly GCA_033628505.1). NCBI lineage: Eukaryota > Metazoa > Chordata > Aves > Charadriiformes > Scolopacidae > Tringa > Tringa tobata. The sequence goes on along the minus strand of JAHREE010000422.1, from coordinate 2,394,837 downwards.
CCTCCCATTGGCACAGCTAGTGCTCTGCCCCCAGTTTCTGGTGACGGTTGTGGCAGCTAGGTCCTGTTGTTAGACATCTGAGTATATGCTCCCTTCTACTACCGTCTTCTCTGATTTAACCTACAAATGATAAAATGGATCCCAAATGGAGAATTCTGCAAAATAACTCATTAACCAAACCCAGAAACACCACGATAAGGACGGTTCTACCTCTCCCACCTCTGTGCAAGTGTTATGAAAATGTTAGAAACGTTAGACAAAAAAAGTAGATGATGGCATGCAAGTTACATCATGTTCTATATGCGCAAGGAGTGAGAGCTTCTTAGATCAGCCAAAAACTTGGGTAGCCATTTCACTTTATAACCCTCGGTCCCTGCCTAAACTACACTGTAGGTGTACCTGTCTGCAGCTCCATCACACCATGCCTGGGCTGTGGACCTCATTGATCTGGACACTGACCCGTGGACCTTCTCCCTAGCTCAACCTTGGACCTTTCTTATCACTGTGGACCTACTGGTGATCACTGAGCTGTGTCTGACCTTGGTGGCTCTCACCAGACCTGATACTGGCTCAGCTTCCTGGCTTGGCGTCAAACATGTTTTATCACCACATGCTTTCCTGACGGTCTGGATCTGGATCTTGGTGGAACCTGGCTGCCTTCACTGGCTCTGCCCTGCTCACCTTGCTTGGGTTCCAGGCAGAAGTCACTTGCAGTGACCTTCAAAGAGGTCCCCAGCGTAGATAACCAAGAGACAAAGACCAGCGGAGCAGCTGAAGTCTTCTTAAAGCTTAGATGTGGCCTTAAGCGCTGCAGACCAAGTTATGAAATTTACCTCCCATGTTCACCAGAGCAGCTCTCTGGACATTGGGCACCCATCCAGCCCAAAGTCCTCGTATTCCTCCTTCGGACAGGATCTTCATAAAGGCATGGTGCACCCCTCGAAACCTGAAATCAATAGGCAACCAGTAGAGACCAGCTATGGAGAAATCTTTGCATATTCCAGCACTTTGCTGTGCCAGGTCCTCACACAGGAAAGGCAATTTGTAATTGCAAGGATCTGGCCCTCCATATTCCTTTTTTGGTTCATTTTTTCGATCCATCTTTTACCTTTGTGCCATGATATTTTACAAAATGTACCGGTTGCACTGGTAAGCAGCAGTTTGCTCACTAACAGCAGCCAGCCCTCTGATCCCACAGCTGTGTGGCAATACCAACTGTACGAGACACCAAAGGATGCCAGCAGTTACGGATGCAAAGAGCAGCGTGTCCTGGTATCTGCAGGAGGGTCTCGAGCCCTGCTGTCTGCAGATGGCCTTCCCCGGGCCTCTGCATCCTGCACGAGCCATTTCCCCCATCCTTTCTCCCAGCTTCCCTTCAGAAAGCATCCTTCCCTCCTCCAGCAGAGCGCTGGCACGGACGTGCTGCACATATAGGATGGGCGAGGGTTTGTGGTCTCTGGGACCAATACATCAGAATAAGGAAGGCAAATATAAATGGAATAAGGAGGAAGTCTCAGATCCCCCACGGTCTTCACTGCCCAGAGCCATCGCGTGCCTCCTGGGCATTGCTCTTCCCCAAAAGGGCTCCGAGCAGCTGGGGAGAGGGGGTGGCATAAAACAGAAAGAACCGCACCCTCAGCCAAAGAGTAAATCATTAACAGGAAGAAACTGCCAGCTTCGAGAGGAACCAACCGTAACGGCTTTCCTTCCAGCTTCCTTTTTCCTTCCATCTGCATCTGCACCTTCACCAGGTCAGTCGGGCTGGCGAAAAACTGTCCGATGGCACCCGCAGTCATGCCTCCAACTACAGCTTTCCTGCCAAACAGGGAAAAAAAAAAAAAAGTCCTCTAGAATATACTGAAAATCTTCAGAAATTGCAGTGCTCGAGCTGAAGGGTTGAGCAGCATGACCCAGGTGAAACAAGTGTTAAATAGTTGTTCTTTATATTAACAGCCAAAGTTAGAGTAATAATTTTGTCCAGTTCTGATCTCCCCAGGGAACTGCTGGAGAGGGTATAGCAGAAGGCTACAAAGATGATTAGGGGCCTGGAGCATCTCTTTTACAAGGAAAGGCTGAAGGACTTGGATGCAGTTGACTTTCTGGTCTGTGAGCACACATTGTGAGCTCATGTTGAGCTCCTCATCAACCAACACCTCCAGGTCCTTCTCCTCAGGGCTGCTCTCAAGCCGTTCTCTGCCCAGCATGTATTTGTGCCTGGGATTGCCCTGACCCAGGTGCAGGACCTTGCACTTGGCCTTGTAATATTTAAATATTTCTTAGTCCTTTTCTCAGCTGAATGAAAAGACACTGCTCTGAAACTAAAGTCAGAAAGTTCTTATTGGTGCTTATACCCCTACTTTGTATTTACCCTCTTTAGGGCAGGTGAGCATTAGGTCCCAGTCTGATTCTTGGTCTGGGAGGGGTTTTAGGGCTGCAGGAATCCTACAGTAAGGACAATCCCCAAACAGGCAAAAGCATAAATATGCAACATTACCAGAAAGGAAAGCTTTCATCCTCGGACCTGCCAAGCACAGAGTCACGGAGGTGTTCGTACGCAACCATCCGAACGCCAGAGTACACTGTGGAAAACAAAAGCAGGAGACAACTCTTGGAGTTCTGCCCTTTCTGGAGGACACGCTGGGACAGAGAGATCAAGAGACGGGTTGTAAACCACTCCAGATCTTGCCTGGGTCAGCTGGTCGCGTCTCTCCCATTCCTCATCAAAGTGGGGAAAGCGAGGGGGCTGCCTGGCAGCAAAGCTACAGCCAGAACTTCTCAGCGTCGGTGAATGTCTCTGCTGAGCCCTGTGTCTGCCAGGAGGCAGAAGGGTTTATGCCCACATGCCCAGGAGAGGCGACCACATTGCTTCCCTCTCGGCAGCTGCCAAGCACAGAGCCTCCCGCAAGCGTTTTTGAGGTTTGCTGCTGTCACCATATTTCCAAATAAAACACAGAAAGCTGTTACCTGGGGCCAAACCACTAATGCATTTCTTCATCCTACCGCTTGCAACCTTATCCTTTTTTCTAAGCCCATCCCCACTTCCCTCAAATAAAAGATATTTATTGTTCTGAGGACTCTCAGTGCCTGCGTGCGCTGAAAACCTTCCTGCTAAAACCACAGGGAAATTATATTTTGTTTTCCCAGAAGCCAGATTAAGGCTGTGAAGGAATGGGGAAGAGAGGGAAGAGAGGACATTGAGCCAGAATCCTATATATTTTTGAAAGTGGGATTGCAGGGTAGACTGAAGAAGTCCTCGCAGATACATTTAAAGTACGAGAAGATATGGCAAGCTCGCACCAAAAGGCTGTTGGCCTACAGAAGGTAGGACCCAAACTTGTCCCGTCGTGAGCAGATAATCACCTATGTGGCGGTAGACGGCCGGCGTGGCTCCTTGCCAGAGCTTTCGTAAGCCCTCCTCTCGCACGATGCCAGCGGCGGTGCGCAGCATGCCACGGTAAGGGGCTGCCTGGCCACCGGCAGCTCCGCTGCGACGGACGGCAGCTTCACCTTGGACCTGCAGCCGAGTTTTCGTGAGATCCAGGGGAAATGTTACTGAAGAGAAAGAGCAGGGAATATACATGAATACGGGAATTCCTACCTACCACACTGGTGACATCTGGCCACAAAAATCATGTTTAGCCTATTATTTCACAGAATCATAGAATCACAGAATGATCACTGAATCAAAGAATGGTATGGGGTTGGAAGGGACCTCTGGAGATCACGTAGTCCAACCCCCCTGCCAAAGCAGGTCCACCTAGAGCAGGTTGCGCAGGAGCTTGGCCAGGTGAGTTTTGAATGTCTCCAGAGAAGGAGACTCCACCACCTCCCTGGGCAGCCTGTTCCAGGGCTCTGCCACCCTCAAAGTGAAGAAGTTCCTCCTCATGTTTAGGTGGGACTTCTTATATTCAAGTTTGTGCCTGTTACCTCTTGTCCTGTCACTGGGCACCACTGAAAAAAGACTGGCCCCTTCCTCTTGACACCCTCCCTTTAAGTATTTATAGGCGTTGATCAGATCCCATTTCTCTCACTGAAATAACTGGTGACCGGGGAAGGTGGTCCACCTCAATCTCAGCTTCCTAGGCGTGCTCCTTGAGCATTGTGGGCACATAATTGCTGCTGCTAATTTCAGGTCCAGGCCAGAGGTGTCTCAGGCTGTGAGTTCCCAGGAGAAGGGGTTGACTTTGGTTTGATACCTCTGCAACACACCACGCTACAGGGTCCTTCCAGAGCAGGACTCGGTGATATTAGGGGAATGCAGTCAAAGCCACAGCAGATTTACACTCTATTCGTCCATTAAGTTAGGTATTCATGTTTACAGGTTAGCAAAGATTGAGAAGTTTCAAATCATTAAAGCAATGCAACCAGTTTGCCTATAAGAGCTTGTAGAAATTATATAGGATATTAAGAAATATTACAAAAAAGTTACTGATCACAAAGTAGTGTAATGCAGATGCCAGGGTGCTTCTTTCCCGCGTTTCAGCCAGCAGTTTACTGTACTGCATTTTTAGAGACATCTCACTGTAAGCAGAAACGTAAGGTTTGATTTTTTCTTTGATTAACCCGCATCAGCTACGCAAAGCCGATTCCTGAAGAACTCAGCCCCTTTGCTACAAACTTGGACAACAGATCATCCTGCCTCTGCTTTTCTTCCCGAAACCCAGCAAGCTCAAAATTTGCAGCCCTTGGTTGGGTCTTGGATGCAAAGATTTGGACTTGAAAAAAAAACCAAACCACCCCTCCCTCCAGGCACAGTCAGGTGGCATAAAACACTTGCAAGGCTAAAATTATTGAAAAGTCACGAGGAGCAGAGTGGAATGGACACTTTTGCTGGAGCAGAAAAGCCGGAGCGGGCACCGAGGAACAAGGCGTCCAGGGGCTGAAGTTCCCCCTGCCCTCCCCATAAGTAAATTTTGACCCCCTTCCCTCTCGGAAAACCCCGGTGAAGCTGTACCTAGTTCTGCCACAGCCGCTGCACAGGCTGACAGAGCGAATTTGCTGGCTCGGGGCCATCTCTCTGGAAGAGGTAAGCTCTTCTCTTCTTCCGCAGGTGACATCTAGCGTCTAACATGAAGCAAGGCTAACCGGCCACCCCGAGAGGACTGTGGAGGAACAAGCAGACCCTAGCTCAGCTCTCCTCTGGGTCCTTTAGAAGACAAATTGCTGAAGGTCATGTTTCTCCATTTTCGCCGGCACCGGGATCCGCAGCGTGCCTCCTGCGGAGCTGCGAGGTCCTTGTGCGGTGACACAGGGGACTCCCACGCAACAGGCTCCTGGGAAATGTAGTCTATTACCGGCACTACCCGCCGCCAGGGAACCAGCAGTGCAGGTACAGCCACACGCACAATTTTGCCAGTTATCTACACTAAAAAAAAAATATGTATATATATATAAAATAAATACATCATTAACGAGACCTCAAGATTATGAGAACGTTATCGGGGTCTGTTTGCTGTCATTGACAGCAGCACCTCGGGAGCCCCAAACTGTGTCCCTGCCCAGGCACCCAGGATGAATGAATTGATCCAGATGTGGTTGAAGGAAAGCTGCGTTAGCAACACGCCGAGCTGGAGGACTGGCTTCCCAGTGCTTGTAATAATTCACATCTCCCAAGGATTAGGCACAGGGCAGCGTGGTTTGTGGCACACAAACCCAGGAAGACAGAAGCCGATCTCTGCCCGAAGACCCGTATGTGAAAACTTTAAAGCTTTTCCTGGCTGAGTGCTGAAGCCTTGTTAATTATGTGCCAGTCCTAATTTCTCTTAAATGAATGTAAGCATATTTAGGTTCTCATCATGAAAAAAAAAAAAACCAAACCAAGGCATGTGCTGTTCAAGAGAAGCTTTTAATTTATCATTAAGGCTCAGCTGAATCGCGAAGTTAATCATTAGCCATTAATCACTAATCCTCATGCAGAGGATCTAAGGATTTTTTTAGGTCACAGAAACTTATCCCAGAACAATCCCCTGCCCCCCTGTCTGACTAACAGTTTGATGTGCAGTCCAGGTCGCAACAGTTCAGGGAAATGAAGGGATCACTGCAGGTGAAATATTCAGCTAAAGTGAGCCAAATTCGTCTTGTCGGTCACCAGTAACCAGTTTGAAATGAGATCCTTCTTTGGGTCCGAATTTGTCAGAATTCAGGCAGTAATGGGGCAAACTGCTGACAAACCCCTGAGTAAAATGCAAAGGAGATGGATTGCAGTGAAATGCTGACGTGCCCAGCTGTAATGAGGGAACGAGCAGCACAGAGCCTTACTCTAGGTACTTTATGCCATTTGCTGTTACTGCTTTTGTGCCTCCCTCTGTAGCTATTTTCCAGGCTTGGATCAGCTTGTGCCACCATATATCAGCCTGTGTATGGCTTGGTAGCGTAATTTAGGGCAGAGAGGACCTCTAGAGGTCATCTGGTACAATCCTCTGCTCGGCTCGGAGCAGGGGTAGCTTCAGAGTCCCCAGGTTGCCCAGGGACTTGTTTGGTCACCTTCTGAAAACCTCCAAGGATGGGGATTTCACAATCGCAGCCTGCGCCGGTGTTTAGCCACTTTGTGAACACTTTTTCCTTATATTCAGTCAGAATTTTCCACATTGCATCTTATGTCCATTGCCTCTCATCCCTTAGACGTACATCTCTGGGGACAGTCTGACTGTCTTCTCTGTAACCACGCTTTAGGGGGGTGGAAGACAACAGCTAGATCCATCCTTAAAATAAACCCCACAGCATTGTGGCACCCTATGGGGAGAGCAGCTCTCGCTGATCATTTTTAGTCTGGGGAAATATGTTATTTTTTAAACCAGACTGATCTGGGGATGGCAGTGTGGAAGAGTTTTCTCTTCCCACAGGGTATTTGAAATGAGGCTGACCTGGAGATAGATGCTCACATAGATATCTCTGATTCAGGGAGCAGAGAAGGGCCTTTAGCTCTTTTATCACTGTTACCTCATGTGAGAACCCAACAGAAAAACAAGACCAACAATCGGACCAGGACCTAACATCCCTCTATAGGAAAAAGAATTTCTTTACTGTGAAGAAAGAAGAAATTCTTTACTGTGAGGGTGGTGAGACACCAGAAGAAGTTGCCCAGAGAAGCTGTGGATGCCCCATCCCTGGAGGTGTTCAAGGCCAGGCTGGATGGTGCTTTGAGCAACCTGGTCTGGTGGGAGGTCTCCCTGCCCCTGGCAGGGGGTTGAAAGTGGATGATCTTTAAGGTCCCTTCCAAGTCTAACCATTTTATGATTCTATGAATTTAATGTGTAAAATAAAACCAGTAAAGAAGCATACAAAGAGTTGTGATAGCTAAACATAGAAATGTAATAATATCAGTGTTAAAAGTGATTTATCTGTTTCTTCTGGACAGTTTGCGAAATCCACATCCTATTTGTCACAGTTGACATATTTGGGTTTTTCCTTCTGCACCTATGACCAATGTATGTAACATCCTAGTGTATTTCAGCGTGACTGTTTAATGAAGGCCATGCATCTGTTTTTCACAGCTCTATCATCAGGTGTCTGCTGTGCTACTTTTACTGTGCTGCCAGTCTGTGCAGGCACAAAGCTTCCTGTCTGGGCACCTGTTCATGTATAGGAAGGGACTTCATCTGTATTTGTATGCAATGCTTTAAGCTGAATAATCACATTCATACAAAATGGTGTACAAAATGTGCACCATACAAACGGTGCGGTGTTCCCATGGTGGGATGTTTCAAAATATAGTAGTGATGAACTATATCCTCCTCCTAGTAAAATACATAAAGCTGGTGAGTGGATAGGGCCTCTGGGTTAGTAGAGGACAAGTTCAAGCACAGTCCAGGTCTACCTCGTACTCAGACACCAGCGTGGTTTAATTCTAGTGAGATTTGATAGCACAGATACAAAGAGAATTATAGAATCATGGAATGGTTTGGGTTGGAAGGGACCTTAAAGATCATCTACTTCCAACCCCCCTGCCCTGGGCAGGGAAATGGGACAGAACTAAGGGTTCAGGAGGAAGGGGAGACAGTTCTGGAGACAGCCAGAAAGGCTGAGACTTACTAAAGAGGAAATTCATGTGTGAAGGTAGTATTTGAGTAAAAGGAGAAGTGTTAAGATGTGATGTACAGCTGAATGCTTGTCTATGGAACAAATAGATGAAGGGCTAGAAAGGCTGAGCAGGGCTTGTTCAATCAAGGAGTTTGGACCTGAGGATCAGGTCCTGGGACTGAGCAGAAGAAGAGATTTGGAGAAAAAGCCAGAACAAAAGAAGACAAAATCACAAAACCACAAGAAACAAAACAGTTGAGGTTGGAAGGGACCTGCAGACTGGCTTATCCAACACCCTACTCAAAGCAGGGTCACCTAAAGCAGGCTCTTAAGACTGTGTCCAGCTGGATTTTGAATGTTTCCCAGGACTCTCCAGCCTCTTTGGGCAACCTGTTCTAGTGTCTGGACACCATCATGATAAAAAAAAATAAGTTGAAGTGGAAGTTTCTGTATTTGTTTGTGCCCACTGCCTCTTGCCCTTTCACTGGACACCACCACCTTCTTTGCACCATGCCTTCGGGTGTCCATATGCACCGATAGGATCCCTCCGAGCCTTCTTTTCTCCAGGCTGAACTGTCCCAGCTCTCAGCTGCTCCTTAAATGACAGATGCTCCAACCTCTTTATGAACTTCCTGAAACTTCACTGGGCTCCCTCCAGTCTGCCCATGTTTCTCTGGCACTGGGGAGCCTAGAACTGAACCCAGCACTCTCCAGCACTGAGCAGAGAGGGATGATCACCTCCCTTGTCCTGCTGACAATGCTCTTCCTAATGCAGTCCAGGGTGCTGTTGAGTTCAAAGGGATATTTCTGACTCAAGTTCAACATGGTGTCCACCCAGGACCCCTGGATCTGCCAAGTTGCTTTCCACCGGGGTGGCCCCCAGCCTCTACTGGTACATGGGGTTGTTCCCACCCAGGGGCAGGACTTGGCATTTCCCTTTCCTGAACTTCATGAAGTCCCTGTTGGCCCATTTCTCCAGCCTGTTGAGGTCCCTCTGGATGGCAGCACACCCATCTGGTCTATCAGCCACTTCTGGTTTTGTATTGTCTTCAAACATGCTGAGGGTGTGGGGCGGCAGGCTATGAGAGCACTTCCTAAGTGTTCTAATACTTAATGAATTCTGTACATAATTTTGGTGTGCCACTTCCATACACACAAAGAAATGAATGTGACCTCTCTGAAGTCTTGTCTTTTGACATTGAAGTAGTATGACATTCTTCTGACATTGCAGGGTGAGACCCCACCTGGAATACTGTGTCCAGCTTTGGAGTCCTCAACACAGGAAGGACATGGACCTGTTGGAATGGGTCCAGTGGAAGGCCACGAAGATGATCAGAGGGATGCAACACCTCTCCTATGAAGGCAGGCTGAGAGAGCTGGGGCTGTTCAGCCTGGAGAAGAGAAGGCTCCGGGGAGACCTCATAGCAGCCTTCCAGTACCTGAAGGGAGCTACAGGTGAGCTGGAGAGGGACTCTTTGTCAGGAAGTGTAGTGACAGGACGAGGGGCAATGGTTTTAAATTGGAA
>JAHREE010000422.1:2347053-2385193 GCA_033628505.1 Tringa tobata | reverse complement strand
TTTATGATTATAGGGGCCACCAGCAGGTTTTGAATTGCCAGTTCCGCCTCTGAAGCCTTTCTCTGCTCCTCAGACACTGGACACACATCGAGCCTTTAAAGAGGTGATCTCAGAAAGGTGAGAGATAACCTTGGATAAGCCTTACTGCTTCAGGTGGTGCCTGCAGAAGGTTCTCACCGCCTGCCTTGCTGGAAGCTAAATGTCTGCTAAATCACAGCCTCTCTGCTTTGGAATCCTGATATTGCCAAAAAATATTCTTTTTTTTTTTTTAAGGGAAGAAAGTGACACGCTGCTTTGCCAGAGTGTCCCTGGCTGCTTGGGTAGCCCTCCGGCAACTGGTGCAAAGTTCAAGGGTTTATCACGGCAGCATCTAAGTTTTGCAAGCCGGGGCGTTGGGCCTGGTCCAGGAGCGGAGGACAATTGGCTCTGCCTCTTCCAAAACAAGGGCTTGTCCCCTGGGCTTGCTTGGTGCTTTGACGTCTCGTCTCCATGGCAGTGATCAGCTGGCAAGGCTGATAAAAGAGGCCCTTATTCATTGACTCCGGCAATCCCGGCCAGCGCGGGGGTGCCGGGTGCTGCGGGAAGCGGGGCGGCTCCTGCGGGCAGCGAAGAGGCGAAATGGCTCTCGCCCTCCTCTTGGCAGCACTCCTGGGACTTCTCGTTGTCAAGGCTGTTTTGTCTCAGCTGAGAAAGCCGAGCTCCCCTCCTTGCATCAGGGGCTGGATCCCTTGGTTTGGAGCTGCGTTTCAGTTTGGGAAAGCTCCTCTGGAGTTTATAGAGGAAGCTAGAAGCAAGGTAATGGCCGTGGCGGCGTGCCTGCTCGTGGGTGCGTGCTCAGGGTGGCTGCCTGCGAGGGGAAAAGGCAAAGAGAAACTTCTGCTTTAAGTTTGCTCCTTTCCTGTCACATTTTATAACCTCAGAAGCATTTAGCTGGTGAAGGATCGGCTTTGCACCGGTAGCGTTGCTGAGTTGTGGATGCGATCCAGGCGTGATCTCTGTGCTGGGATCACCCTGTCTGCACCCAGCACCTCTGCTGTTCTGCTTTTGCAGTCTGGCTGCCTGTTAATCTCGGTGTCAGATAAAGTGGAAAGCCCTGTGCCAGGCACTGGGACCAGGAGACTAATTACTTGTGTGCCTAAAGTTAGGTGAGGTTTCTGAGCACCAGCTGGTGTCCCTCAACATTCGAGAGAGGCACAGGCATTCTTGGCAGGAAACTTTTTCCATCCTGAAAAACTTATGAAAGACAGGTGTGAAAATTTACCCCCTGGACATGCCTTTCTTTCTCTGTGTCTGATAGAGAGAGCCTAAATGATTAATTTAGATTAGATGCTTAATTTCTAGGCAGCTAATACTAACTGCCATAAACCCCATCTTCCCATTTGGTGATGGTAAGACCTGCTACTGCTGCGACGTAATCAACTTCAGGTTTTCAAAACTGAAGCATCGCACACCCCAGGAAAAGCTAACTAAAACTGAAACCACTGTAACACCCTGAAATTTGAAAAAAAAATATTAATAACTACTGGATGTTTAAAATTTTCTTTCTCATTTTCAACTGTTAGATTGCATTACTTCGTCACAGCCATGGTTGTTAAACTCGTGGTGTTAAATGAAAGCAGAAGTTCAAGTATAATCAGCTGCAGTATGAGGTGTAAGAACATCGAGAGCTGTCAGTCTTGTATTAATGGGTATTGGGTGCACCTTAGAGTAAGCTCATGTGCGTGATCTGGAGTTCCTTGCCTTCTTTGAGTTTTACAGGCTGGTTTTAGCCTTATATTGCTATGTCCTTCCTGTGGCGTTCATCTCTGCAAACCATGGTCAGTTACTTGTTCACTCATCTTAGGGCAGAAGTGTAGGACTGGAAGAAAACTTATTCCAGTCCATTCTCCTACTATTTCAGAAACCATGGCACATAGTCCTTTAAATAAACTGATCAAGCCTCACTCAAAAAAAAAACCAAAATAATTGTAATATTTCTTTGACTCCTCTGATACGAGGCTGTTAGAGAACCTCCCTGTTCTATTGAAAACAAGTCCTGGTGGCAACCAGATTAAAGCAGCCTGGCAAACTGTCCTGTCCAGTTCAATGCCCTTTGGGGACAGAATTGGGGTCATTTAGCCTGTAGAAAAGGAGGCCTTATCCCTCTCTGCAACTCCCTGAAAGGAGGGTGTAGAGAGGTGGGGGTCGGTCTCTTCTCCCAAGTAACAGGCAATAGGACAAGAGGAAACGGCCTCAGGTTGCTCCAGAGGAGGTTTAGATTGGATATTGGGAAAAATATCTTCACCAAAAGGGTTGTCAAACATTAGAACAGGCTGCCCAGGGAAGTGGTGGAATCACCATCCCTGGAGGTATTTAAAAGCCAGGCAGACGTGGTGCTGAGGGTTTAGTGATGGCTTTGATCAGTGTTAGGTTGATGGTTGGACTCGATGATCTGAAAGGTCCCTTCCAACTTAGACAGTTCTATGATTCTATATTTCACCATGACTTAAGTTTGCCTTTAGTTGCCTTTTTTGCTAGGAAGCTTTTAGCAACATCTCTTAGATGAAATTTTAAAACAAATCTGACAGAATAGTCTCTTTGGGGAGTTCATTCACAGAGTGAATGAGCAAAACTTTTACATTGAAGTACAAATGCAGACTTTGTGCTTCTGGGTCCATTAATTTTGATGTTAATTTGCCTGGAGACGCTTTAAGCCACTGTTGGTGCTATGGCAACTTCTGCCACATCTGAACACACCAGAAGCACCTGAAGGACTTTATAAACCCTAGGTTTTGTTGGGACAAGAAACATTTTCAATAAGAGAAAACCTGAAATAAGGCAAAGCCGAAAGAGAAGGCTTTCTTACATATCTCCCCTTTACTGTGTATTTGCAGATAGGACTTTTCCTTTGACTTTTTTCTTAGTCCAGCAACTCAGCGTCCTTCTGAGTTGTGACCTCTCCCTGCAGTGCCCTGGGGCCAAGAGGGACCTTTCCATCTGTCACCCCCAGGCTGGCTGCCTGCCTGCAGCACCATCATCTCTTGCTATCCCCTTCCTCTCCTTAAACATCCCAGGCATGTCTCCCTCCCTCCCTGCCTCCCACACTGCCGAGAAGTGCTGAGGGCAGGAAAAATAAGCCTTTTTCTGCCTCCTCCCTTGTAAAGGAGTAGGCACAGTAGCATCCTGCAGCCAAAGCAAATAACAGGTGCTGCTGCCAAAGGGGTCACTAAGAGGCATTACAAGGGTTGCAAAATACATCTGCAAGAATTTCGCAATTAGAAAATTCCTCCCCTGGATGAATCCTTCTGTCTGACAAAGTGACGCTCATTTCTTTTTCTTTCTTAAACAGTTAACTTTCTTACCGTTGTCCCTTTTCTGTATATCCCTCATTGCTTTTTCTCCCAGGCCCTGGAGTAACACACCAGACTTCCGCTGCTTCTGCTCAAAGTTCTCTGCTTCTGTTTTCCTCCCACAGAAGATGTGGGCTGGAAGAATTGTCAGTTTGTCCCCTTGTGTCATCAGTGGGTCTAAGAAAAGAAAGATCCTCTGCTCTAGTGAAATATTAAATCTCTGGTCTAATAAAAGATACCACCTCTTCCTCCTAAAGCTGCCTGGCTAATTAAAGGAATTTTACAGGCAGTTTGAGATGGGCAAGGTGGGTAACGAGCCACCATAGAACACAAAATAGACGTAAAGCTGCTTCATGAGGGGTTCAACAGATGGGGTTCCCCACTTTGCCTGGCAAACAGGATAAGAATTAGTAAGGAATTCCAAATGCTTCACATCAGTTTGCTAATTAAGCTAACAAGACACATTGAGTTCAACCCGTGAGATCGTTCTGCGCTGTTGTATGGACCTGTGGATCCAAACCTCACTCTCAGTGTGTTGGTTGCCTCTGGGACGTGGTGCCGTGTCACAGGACTCAGGTAGACGCCTCTCAGCCTTGCTGGCTGTGTGTGGTTGGGTGAGGGACAGCTGTCTGGGCTACACGGCAGGGGACGTGCATCCTGCATCAGGTCTGGTGGAGGGGACCACTGGAGAAGAGGACAAGGTGAAGCGTTTCTGAAGAGAGTGTCCACACTTGATTCGCTAATGGTCTGTGACCCTGGTCCATGCACAGAAGACCAAAATACATGTCCCTGAGATAGAGAGGTGACATGGCATTGAACTCCTGTGTGTGTGCTTGCCAAGGGAGAGGAAACCAGCCCAGTGCACCTCGCTCCCCTCATGAGTCTTGGCAGGGCTGCAGCCGAGAGTGGTTGCTCTCTGCCTGGCTGGTTCCCTGATTTCCTTCCTCAGGGATTTTAGAAAACGTCCTCCTGAAGTTTCTATTTCTCTGGAGTGTCACTTTCATGCGAGCTCAGATCTGCCCCTCATCATGGCTCTGCTGCTTTGTGCGGTGTTTCCCAGTCTCTGGGAAAGAAAGAGCAGCTTCATAGGCCCTAAATCCCGACAGGGTTTTTATTTTGCTTTCTCTATCTCTCAGTGTCATCAAGGGCTCCTTGAACGCTGCTTCAGACGGAGCAGTAAACTGGGACACAGTTTTGGCAGGCAATGCCCATGCTTTGTTGGTACCCACCCGTAACACAATGATGGCAAATGCAGAGCAGCCTGACAGCTTGTTCCAGTAGCTGTTTTCGTGACATTAGGACGTCAGCGTAATTATACCGGGACAGATGAAAAACGTGTTTATTCAGGTGTCTGTCTCAAATAGCAGCTATTAGTAGATGCTCAGCGACAGGATGTAAGGAGCACACCCAGCTGAGAGAATGCTGCCTTCTGCTTCTCCTTCCCAGCTTCTGGCTGCCAACAGTTTAAGGATTTCCTAGGCTGGAATTTGCATCCAGATGACCTGACTATGATAACATAATCCCCCTTTTTTTACCCTGTGTGTAATTTTGGCTTCCACAGCATCCCAGGGCAATGAACCCATAATTTAACCATGAACCATGTGAAGAAAGCTGGCTTCTGGTAGGTGCCCATTAGCTTCTACATTATGAGAAACTGGGAATAATTATTCTCTTTTCACCTTTCCTCAGACCTAATTTGTCTTAGTCTCCTTTTATTGAAGCTTCCATTCATGCTTGCTGTCCATCCCTTTGCCTATTCTAGCTCAGTATATGCTGCTGAGATGGAATGTGCAGAGATCCATGTTAAATTGCAGGTGTGAGCTCAGGATGGGTTTAGATGTTTGCTGTCCTTTCTCCACTTCTTTCCTAGCAAGATGAGAGCTCTAAAGTAATTATTAGCGCTTAGATCTTGGGGTCATTTCAGATTTCACCATTCTTCTCCTGTGATGTTTCAAGATGACCTCAAAGTTTAGACTCCCAAGTGACTCCAGATCCACAAACTTAGTTCCTTCTCCTAAGGAACTAATTAGACATATGTTTAAGGCCACATGTCCTAAAACCTGTATTGAGCTCTTCTTCAGTACATCATGTTTATCCATTACTAATCCTGGTCTTTGATAATGCTTGTAAAAAATTGCTGAGTATTGGAATGACTCTTTGAGGCTTCCCAGGTCCTCCTTCAGGAGCCCTTCAGAAAGGCACCGTGTTTGCCTGTCTGTCGCTGAAGGTGATTTAATGAATCACAGTAGGTAGTTCTGCAACTTCATATTTTAATGCTTCTAGGGTTTTGAATTGAAATATTTATCACTGATTTACCCAGCACTTGTTTTAAGTCTGTTCTACTTCATACTTCCTTCAAAACAAGGTCTCAGTCCGTCACTTGCAGTGAAAGACTCCAATTGTCTTAACCTGACTCAATCTCTAACTCAGATTGTTTTCTGTACACCTTCAGCATTTGTCAGGCTCAGCAACACGCTGGGAGAGTCCCTGCCTCTGGTATGCTTGGAAAAGTCTTTATTATTGGGGGTGGGGATTAACATTAGCATCTCGATCCTCAAAACCTGTTTAGTATTTTAAGTTTTTTGTATTTTTAATTGTTTAGTTTTTAATTTTACATTCAATTTTAATTTTTTAGTATTTTAATTTTACACTTAAATTATTAGATATTTATTTTTTATTTCCTGTTTGGACCCAAAATCCTGCTTTCTGAAGGATGTGTCTTTGCATATCCACCATCCCTGTGTTGTTCAACAAAGCTGACTTGTTTTTAAATTTCAATATTGTTCAATTTTAATTATTCTAAATAGACTGCAGTACGTTGGATGAGATTCAAAGCCAGATAGTTTGTGTAGGTGTTTGCAGGTAAGCAAGTGGTCCAGGCTTTGCTGATGATCAGTGTACAGGTAGTCTGTCCTGTCAGTGGAGTCTAAGGGGGGTTCAGGTCACCGTCATAAACAGATACGTGCAGTAGGTGCCCAGATGAACTGGTTTTTGGGCTCCCCTGATTGCATGGACTCCATCTCTGTTGCCCGTAATGGGAGCTTAGGCATCTTGCTCACATGTAATCATTTAAAATAAAGAGCTTCAATCTTTAATTGAGCGTGACCTTAATTGAATAATAAAGTTTTATTGCAGATTGCTATTAGTTCAAATTTAATTTTGTTTTTAAATTAGTCTAAGTACATTTTAATGTTAATTTACAATTTTAAAACTCTGATTTTATAACACAGTATAAGTTCACTGATTTTTATCTAGCCTGATGATGAGGACCTGATGTTAGCCATAAAAATCCAACCTTAGCAATTTGGCTTTTATTAAAACAATATTTTATTTATTATCACTCAGAAAGTTTAAACAGTCATTCTTTCGTTAATAATTTACAGTTGAAGGACACAATCGAAATTCAATTGATGTCAAGAGGAATGTTCTCCTTGGCTTCAAAGAGCTTTTGATGAAACAGGCTTTCCAGTACAGACACACACAACTAAAGGAATGGTTGAAGTCAGTGGCAGAAGCTGTGTGAGCAAGGAGGTTTCAAAGATTTTTGGTGTTCCAAACAGATCTACAGAAACCTTTTTCCCACCCTTGTCAGCAATGCAACCTGGAAAAGAAAATCAGGTTCCCTGATACACCAAGGAACCCCCCAAACCTTTCCCTTTGTACAATGACTTTGCCAAAAAAAGGTGGTGTGCATATAAATCTTAACCCTGGGCTTTTGATTTCCAAGGCTTTGGTGTCTGAGCAGAAATCACCTACACTAAGAAAAAGATGCTAAAACTGCTTCATTTCCTAATTTTAATCTTTATGCCTAAATCTGACAGCCCGTAGGTGCTGCACATTTGTTTGCTATTTTAGAGTATCTATAAATATCAGTGATCTTTCTTTTTCCCAACGTAGGAATTCAGAAGTGAGTACCTACTGCTGAAAGTTTTGAGAGGGCTCTTAGGATCTTAAATTAAGGGAAAACAAAAGAATGATTTATGGTATAAAAACTTTCCCTGAATATAAGTCTCAACAAATTTGTTAGCTGTTTTGATATTAATCTTTCAGCACCTGTACAAGAAAGAGATTCTATTATCAGAACCTTTAAACTAGAAAATAATTTAAAAAAAAAACCACACAAACATTTAAAGGATACAGGGGTGGGGAGTTTTTATTTAAAAAATGTAGATTGAAATAGGTAGGATTATGGATTTTTACAATGTGAGTACTTTGTTACGGCGGCCAAGAGATGCAGAAGATAATCCATCACTTGCGTTCTTTAAATCCAGGTAGGTTGTATTTTTTTGAACTGTAAAATGTAATTCAAATATAAAATATTGATCTTGGGGAAGGAATCTCTTCTGCTCTGCAAGAGGTCAGGCAGGCCCCTGTGATGTTCCCTGCTGGTCCGTAAATCGACAAATATTGATCTGATTCCTGTTCATCTTTGTGTGCTTCTGAGCCAAGGTGTACAGAGAGCAGGAAGGACCAGGTCCCCCCTCCATTGCTCTGCAGCGCTGAAGCCCTCTTGGGGCTCCCCTCAAAGGTTTAAACAATACAATAATATGAAATCTTTGTTTTTTCCAGCATGGGCCTGTATTCACAATATTCGCTCTGGGAAAACGGTATACTTTTGTGACCGAGGAAGAAGGAACTGAAGCATTTTTTAAATCTAAAGACTTAAATTTTGAACAGGCAGTACAACCAGCTGTCGAGAATGCAGGTAAATGAGACCTAGCTCTTTTTTTTTTTTAATGGAAATCAAATCCAGTTACCCAGAAACATTAGAGCCCAATCCAAAGCCCATTGGCTTTTTGATCATACCTTAAATGCTTGTCTTAACCCATGACCGTGCTACAAAATGAAGGGGCAATGAAATCCCTCCGTGTGGATCTAGCACTGTAAGGCTGCAAAGTGACCTGGATTTGGTCTCAAGGGATCAAAGGTTTCTGACTGTTACTACTTTTAACCTTAAGTAACCCCAGTTTAAGATCAGATCCCTTTCTGTGGCTAGACACTCCTCCTTTGTGTACAAGGTTAGGAGCAATAGTATGTTGTCCTATTACTTAATTTGAATATCAGCTTGCAGCAATAATTAGTTGTTACCCTGCAATAAAACAGTCATTAGAAAGGGATGAGGTGTGTATCCAATCCGCAGTGGCACGCTCCATCAGCTCACATGCTCATATCCACATGGAATCTCACAGATGGGAATTCTCAGAGTAGTTTGGCAATTTTGGACTGTGGAATGAGAGAGAAGCAACTTGGCAGAGAGGTTAAATCACGGAATCCCTGTGGCTGGAAGGCACCACTGGTGATGGCCCAGTCCAAGCCCCTGCTCAGAGCAATGCCAGAGAGAGCAGGTTGCTCAGAGCTATGTCCCGTTGGGTTTTGAGTGTCTCCAAGGATGGAGACTCCACGACCTCTCTGGGCAACCTGTTCTTGTGTTTGACCATCCTCACAATAAGAACTTCCCTATATCTCAGTGGAATCTCCCATATTCCCTTTTGTGCCCGTTGCTTCCTGCCCTTACTCCCACCACCAGATATTTACCCACACCGATATAAGATACCCCTGAGCCTTCTCTTCTCCAGGCTGAACAGTCCCAGCTCTCTCAGCCTCTTCTGATATGACTGAGACAATGTATTATAACATGAAGACCCAAACTGTTTTTTCTTGGATTAATTTATTTCTAATTTCAGTCAGTTTTGTGGGGTGCATGCACATCTCTGTACAGCCCCACTGAAGTTGGGGGGAAATCTCTGGATTGCTGGTTTTGTCACTGAAACCTCCTGAGACAGTAAGATGTTACACAGATTGGTAGAAGCAGACGGCTCACCAAAATCTTTACAGGGTTAAAACAAAGCTTTTTGGGAATTTCAGTCTAAGAAAATGAGGATTAAGGCATTTAAATTAGTCGCAAGATATGTGTAAAATTTTTTACTCTATCTTTCATTGCAAATCTACTTCGTCTACATTCCACAACATCTTTCTGTTTCTTTTTATGTTTAGTTTCTGTCCCTGCGAAAGAATTTTATCAGAACCACGGTAACCTCTACAGCATGATGAAGGGAAAGATGGGCCCTTCTAATCTGCACATGTTCATGGGCACTTTGTGTAAGGAACTCCAGGAGCACATGGCCCAGCTGGGCAGGGAGGGCACGGGCGACCTCAACGACCTGGTAAGGTAAGGGAGTTTTGCTGCACATTTGTAACACCTGGGTGTCCTTACAGCAGCGGAGATGTTGCCGTAGGGCAGGGGGAGTGCAGGCTCACAAGTCTTAGAAAAGCTGTCTCAGGACATTCATCACAGTTTCAGGTGGCTCACAGAGTGGTCAGGGTTTCATCTACAGGTGTTTCTCCCAGCTAGGAGGAGCACCTCAATTGCCTGTTTGGAAGAATATCGTGGACACCGGTCACCAATTCCGTATCAGCTGCTATTTGTCTAAAATGAAAAAAAAATATTCATAGGCTAGATGGTAAACTACAGAATA
The DNA here is from genome assembly GCA_033628505.1 of Tringa tobata. NCBI lineage: Eukaryota > Metazoa > Chordata > Aves > Charadriiformes > Scolopacidae > Tringa > Tringa tobata. The sequence continues at coordinate 2,375,388 of JAHREE010000422.1, read as the reverse complement.
CAAAAGTTATCCACAGTAAATCTGTGCGGAGTGTAATCTGTTCTTACGTTTTTTCCAGACAACACAGGATAGAATGGGAATGCAGTGCCCGGGATAATTTTTTAGCTGCCTCAAAATTAACTCCACAGAGCCAGCAGGTGGCTCCATTTTCCTTATAATCTGTAGAAAATCAAGAAAGTGAAAGCCTTGTGCCAGCCCTTCCATACTGGTGTGACGCTCGAGTCCTGCACTTCTAGTGCTGGCAATTCAACCTGACCTAAAACTGCAGCAGCAGCTTCTCTATGGCCTATAAGTCATGGGGGTCTTGTCCTTGCAGGTACGTCATGTATCCAGCAGTGGTGAACACTTTGTTTGGGAAAGGCATCTGCCCGACAAGTGAAATCAAGGAGTTTGAAGAACACTTTCAGAAGTACGATGAGGACTTTGAATATGCCTCTCAGATGCCCGAGTGCTTCCTGAGGTAAGAGAGCAGAGATGATGCTTGTGATGTACCTGTTACAGACATTTTGCTTGCTGGGATATCAACTGCGAGAGACATTTCCCCTGGAGGGTGATCCACTGTCTTTATTGCTGGTGTGTCCTTGGGTCAGGCAGGCTTTCAGCTAGGTGCTTCAACAAAGTTCTGACCTTCTCTCAGGCATTTCAAGCGCTGGAACAGGCTGCCCCGGGAACTGGATGAGTCACCATCCCTCGAGATATTTAAAAGACGGGTAGATGTGGTGCTGAGGGACATGGTTTAGTGGTAACTTGGCAGTGCTAGGTTAATGGTTGGACTTGATGATCTTAAGGGTCTCTTCCAACCAAAATGATTCTGTGATTCTATGATTGGCACAAAGCAGAAACAACCTTGCTTAGGTGGGCAGGGTCCAGTGTGAACCTGTCAGGGAGCAGCAGAACTAGGCAAAAGGCAAAGGCCTGAGCTTAAATGTGAGTCTCAAGCTGAGGAGGTCCCCAACAAGGCATCTCTCTGCTCTTTCCCACACCTTGGATGTTTTCCCAGCAGACTGATCCCAGGTTACGTGGCTGACCTTGGGTGTAGGCAACCAAACTCCAAAGAAGGGAGCCTGTCAGTGCTCTCAGGGCTGTGACAACACCTTGAGCACCTCCAGATAGCCTTCAGAAAGAACAAAGGATGCTCTAAAAATGTGGCCTTTATTTTCTTATGGGAGGTCATTCTTGAAAAGATTGAGCTGAGCAGTTGTCCAAAGCCACAATGAAAGCCCATAGTGGAATAGATATGAAACTCTAGGAATCCTCAAGTCACAAGTCCTGGCTGCAAGATGAGGTCTGGCCAAGGTGAAGTCAACACTACTGTCAGATTGACACTTGAGTATTCATCAACCGACTGCTGCCCAGGGGCTTTTGGAAAGAAACCAGGGAGTCCTTCTCATGGAAAAGAAATGTTTTGTGCTGCCTCAGTTAAATGCTTCTTGCTTGTTGCTTTTTTTTACAGGAACTGGTCTAAATCCAAAAAATGGCTTCTAAAATTATTTGAGAAAGTTGTGTCAGATGCTGAAAAGACCAATCCTTCAGACACCACATCCAAGGTAAACACCCAAGGCTATGAAATAAGATGACTTTGTTGTATATTGTGACTGAAGCAATGGAGGGCAGGAATTATTTCAGTACTGGAAGAAATAAGCCAAATATCTCAGCTTTGATAGCTCTACCTTAATTGTCCAGTATTGCTGTCACCTACATTAGGCCAGACCCATAATTTTAAGCCCTGCTCAGTTTATTTCCTACAATTCTGATAATTAACATCTTCATCCAGGGAATTTTAAGCCAAGGATTCAGAACTATGGCCCACTGCCAGCCTCCAGTATCACAGTTGCAGTGAGCAGTTGAAAGAGGTGAGAGAAAGACCTCTTCAGTTGTTTCTCTGAGGGCACCGCGCTGTGAAATTTCAAAACCTTACACGTACTATTTTTAAAGCCTGGTGTAGAGTGAGTAGATCCTCCAGCAGCCAGACTAGTAGAAAATAGCAGATTACTGGATTGGAAGCCAAGTACCCTAAATATTGATTGTGTCAAAGCTGTGATAAGTTGTCTCCCTGGTTATTCTCCTTAGCTATGGCAGGAATTCTGTCCGTAGAGATGACAAACACGAGGGCAGACTGGCCTGAGAATTTTGATCTACCAAATGGTTATAAAACAGATCATTAAACAAAACAGGTTTTATTTAGACTTCAGAAGCTTTACATACCATGCTTTCTCTCATAAAATAAACCAGGATAACGGAAAGAAAGAGAGGGCTGAAGAGGGGGTGGTGGGAGGTAAGAAGGTGCAGGAAGTACAAGGTACATACTCGGTGTCTTAGATTGGGTGGGAATTTGGAAAAAAGAGAGGTCATTTTTTGTTCAAGGCCATCCTTTTCACCTCTGAAAAGACAGGAAGCTTTGCCTTGAATGCATGGTTGCCTTCCTGTATTTAAGTAAATACTATAAGCAAAAGCTGATGCTAGAACATTACACAGTTGCTATAGTTTCAAAGAACATCAAACTGTTGAAGTCATTGGCTAGGTCACTAACAAAGCACCCAGAACCAGGGACTTTGCTGATACATCAGACCATCTCTTCATAACAAGAACCTTTTTTGGCAGGAACAGAGAGAACATTTTCTTCATTTCCATTCGTTCAACTTGTTCAGTCCCATTTTCAGGGTCTTTGAAGTAGAGAAGTAGAGCAGGAATTAAAAAAGAATAGAGATTTCTTTCTTCCACAACATGAGCAACAATGGGGAGCGAGGGAACCAGATTCCCTAAAAGCTTTAAGAAAATGGAGGGCAGTGCAAGTATTCAGTAGGGATTCACGTGGTGCATTGACTTCTTCTGGCCCTCCGCCTATGAGTGAGCCTCACTTCCTCTTTACAGCTGTCATCTCCAATTTGTGACTGCAAAAACCCCCATAAATAACATTACTCCTCTTTGATAAACTAGTCTTGCATTATATCCTCGAATTCTAGTAAGCCCTACCCTAACCCAGACTTTAATATATTTTTGAAAATACACATTATTATCTTTCATCTATAACAGACGCTACTGCATCATCTCCTGGATAACTTGCAAGGAAAACATCTGGGTCCCAATTATGGTCTCCTGATGCTCTGGGCTTCCCAAGCAAACGCTGTCCCTGTAAGTACCTCAGCAAGAGAAATGCGTTCTCTCCAACCTGCTCAAAAGCCTGGGTTTGGGAAGCAAAGACTTTGAACCAGAGGTCACCCGCACTGCATGTATTCCAAAGAAGGGATTATCACGCCCACACGCATCACCACAAATATACCCAGGCTGCAGTGTCACAGAAGCAATGACAAGAAAAGCTCTGCTTGTATTTTTCCTAAATTATTATATCCCCTATCACAACATTTTGGCAACATATGTCTCATAGCTATTAAGATCCCACTCTTCAGCTGTGAAGAGCCTTTAACTCTATTTTGAAGCACTGCGGCTGTATTGTAGTAGCGACTCGATTTTAAATAGCCTGGTGTTATCAATTGCAAAGAATATAAAACCCATAATATAGAGTAACTTCATCTGTGTGCAAATCCTTGAGTGAGTTTGACTCCTGCGCTTTGGGGGATCTGCTGTACAAACACCAGCGTTGCTTCGGGGGAAGAAAAGCAATAGTTTGATTCTACTGCTGCTTAAGTTTGGCTATGTTAGAAACGGATTTGACGGATTAATGGTACAGATATATGTATGCTAACAAGCCCAATATATCTGACACAGCTTAGGCTGACCAAAGACATTTATAGGAATTTCTCAGATGAAAAATCCATAGCAGCAAAAAACATCCTTTATTTACCATGACTACTAAGCTCTTTCCAGCACAGTTATGTCTCTTACAGATGTGATTTAGAACAAAAAAAAAAAAAAAATGATGGTGAGTTATTTTTATATGTACTCCTGATGGGTATAGCTATGGTTTTTCTAGATTGGATATTACTACAGTTTACCCGAAAAGAATTTCATCCATTTCAGTGAGGTTTCTGTGGATGCACATGTTGGTATAAGTGAGAGGCACAGCCTGCTGTCTGTTATCAGGATAACTGACATTCCTTCCACAACACTATCATGACTTACTCCTGTAATATTCAGCTGTAAATAGACATACAGATATTCCGTTGTTTCTCAGAATAGTCACAACCGCTGTTCTGGTGACTGGAATGATGAATAAAAAGGCCTTTCAGTTTCCAAGGGGATTTTTTATGAGTGCATTAAACCCTTTTATCTGAAACCATTCGGTCATCCCTCCTCAGCCCACGGAGCCGGGCCGCGGTGTCTGGGTGCTCTATGAGAAAACCAACCTACTGGGTTTGTTGGGCAGAAGGAGGGCTGCATCCGTGTGGGGCTGTTTGGGAAACACCAGTGGGAGTTCTCATCCCTCCCCAGCACAGATGGCCCCGGCCAGGTCTGCGTGCAGACAGCATCTCCCGCTGGCTCAGCGAGAGGAGAGAGACTCCCGGCAGGGCTGTGAGCCCTTCTGGTTTCATCCCACTTAAGAGGATTTTCTCCTTTCCTAAATTTCTTGATTTTCAACTTCATTGCATAATCAGTTAGCAAATTATTTCTAAAGGGGATATACTACTGCTTGTTTTGCTGTTAATTAAAATTTTTCCTGCCCATTTTAGAGTGACTCACTGTGACAATGCCCTGCAAATTATTTAACCTCATTTCTGCTAATATTAGTAGGAATTTACTATCTAATTTTTCTTCCATTCATGGAGCTAAATCTAATCACACACAATGGTTTAGTAATTCATTTTAACACCTAGTTATTTGAAATTAAAGAAATGATTCTGTGTTTCAAAGCCAAAGCTATATAATGTTTGCTGAAGATAAGTACGCAGCAGATGAGCAGACCTAATCTCCCAGGATCTGAGCCCTTAGATGTGGATTTACCCTGGAAGCACAGCTCCCCGTGCATCCCACCTACAACAGGCACATCCAAAAAACACAAATATTTTCACCTGCCTCTGTGATTTGCTACAAAGATAATGCAATTCTGTTCCATATTCCCGAGTTGAAAGTACTTTCATCTCTGTTTAGGTTGCATTTTGGACCCTTGTTTTCATCCTCTCTAATCCTTCCATTTACAAGAAAATCATGGAAGACCTGGCTTCTGTTTTTGGCAAAGCAGGTAATAAATCTAATCGTGTCCTTCTGGAACCTAGAAATGATTTATTCTGTGTTGGCCCAGCACACGGCTAAAGGTCAGCTGCTGGGAATAATGACTGCTGCTGCTGAGGGTACTACTGATAACAGTCCAGCTCCGAGTTCTTTACTCAGCATATGCTCAAGACATATTTTTAAGCAAAACCACCTTTGATGTTATCACGAGAAGGTAGAAAAAGAACTGCATGTACTTGTCTCTTCATTCCACACCTATCATTTAGACCTAGATTTGTATTAACCAGTCTTGTGCTTTTTTCATGCCTCTCTGGTAGGGTCAGATGAGGTTTTTCAGTTGCGCTGCTTTTCATGGTGTGATGTTCACCAGAGTTACAGCTATTCTGTGGAAAAACAGGCCAGGAACTGTTCTCTTTTCTTTCATCTGAGGCCAATTTGTCCAGCACCATTCACCCTCACATGACTAATCCCTTTCCTTCAAAAAACAGTCACCTACTGTGAGAAGTCACTCACGTATGCAGTCCCCTTAACCTTGCTTAAACTTTCATGGAAGACTCTTGTTGACATGGGTCAAAACCACATCAAAGAGCACGTCAATAATTAACCAATAAGAATAATCACGAACCAGTGCTTAAGGCTTTCTCCTGGCCCTGTTTTATTTGCTGGTGTTAACAGAGCCCAAGAACTCTTGGTGCCTGCAGTCTCTGAGATTTCCATGCAGTGTCCCACCAAAGTACCAAAAAAGTCCAGGAACTCTTAACTTCCAAGATGACCTTTGTTTGGCCTCTTTTGGCAAATGCATTATCTACCTTAGAATTATTAAATTATCTTCAAAGGCTTTTCTTGAATTGCACTGATTTTGGTCCGTTTATTTACTTTGAAATATAAAGAATACTTCTGAGTACAAAGTCTTTAAGTCTTGAGGTATTATATCAGAAGGTTTAAAGCAAGACATGTCAGCATGTATCAAAACAGGTATGAAATCTAATTTTTACACAGCTTCTTCTTACTCATGCCACAACAGGTAAAGATAGAATAGACGTCTCTGAAGAAGAGCTTAAGAAGCTCCCTTTTATTAAATGGTGCACTTTGGAAGCCATACGACTGAGGTCTCCAGGTGCAATCACCAAGAAAGTAGTAAATCCAATAAAAATTCAGGTGAGTTTTCTTGTTTGGTTGGCTTTTTTGTGTTTTTTTGTTGGTTTTTTTTCCCCCAAAAGGATGCTGTATGGTTTCTCTGGAAAGGGGCCTCCTGAAAGATCTGGATAAAGTTCAAATGCTAGAGATATTCCACAATCTCACATATATGTTCTGTTTAGGTTTAAAAGATTTATTCATCATCATTAATTTAAGAGGGGTTTTTCTTCTCTTGCTCACAGTCTTAACTTTGATATTGAATTTACTTTAGATTGAATTGAGTTGAGTTGGAGATACAGTGCAGATGGTATATGAAATAGTCATCAGACACAATAAATATAGTAGGAGGGACCACAATTTAGTAACTGATAAAACTCCTTTTCTGTTTGTCTTCTTCACTGCCATTCAGAAGGGAAGTGCCAGTGCTTAAGAGTCTAACAAATAAATATTTGGGAGAAAAACATTCTCTTAAGGAATCAGCATTCATGCCTATTTAAGAAACTCCTAAAGTCCCTTAAACGTCTACTCTCATCTAAGACTTCCTACAAATTTCTTTGCATTCTAAAGGATGTGCTTAACACAAGATTCAGCAAAAGATACCAGTTCACACAATACATCAAGAAGGAGGAAAGACAGAAATAATATTTCTATTATTTCTATACCTGAAAAACCAAATTAGAACAAAAATGGTCTTTCCACATTCTCAGTTCAGGTCCTACTTATAGAAAAAAAAGGTCAAGAGCAAGAAGTTTCAAACATGTAATATGCCCACCATGGCTTCATCACCCTCACTTGCCCTCTGTTACAACCTTCTGCTGATAGAAGAGAAATTCTAAGGAAGGACTGTTTTATGAGCTGAACCTGTGATTTTCTCAAGAGTTTTTTTCTCCTTTTCAGAATTACATCATCCCTGCAGGTGACATGCTGATGTTATCACCATATTGGTTACACCGGAATCCAAAATATTTTCCTGACCCAGAAATGTTCAAACCTGTAAGTTGTCACTCTGAGCATGGGTATTTTGCTGTCTTTTCACATGGACAAATCAGCTTAAAGTTGGGTATTCCCCATTGTCTGCAGGTTGGCCTTGTATACAGAGATGTGCAAAAAAAACAAGCGCCTGTAGGAATAAGCAAGACTTTAAAGTTCAGTTATATATTCCAAATAATATGGTACTACTTTTATCACTTTGATCTTGATTCAAATCCCACCATGGAAAGACCCCACTGATTTAACTTTTGAACCCAACTCCAAGAACTCTCCTCTCCCTGTTATTTGTTTGTGTAGCTTGTCTCCATGTATTTACCCAGGCTTATTGGTCTTTCCAGTCAGATGATTTCTGGTAGGTATTAGCTCTTCTAATTCAGTAGCTCATCTAGAGTTTCTTGATTATCATTCCACTCCAGGTGGCCGTGTGGGCAGGCTTGCAACTGCTCTTTTTAGCACCATCGGCAATAGAACTGTTCGTCTTTTTTACAGAGATATATCAAAGAGCAATTTAAACAAAACTTCCCTTCTATAAAACTCTTCACCAATTTGAAATCCCTCATAACAATTTCTGCCTCTTTGAAACCCTAAGCAGAAAACTTGATGCAGCAGCTTATTTCTTTAGAAAATATATTCCTAAAAAGCGAGCTATTTCCAAGAGGAATAGGTGAGTACCCCTTGGGCGCTGTCATTACAAATGGTATTGCCTTGCTTTATCACCAATGAGACTTTTTTTCTTGCTTTTGTTGGATTGTGATGCTAACAGGTTTCCTCTTCAAAAAGCTCTAAACAGCCCAAGTTGAAAAAAAAAATCCAAAATAAACAAACACAAGATTACATCTTATTGTAGAATCATAGAATCATTGAATGGTTTGGGTTGGAAGGCACCTTAAAGATCATCTTGTTCCAACCCTCCTGCCATGGGCAGGGACAACTCCCACTAGACCAGGTTGCTCAAAGCCCCATCCAGCCTGGCCTTGAACACTTCCAGGAATGGGGCATCCACAGCTTCTCTGGGCAACCTGTGCCAGTGTCTCACCACCCTCACAGGAAATAATTTCTTCCTGATACCTAATCTAAATCTTCCCTCTTTCAGTTTAGAACCATTACCCCGTGTCCTATCCCTGCATTCCCTGATAAAGAGTCCCTCCCCATCTCTCCTGTAGCCCCCTTCAGATACTGGAAGGGGCTATAAGGTCTCCTTGGAACCTTCTCTTCTCCAGGCTGAACAACCCCAACTTTTTCAGCCTGTCCTCACAGCAGAGGTGCTCCAGCCCTCTGATCACCTTTGTGACTTCCTCTGGACCCACTCCAACAGGTCCACGTCCTGGTCCATCTTCTCTAAGATGGTTTAGTCAGAGGAGTGAGCCACCATAAACTTGAGAGGGTGTTACTTTGAAGGCCTTGGTAGAGTTGCACTGAGTTTCTGGAGGCTGGTATAGTTTGTCACCTAGCATTCAAGTGTTTTACTGCTCTCAGTGTCACCCACCCATACGGGCCCATATGGCCTTGTTCTTTTTCTCATAAAGCAGCTCAGGGTGGAGCAGGGAGCCCTCTGGGTACAGAGAGGCTGTTTTTGTTGAGAAGAGTTCATTTTCTCACACACTGGCTTGCACCTGAGAACGGGGCTGGACAATCCTTGCCCTTCTCTGGTGTGACAGCTCATACACCTTGCACTTCTCTGTGCACAGCATCCTACAAACGGTTTGTGTGCAAGACATGCACGAGCCATTAGTGCACGGTGGGAGAATTTTGTGGCTGGAGGAAGCTACTGGTTGAACATTTGCTTTGAATGTGCATATATTTAAAAGGAGAAGATCGCATTTTTATAGGCATTTCGATAGCTCAAGACGCAGGATTTAGAAAAATGGGGAGGTATAGAAAGAATGCTTTTGGGGTGATGTTCAAAACCCCTCCAGCACTAAGTATGTTTCAAACGGGACCCTCATTTCCTTCCCTGAGTCGGTGCTGCCTTTTGAATCCAGACTCTTAACACTAACAGGTTGAGTGCAGAAAATGGCATTAGTGCAACTTTGTATGGAGGATTAGCTGTCCAAGGTCATTTTTAGCCTGGAGAAATAAAGTTAAGCTTTATTTATATAAGGCTGATTTGGAAAAAAAAGTTTCTTCCCACAGGATCGTTGGAAAGAGGCAAATTTAGAGAAGAATGCTTTCTTGGACAGCTTTGTGGCATTCGGAGGAGGGAAGCATCAGTGTCCAGGAAGGTCAGTGAAACAGCTGGGGTTTATTTATTCCCAAACCCTGCAGAGAACAACTCTCTTGAACTGGGCTCCTCTTACACTTGGAGATAAAATGTTTTCATCGCTTTGCTCTTTGTAAGTCCCCTGACGTTCAGTATTATCTGGGCCTCGTTTAAACTGATTTGAAAGTGGTTTAATTCCTGGAAAAGACAGGTTAAGTCATGATGTAAAAGCAGAATCTGAGACTTGGGTATGAAGGGATATCCCCCAGGGAGGAAAGTCAGCCCAGCTCCACTGCTCCCAAGGCGCCTTCTCATCAAGGGAGAGTTGTTGCACTTACAAACGTGCCAGTTTACAGACACAGGTATTTAGGTCGCCATAAAACAGTTCTAAACTAACCTAAAGAACATTTCGCTGGTCTGAGACTCTCTTTCCATCCTCTTTCACATCTTTGCTGATCTTCAAATCTCTTAAGTGGCTCCTCTCTGTTTAAATCTTGTCTTTGCATTAAGGCCCACGCAATTGTATGATGGCTTCAATTGCAGATCCTGTGTCTCTTCACTCCTCCAGCAATGCCAGCCTCGGTGCTTCCTGCGTTCCTTCTGCTGTTTTCTCTGCTGTCCCTCTCCCTGGAACAAGTCCCAGGGAGCCAGCTGCTCCTCGTTTCTGTGTTCAAACATCTCTGTGCTCAATTCTCTGCCTTCAAAACCTGGTCTCCTCTAAGAAGCAAACAACCAAGAATCCTTAAAACTCCAGTTTAACTCAAGAGTCCCACGTGGATTGAGAAATCCAGAGGGTGTTGCAGAGGATCCACGTTCTTGACTCTGCACCCTATAGCAGGCTGGACGTGGCTGTCAGATAAACTTTGTGAAGGCATCAAAGACGTAAACAAAATGAATTAAACTGCCTTCAGCCCTTTAGGCTTGCCGGAGGAAAGGGCTCACTCACTGCTCTGCCTCTGTGACTTGTGCCATATTCCTGAGCTCAACAGGAGCCCAGGCTGGCTCCCAGCAAGGGCCACAGCAGAATTCACAAGAAGCATCTGCAGGTACAGGAGAAGCTGCAAAACAGTGTTTCTGAAAGCTGCTTGTTTATATACACTGACCTATTTCTTCGTTCAGGGTGTTCTCTGGACTCTGATAATATCTTGAAAATAAGGTTGTGGTTGGAAAGAAAATGATAACATTTCTGCATAGACAAGGGATGGAGAATCTTTTTCTTGCTGACAGACAAAAAGTCCTTTCAAAGCCTTTGGGACCCCACGTGGTAACACACACTTTCCTGCTTTTCAGCAATAATTCTAAAAGAATAATGTGATGGTCTTAGAACACAGGAAATTAAACTAAGAGATGTATCTAGATCCCATGTTGCAGATTTCCTTGGTATGGCTGAATGAAACAAAGATATTCAAGTTTAAGATGCATTTTCGTTTAATCAGTACTGGGATTTATAAATGAATATTTAATTTCTCCATTGAAAAAGTTCATCATGAAATTAAAAGCTAATTTAATCGAACTGAAAGCTAGAAAATAACTAACTTGTCAAATATTCTAGCACACTGACATGGAAAGAGCTCCCACAAAGCCATTTACAAGCCATCTTTTTTACCTAGAGGAAAAATTTGATGGCAGTGAAGCTACTTTTATCTAACCAGGTGACTATTGCCTGTGTGACCGGATCTTGCACGGCTCTGTCTGTTGTCTCCTCTCTTCTGCTGACACTGTAAACCCTTCAGCACAACGGCTGTGATTTCATTCTCAAACTCCATGTACTGCAGGACCCCCATCCACAGCTGGGCTCCTGGGCTCCAGCACAATGCCAACACGTAGCAGCGCAGGGGGGGCAGGAGTTCAGAAAGCTCATCTTTGTCACTAAATAAAACAGGAAGGCATCGGTGAATCAGAGTTTTTACAGGAAAATTGCTCTAGGACTCAGTAATGACTATGAAAGGCAGGTGGGACAGATGAACCCCACCACGGGTACAGATGTGGCAGATGTGGCAGTGCTGGTCAGCTCGCATCCGGCTGTGCTTGTGTTGGAAGGAGAGTGCCCTGTAAATGCAGCATTTCCACTTTCAGGGCAACCTAGAGGCATTTTGGAATTTGGCCACATCATCTGTGCCAAACCACTGAGCTTCAGAGGCAGGACCTCAAGCACCCGGAGCTCAGGACCACACTGTGCAACCAGTGCAGTGACTGTAAGGAGCCCACCTTTGTCCGGTGCCGCCGGCACGGAGTTTGGGTTAGCAAACCTTGCCTGACATGAGCTGAGTTCCATTGAACCATCTCTGCACTGCATTCCCCCGAGCTCATGGTCACCAAAAGCTCCCTATCTCAAGTTAATTCCAATGTGAAACCACGGAGATAATTTGGGTCTGGTCTTGCTATGCCAAAGCAAACAAGCATCCTCCCACTCCAGAGCAGAGGGCACAGATGTGGATGGCTCTGCAGGAGTGAGCCTGGGGTCTCCTGGGGCTTAGGAGCTTCCTCTTCACACCTGCCAGCCCAAATCCAGGCTGACGCCATGTGCCACCATGTGGCCTTCTCCCTGCTGAATTCCCCAATAGATCTTTTACCCAAGTTTTCCAGCGTCCCTCAGAGAACAGAAAATAGAAGAGCAAGGTAGCATTACTATTTTAACCAGGTATTTAAGACTTGGGTCTAGATTCTGCAAGTGAGTAATCCCATGACCTGGCATAGGTACGTCCTAGTGCCTGGATGCAGAAAGCTCTTGTGCAGCTCAGCTTCAAAAAACCAACAGCCTGGAGGAGTTCACCTGCAGTTAGCTGAGACCTTCTCCGGACTGACTAAGACAGACTTTTCTTGAGAGTGTTACCGGAAAAAAAAAAGCAAGCATGCCCTTGGGTCTCATACCGCATTCTAACGCTGACGCATTAAATAATAACTCCCGCTGTCACAGCCACTCTGATGTCATCAGGCTCCCAGCTGAATTATATAACTTTATATAGCACAATTAGTCATATAGCCTTTTCTATATTTGACTGTCTTCTCACCCCGATGAAGTTATTTCAAGTCGGCAAGCGTTAGAAGAACATAAATGTTTATACAGTGGAAAAAACCCATAATGATAAGGGGCTGGTTTAAAATAGGGTGTCAAAGGGATGCTGTCGGGCTAATGTTTCACCGGAGGGAAGGGGCTTTGCTGGGTAACGAAGCTGAACAAAGGGACGGCATCTTTTCCTGCTGGAGATAAATTCTCAGGCAAAACTAAAACATGGAATGTAAAATGTGTCAAAGACCCCTTGTTTGTCGCCCGGTGATAACACATGTGTGATGGTCAGGCCAACGTTTTCCTCCCTTTTCTTGCAGGTGGTTTGCTATCATGGAAATCCAGTTGTTCGTTGTGCTATTCCTATACAGATATGAATTTGTGCTTTTGGATGCGATACCAAAGGAGGTAAAAAATCCATGCATAAAAACTCCATGCATTTATATAGCATTCCACGTCTTTATATCCTTCATTCATCGTGCTCAGCTGAACAGCCATGCTCAATTGTGGTTATCTCTGATGAAGCAAAATTTTGATAAAACATATAATGTTTTTTTAATAAAACATGTGATGAATAACTCGATCTTCTTTTAACTCAGAAAAGCCGGCGTAGCTCTGGCAACATCAGTGGGGCCGTGCTGTCTGTACAGGAACGCCCCTACGAGAGTGTTTTTTCTCCTCGTTGCCTAAAGATTACCAGAGATTTTAGAATTGCTTTCTGCCACTCACAAAAACAATGATTACGGAACTGGATTATTAATACTTTAAAGATATGAAATCAGATGCATGGCATGGGCTTCGTATGATTGCTCTTTTAGGCTGGAAGTTGGAAGCTCAGAGAACTTAATTCCTCCGGTATCCTTGAAGAACACGAGATGTTGATCTCCAGTAGTGGTGGAAAGTCCACCCAGAATACGGAGGAAGGTTGCCTCTTCCTGATTGATGGTGTGTTGTACAATCAACTCTCACTGCAGTTGGTTGTAACTTGGGTCTGTGGAGTGGACTAAAAAGCAATGATGATGGCACTACTCAATGGCTTCAGCAAAGCCAAGAGATGCTCTCTGTATTTGGTCTTGGTTCTCCAAACCTCCAGACCTCCTTGGTTCTCCAAAAACTCCAAGAATATGTTTATATCTTAATATTAAAGCACGATGATAATTCCATTAACTGAACTAACTTAATCTTTCTTTTTGCAGAGCCCTTTACACTTGGTAGGGACCCAGCAACCCATGGCACCGTTCCGGATCCAGTATAAATGCCGGGATTGAAAGCTGCCCATCTCTAACTGACCTTCCTTTGCCAGCCACCCCAGGAGGGATGGACCACTGAGCTGTGTCCCTGTCCTACATCTTCAGATAGGTTCTCTGCCTTAATGGTTCTTAATTTAAACTTTAAATGCTGTTTATACTCTGGGTTGTGGTGTGCCATACCAGTATAGTCGTATCTGTGCTCTTCACCTGATTGCCTACCTCTTGGTATTTAAAAACCAAGCTCTCCTCCTCGTAATTTGTGGGCCAAATTATTCACAGACTTTGCAAACCTGATATACTAAACTCACCAACCAGGCATTCTGGACAAAAAGGTGCTACGTTTGGAAATCCTGCATGGAAGTTGTGCTAGAACCAGCAGAAAGGCAGGTCCCGTGGGCCAGGTCACTGCTTCCTGCAGGTCTCTTTGAACCAGGGCCAAAGCAGCGCCGTGTGGTAACTCCCTAGATCTCTCTGGTGCCGGGGTGCACAAAATACAGGACAGCACTGAGCAGAGACCTCTGGAGCAGATCTGCAGCCATGACAAACTCACATTGCTTATGTATCACTGCCTCTGTCACTCAGTGAAGCTCTGGCCTGCTCTGCTTATGATCGGTGCCAACTTTTTGCAAATAAAATGCATTTATAATGGAGAAATTGCAAGCGTGGGAAACACTGGGGTCTTGTTCCACTGGAGCACCTAAAATTTCTCCTGAGCTTTGTTTGCTCCACAGGATTCAGAATTGGTCCTTGTATGAATATGCAGTGAAAGTTTGATCATGACATTTGCCTTTAACAAAAAGCCATTGCAAGAAAAGCTATTGCCATCCATTAGGCTGGTTGTCTAATATCTAATATCTAGAACACTTTCACTTTCCCTTTAACACAACTGACTTATAGAACAAATTGCACCAATCTAAAAATATTTAATCCTATAAAGAATAGCTAGTAAAAGTTGTTCAAAGAAGCTGTCAAATAAGTTCAGATACCAACACTTTAACTGCTGTCAGATTTCATACACGATAAGAGCTGACATGTATTTTTAGTCTTTTAAGTAACGATTATTCATCATTTTAGAAGTATTTGCAGAAAAACACAAATGGACTTCCATCAGCAGTAAAAACTATGGGAATAACATCCATAGGAAAATAACACATTGTATAAGTCATTAAATGGTTTGCTTACCTCAATTACGGATACAACAATTTAACAAACTTTAATGATTTATAAGGCTGGAAAAATGATTCATCCAACTTCTACTTTAGCTCATAGCAGTTCACTCTGCAAAAGTTACACTCTGAACTGGGGTTTCAGAATCTCTTCCAGAACTGAAAACTATTCCCTTGGTTTCCCTTTTTACCCAAAAGTTTATATTGTACTTTTAAAATTTGGAAATGTCTGCTATATCTCTTCAGGTACCATGTAGCTTTGCAAAGATTTCTTTTTATCCCAATGTGTGTTTTGTTTTATTTTTCTGTTTAATTAATTCTGGGTTTGGGGTTTATTTTGTGTATATGTGTGGTTTTGGTTTGGTTGGGGTTTTTTCCCAAGAGAGATAGCTCAAAAAAGGAAAACCCTGTAGTGGCAAACTTGACTTTTTAAAAAGGTCCCTAAGGAAAGTATAACCTGAAGGTCAGCATCAGTTGGGTTAGAATGATTAAAAGGCACCTGAGGCCAACTAGAAGTGAGGATTTAATAACACACCACTGCCCACGGCTTCTGATCTGTCCTAAACATGAGCACAATTCCACTGTAGTTTCTGCATATTGGGAGTTTTCCAGACATGGTGTGATCTTGAGCCCGGTGACAACTACGTTCTCCCTCCATCCCCATCCTGCAAGAACAGCCTGGGGACTGTGTTAGGGTATGTGATAAAAACCACATTCTCCCCCCAAAAACAGAGGAGCGGAGGAGTAAAAGCAGGTGGGGACCCTGAGCAGTGCCCTGCCCAACACCTCCCAGGGTTGGTCGTGTCCAAGGGTGACAGCCACCAGTGTCCCAGCTTTGGGGCTGAGGGGGGACACTGCCTGCGAGTATGGGACGTGTTGTGGGATGAGGGGAGGATCAGTTGCACAACACCTTCTTGTGGGATGTTTTGGGGAGGAACCAAGGGTGGGGGAAAGGGAAGGATCAAGGTGGGTTGGGGAGGAATAAAGCCGTTGATGCTGCTGGTGTGAATGCTGAGCGTTTCTGCCTGTGTTGGCCAGTGGGGCCATCAGTGCGTACACACGTTGTACGGGTGTGTTTCATAGAATCATAAAATGGTTTGGGTTGGAAGGCACCTTAAAGATCATCCAGTTCCAACACCCTGCCATGGGCAGGGACACCTCCCACCAGACCAGGTTGCTCAAAGCCCCATCCAGCCTGGCCTTGAACACTTCCAGGGATGGGGCATCCACAGCTTTTCTGGGCAACCTGTTCCAGTGCCTCACCACCCTCACAGTAATGAATTTCTTCCTGAGATCTAATCTAAATCTCCCCTCTTTCAGTTTGAAATCATTACCTCTTGTCCTATCCCTGCACTCCCTGATAAAGAGTCCCTCCCCATCTCTCCTGTAGGCTCCTTCAGATACTGGAAGAGGCTATAAGGTCTCCTCGGAGCCTTCTCTTCTCCAGGCTGAACAACCCCAACTCTCTCAGTCTGTCCTCACAGCAGAGGTGCTCCAGCCCTCGGAGCATTTTCACACCCTCCTCTGGACCTGTTCCAACAGGTCCATGTCCTTTCTGTGCTGTTTTGGCATGAGTCTGCTGGGAATCCATGCTCCAGGCTGGACCTTGGGCCATGGAGCTGCGTCAAGCCTTGCCTCTGTGGGGCTACCAGATTTAGCAACTCTCTAGCAGTCTAGAATCAGTCGTGAAAATATTTGTCCTGAAAGACAGGACATATTTTTATTAAAGTGTAGGCTTTTGGCAGGAAAGAAGTACCTGTGCCTGACAGCCAGAGAGGTACCAAAGAAGGAGGTGAGGAAGAGTGGGCTTGACTCTGGGATCCCGTGACTGTGTGACTGTGCTGGGGTGGATGACAGCTCCATGCACTTCCCATACTTTCCTAGGTAGAAAAAAACAGGGGAGGTGGATTAGTAAAGCCATGTGGTGGTCAAGTGATAAAGATAAATAGGATCTTATACCTGGAAATAATTCAGCAGCTTCTGGGAGAGGGAAAGACAGCACTTTCACACTGGGACAGGGTAAAACGGGTATTAAAAGGTCATCATGATACCCTACTCAGGAGTGGATTAACAGTATCTAAATTATTCTTCTTTAAGTGTTTGTCCAGTCTGCTTTTAAATACGGCCATGCTGAATTTCCATGGGGCTTTTGTCCTATTACCCCACTCTCCCTACTGTCAGAAAGCTTGTCTGCACATCAGTAGGGGGAGTCAGAATGAAGTTTTTATTCATGCTACCACCACAATCTCCTCTCCACAAGCAGGAGATTTTTAGCCCAAAAAGAAAAAAAAAAAACCAACAAAGTATATTGACACATCTTTGTATTTCTGCCTTATGTATGAAGTAGGGATGTTAAAGGGAATGCAGTGGGGCAGCCCTCAAAAAACATCTTAGAAAATGCAATGGTTTCTCCTCCAGACGTGCCACAGGCCAGATCCATCTGAGCAAAACCCATGGTTTGGGCTGTTGTTATTCATTTATATGGAGATAAGTAACTCCCATGTCTAAGCCAGTGAAACAAATGGTAGGAGTCTTCATAACGAGAGAGAAGGAATCTAGACTTACGAGAAATGAGCAACAGAACTCTGCGAAATCAAATTTCCTTTAATAATTTTTGGATTTTATTGTATATTAAAGAAGAGTTTCAGGAAAAAAAAAACAACATGGAAACTATCACATTGCAGCCAAACCTTTTTAGATGCTTTGAGTGAAGTAGAAACATTTTCCCTGAAATCATATTTCTTACGGAAATCAAACATTCGACAGAAAACTCATCAAAATATGTTGAGTTAAAATCGTTGACCTACTGCAAGTGAATTTTCTCCAGTCAGAACGGTGCAAAGATAACCCGTCCTATCAGCAGCCACCTCCCAGAATAATCACAACTTCTTTCATGTCTTCCCTCTAACGAGCCTCACTGAAGGCCCCTCTCGTCTGTACTTAGCAGTCAAGTAGTTCAAGTGGTCTCTTTCTTGACGCTGGTAATGGCATTCCATATCTTCTCTGTGCCACTGATTGTCACAGAAACCAGAAGTTTGGGCTTAGCACGTACACCTCCTGAAAATAGATATCTGGAGACCACAAGATATGGCTCTGGCCGTTGAGGGGTAAGCTAAAAATAATGACTTCCTTTCGAAAAGAAACGAATTCTAAGGCCCCAGCTCTGTGCTGCGCTTAAGCGCTGTGCCAAGCAAAACTCAAGTTAAGCGTGTGTTTTGCTTTATGCAAACACTTAACGTGGATTTGCAGAATAAGAATGGATTTCAATTTAAGCACACGCTTCAGTGCTTTGCTGAACCAGGGTCCGAATGCCTCGGTTGCTAACCCCTTGTTTACAGTTAGTCTTGGCACCTGTGTCCTAATTTTAAAGATATACAAGGGTTAGCGGAAACACTGAGGTAGCTTTGCTCATTTTAGGTGAAACTGGCAGACATCACGGGCTTTTAGGAAAAACATATTTTTTTTTTTTTTAAACGGTCACATTAATAGCATCAACCAGTAGGCTTTATTGGCAGCAAGCGTCTTTCCCAGTTATTTGGTACATTCTAAATGTGTGGCTCATCACATGGCAAAAAAATACTTCCTCTCCACCGGTATGCGGTGGAAGGGGAATTAAGACGCAAGAAAAGGCATTCAGAAGATAGCAAGTGTTTAACTGAACCAGCCAAAGAGAAGCTTTCGTCATGCAGCCACTCGGAATGACGCTGGGCATGCGACTGATTGGCACAGCGTTATTTATTATTTTTTTTTCACTTTGATCATAAAATTACTAGGAAAGGCTTAATGGAGTTATAAATATCTTGTTTCCATGAGAGTCCTGGGAAGATAATTATAGCACTAAAGTCTTTACAAAGACAAAGCATTTATAAAATGATATTATCCGAGGACTCCAATGGATAATGCGGGGAATTCTGCGCTCTATTCCCAGCTCTCCCATTGACTCACTGTGCTTTTTGGGTGAATCACTCCATCCCTCAGTGACTCAGTTTCCTCATCTATACATTGGGGTAATAAGGATAACTGCCCACTGCTGCAAAGTCTATATGAATTAAAAGTTTTAAGTATTGCTCATCAGAGCACTCAAGCCTGTTCACTCATAGTAATGGATGTCTGTAAGACCTTGAACAAGTTTCTTTCCTGAATGGAACTGTCAGATTTGTATTACTGGGGAATTATGTTACTTGTAAAGTTACAGTCAAAACAGTCAGAAGAAATATTTTAAATCTCTTGGTTCACACTTTCTAAGATGCTGATGAAACAGCGGTCCCCCCAGACTCTTCAGAAATATCTTGTTTTTAATGCAAAGCTTGGAATTTAAAGGCCATGGCCAAGTTTCTTGTGGCGTTAAAATACAACACCCTTTGATAAAGCCAACCACTACAGAGGAGCATGACCTCCAAGGTTGTGTAGCAGCCACCTGTGAGATAGGAACTACATTTATATCAGGCTTTTTCACTCATGTACTGCTTTTACTGCGTTAGAAATTTGATACATCATCTTTCCCGAGCACCACGCGGAGTATTGGACTAGCAAGCATCAAAAGAGCTTAATATACAAGCACAGTGCAATTATTACTGTCAAATCTTTGCAGCTTTGAAAAAGACAAGTGAGGAAGGAGTCACGGGCCCGAGCTCCAGTGGGGTACTAGGTCTGAAGGGGATAACACGCATTTTGGGTGTGAAAACGAGAAGTTTTCTCATTCTCGATACTACATCCCCCAATGATAGCACTGTAATTGCCCTTGCTGTGATTCCAAAAGGCTGCTGATAGATTCGGGAGAGATCAGAGCTGAATCAGAAAGTTGATGAAAACATGGCTAAGTCTGGCAGGCCCTGGGGACAATCTGGTTCGCTTGGGAAAGGGAATGCCCAGAAGTGCACAGGCTGAGGATACTGAAATTCAATAATGGATGGGCCTTCAGAGCTTTCTGTACCTTTCTGCAGCGGGCTGAAGTGAAAGCAAGGAGATGCCCAGCTGAGATGAGGTAAAAATGCAGATCAGGACATGGAATTGTTTTACCAAGGACTGCAATTACATTTCTATATTAATAGTACTGAAAAAAAAATTGCACGTTTTTCTGAAACTGAGGCTTTTGATCAAAACATATGTATTCCTGGGGTGGAGAGAGGAGGGAAAGGCAACCTGATTACTTCTCAGAAATCTGCAAAACATAAATCAGAAAAGTCTGAAGACCTAAATTCTCTATACTGGCATTTGACTTCCATAGAGCAACTTTTAGGTAGTCTACAAAGGCATAAAACATCTTTTCTGAGGGTATAATGCCCCATGCAAGGCAGACATCAGATTAGGTAATCACAGCTGGCCAGAGAAGCCTAAAGCTAAGGAGGAGCATGTTCTTTTCGAAGTGTAATTAGGGAACGGCAAGATTCGGCATTCACTTTTTTCTGGGTCCTTGCTCCAAGAGAATTACCGTTGATTTCTGTGAACATCTGTCCCAAATAAGAGCCAAGCGAGGCTCTATGGATGTAGTCCTTCAGCCCTGCATTTCCAGGCTCCTCTAGCAGTGGGGTCTCGTACTGGTAAAGTGGGCTCAGACCCAAAGACAGGGCTCTGCCACTCTTTCTCATCCCAAAGGTCTCAACCGTAGCTAGACCTGACTCTTTCAATTAAAGACAGAAGTTTCAGTGGGTTCACGGTGTTGGTCTTTGTTATTGCTGATACAGATCCAGAGGCAACTTCAAGGCCCTGCCCTTTTATCTGGCCTTTATTCTGAAAACCATCATCGCCCAAGTGCTTTCCAGTATCGTGACATGGCTGCCCGAGTGCAATTCCCAGGTTAAAAGGAATAGATGAGCAGTGCAAGATCCTTAAGGAGCTCTACTCTTTAAATAATTCATTACAGCCCAAGATACTGCCTTTGACGCTCTTCTTCTGTCCAAATCTTGGTATTAGCATTTACTATTTTAAGCTTGTTTATAGAACTGGAATAATACACAGATAAAAAAAGGATGATTATAAGAGTGTTTTCAGGCATTAAACCTGAGGTTTGAAGTTTCTTTTTCTGAAAAAATAAACCAAAGAATGTTTTACTGTCTGAGAACCTGGCAACTGGTCTTTGCTTACCACCAACTGAAATCAAGAACCACTTTGTTAAAAGCCAGCCTCCTCCCAATGATCTGGTTGTTCTTTAAAATAACAAAAAGACCCGAATCAGCAGGAGATGGTTATACTCTGTCAACGTATTCAGCCTTGCTACATTTTTCCTGCAGCCTCTGGCCTTGCAGTCCAGTTTGGGGGTCTGCGGACACGCAGGGTTTGCACTTGTAGACATATGGGGCTGCAGGAACAAATTGGGTAATGACTTCTCCACGTCCCCACAAGCCAGGACAAATCCACGTGACAGAACATAGCAGAAGTTGCAATCGCTAAAGCATCTGCTCTGAGCTGCCCACACCTGCCAGCTTGGATCTGCACATGACGAGAAACATGTATCCCTCCACACAGAGACACGCCAGTGTAGGCATCTTTCGTACAGGGGTCGAAGGTGGAGGCTGGGCAAAGGGTGGGAACTGGGGCTGTCCCACCTCCTGGACTCCAAGCATCTCACCACCTGGATGTCTTGATGGGCTGGTTGTCTAAATGGCACATCTCCAGCACAGGCTCTTTCTGCAAACTGATTTCCGTAAGGAATTCGCAGCACGGTGGGCTTCTTCCAGAGGTGGCATTGGATCAGCCCAAGGACAGAATCTAGACCAGAGGACCTGTTTCCTCTCTCCTTTCCCTTTTAACTTCCCTTTACTCTTCCCATCCTCTCTGAGAACTTCACTCGTGCCCTTTCCCCCCCTTCCCAGCTCAGCTCTAATCCCAGCTTACTCTTTCCTTCAGGATTTTCAGATATCCAGGCTGCCAAATATCTGAAAAGCTTTAAGTTAGAGTGCACTGCAAGGGTAAGACTGGCAGATCAGTGCCTTGGTAGGACATAATGCCTGGATGGAGTTGCTGTCTCTTCTGGAGCTCTGTCAGGCATCCAGGAAAGCGGGAGGAAGGGGTAGAGACTTCCCTCTGGCTGACATGGAAGGAGGACACTCTTCAGAGGCTGCTTTGCCACAATGGCTCAGTGTCGTGGAAGCTGTGACTGCCCAAGAGTATCTGTGTCACGAAGACTGCTTCCACGTTGCCATCTCCAGCGTTCACCTTGCACAAGGGCTGGCAGTACGTAGGCGCTGGCACCATCTAGGGGCCAACTGCCAATCACTGATGTATTTCTAGAAGATCAGTGCTGTAATACATAAAAAAAATAATGTATGTAAGCATATGCTAATATAATGTGTCTGAAGAAAACATATCCTAGTAGAAGCGTTGAGAAAGGCAGCGTGTGTCTTTACTGCTATTCACAACTGAGGCACAAAAATATAGTCTCAGTTGTTACTTAGCTGCTTGAGCTGCTTATTTTCTATTAACTGAATATGTGTGTGGTGTCATGTGCTGACTAATAACTCATCATTCACACTCCTCCACTTCCAATGATATTCCAATTATGCCTTCAACACTCACCTAAAAGTGTCACAATAATGAATGAAGACTTCAGAAAGAAAAGAAAAACGCAAAAGGCCTATGGATCGTTTTTAAGAGAATGAAACACATAAATAATTTTTGATGATCTCTCAATATAAACAAAACTCCTTATTCTGACAGTTTTTAAAGCCTTTCTGTGTCAATCTCTATAATTACAGATAAAGATTAATAAAAGGCAAAGAAATGTAGTACAACAGTATTCTCCATCAAACCTGCCTAGCACTACTTCTCAACAACTAATAAACAATAATTACCACAATATTCACTTTATAGGAACAAGTTTTGTCTTACAGTTGATTACACTCTGTGGCTTTCTAATTAGTACATGTAAAAATAGTATTTGTAGTACCTTTGTTTTCTTAGTTGTTTACATTCAGAAGCAGATTAAATAATATATTCAGAAGCTCTGTCTGTATTTAGATACCTAAATAAGCATCTTGATTTTTCAGAGCACCTACAACTCTCAGAGTTGCACAGCGCTTCTGAAAATCAGGCCATTTATTTAGGTGTCTATATTTAGGTACATGAGTTTGAAGCGTTTGGCTTGAGGTCACATAGCTATGGCTCATTGCATTTTTATTTTTTTTTTATTTCCATTTGGGTCACAATGGGCAAGTCACTTCTAATAATTCTCATCACAAATCTAGGAAATAGCAGGAGAGGTGGTAAAAATTACTTACTAAATACCCTCATGATGCTTAGCACTTCCTCAAATACATGAAGCTTCCCTCCAGAGAATTTAATTCTAAAAAAAAAAGATAGAGATCAGCGCATCAGAAAGGTAAGACGGTATGTTTAGAGACTAAACTGGTGTTCTGGCTAAACTGTGCTCATTTCCTGGATTTTATTTGTTTGGCATCTTTGTCATTCCCTCTATGAGCTTATGATCATTTTGACAAGCCAGATGTTTTAGCTTCCCGTGTTTTGATTGGGTAAATCCTAGAAACCAAGTGCTTCTACTTGTTAACACATGGCAGCAAACTGCAGTTTATTCTTGAGGAATTTGAGCTGACGTTCTCAGTCATGCTGCTGAATTCTGACTATTCCTCCAAGACTGCTTTTGAATTTGCATGGTAGCTTGCACAGGCCTTGACCTTAGTGAACCAGTTATGAAATAAACAGTCTAAGGCTCTGGAGAGAGAAGATCGCTGGGAAAAGGACATCAAGAGGAAAAGACAACCTTTTAAAGAAACAAGGAAATCAGTTTGTCATCCCTCTGCTTCACCAGGTGAGACGCTCCTAGCTTGGGCAGCAGGTGGGTGCACCGTCAGGGATTCACAGGGCACTGCCTTCATTTCACACAGAGACGGTGGCTGAGTAGGAACAGGCAGCCCACAGGTGACAACAATCATCGTAAATACCTTAAATATATTTCAACAAAATGAAAACCTCCTCATCTTTCAGCATCCTCTTTCACATGGGAGAATTTCAATCTGGCTGTAATATTTCAGATTTGGGAGAACTGAGATCCTACTTTAAGGATGGGGTTTGTTACAGAACAAAAAAGCTTTCTTTTTTTCTTCTTTCTTGAAATGGAGATTGTTTTAAAAGTCAATGAAACCCATTTTTTCCCCTTGATCTATCATGCATCTAGGCTAAAAAAACATGTCTTGGTTAAAAATATTCCTTAACCAGAAATTGGGACATGGCATTTTTGTTGTCTTCAAAACTGAGGGTAAGCTGTAAGATAACAAAGCTCTATTTTGTGTTAGATACAGAATTTTTGCAATGTCAAATCAAAAAGAGGGTTTTTTTTCAGGCAATTCTCACTCTCAGAAGTGGATGGAAAATGTGAAGACTCTTTATTCCTCTTCTCATTGCTTTAAAAGACTCGAGTCTCCTGTCTGACCTTTGTGTGACCATGAAGATGCTCAGAAACGCCACGGATGTACTAGAGGGAGGGTTTAGGGAGCAACACAGCCCAGTGAAGGGGCTGTCCCTCTGCAAGGCTGGCAGTTCAGGGGTTCCCAGGGCACTGCCAGAGGTTCTCCCCACTTGCCTGACCCCCACATAACACATTTAGAGAGAACCAGCATCCCTGACCACGGCGGAAGCTTGTGCTTCTCTGCATCTCCAAATCCCCAAAGAAGGAAAGGGCCCAGCTCCATCATCGACCTGCTCATGGAATATCACGTGCAAGGGCACTGCAGGCACTGAAATTTTACAGCAAGTGAAGGATACTCTCCTCTTCTGCAGCAATTTTTAATCAGTGCAACTCTTAATCTTTCTTCTTGCACCCAGAGCTGTGCAAAATGTTCTGTAGATAAATGAAAAAAGAAAAAAAAAAAGAGAAAAGGAGATGACCTTTGCTTTACACATTTTTCTTTAAACATCTGCAATATGTTGTATCTAAGCTACTTTGCAATTGCTACACACGTACAGGATGGAACTGAAGAGGTGTCGAGGCAACGTTGTCTCTGTACTGAGTGCCTGGGTGATAAAATAGCAGATGAAATTCAGCGGCGATAAGTGCAAAGTAACATACACGGGAAAAAAATAACCCTAACTATACAGACATAGACACTGGCTCGAGCTATCGCTTTTGCTGTGGGAGATCTGGAGGCTGAAGTGGAAAGCTCTCTGAAAATGCTGGTGTGGGATTAGGAACTGGTCAAAAAGGGGAACTGAAGGTTAAGAATTAGTAGCTCCCCCCTTAGATGACAAGGAGACCCCCAAAGTCATAGGACTCTATTGCTCATATGCTCAGAGTTCTGAATCCCTCAGCCAGGCAGCTCCTGCCTCTTCCAGACCCAGCAAAATCCAATAGTCATTTTAGTAGAATCAAAGTTTTAAAGGAAGTAGTGTTTTCTAATAAAATTAGAAAGGATAGAGAGGATGGTGACAAAGTTCCACACTGGAAATAGAAAAAACCACATCAGCTTAAAAGAGGGACAGCTGAAGGGAAATCCAATTAAGGTCTGGAAAATAATGATGGTGAGAAGATCAAAAAAGAAATTTCATTTACTGCCTCTATAACAAAAGAACACTTAATAAAACAATCAGGAAGAAGACTTGAAATTGTTTTTACACAGTGAAGAATTACCACGGCACATTGTGGAAAGCAAAACCCCCAAATGGGCTGCAAAATAGTTAAGACAATTTCCTAGAGAACAGGACCACTGGTAGCTCCTAATAATAGTAGCTTGGATAAAACCCTGAGTTCCAAATGTCCCTACCTCTCTAATTTCAGGAAAATTCTAAGGTAAATAGGAGAAGAATACAAGGTCTATTTTTGCACTGTTTTACTAAGCATCCAGTCTTGGCTGCTGGAGACAAGATACAGAGCTGGATGGATCCAACTGTGTTTTTATATTCTAAAAAAGTAACAGAAACAATCAAGGGTATGCTAATGCTGATAGAGTCAACATTAATTTTACTTGCTTTATCCACTCTAATCTCCAGACTCAGCCATTTGCAAGAAATCATAATCCATATCTGGCCAAAGAATCTGGGATTATCTCAGTGAGCCGAAATGTAAAAGAAGCAGCCTTGGCTTCTGGAGAATCTACAGATTTGGAGCCATTACTGACTCATTTCTGCTGAAAAGAGAAAACTTTCTCACCAAAGCTCCCTCAAATGCTGCAGGAGTGAGTCAGTGTTTGTGTTTTGATGATCAGAAATCAGCATAACACAGGGGGGGCAAAGTTCTTTTGGTTACAGCACTTTATTTATGTTGAAATTCACATTTGAGAGGCCACTTTTGCTTACAGATGAAATCTGCAGATAAGAAGCAGGTGCAGACTGAAGATAAGGAGCAGCTCAGGATTGGGATGAGATGGGCTAAGCCTGTGCTTGGAGATACCAGTAACAAAACTCCCACTGGGTTCTGTGGGAGTAGGACTGCAGCGCTGCTCGCAAATCTTGTAAGTAGCAGCTGTTTTATCACCTCCCCCGGTATCCTTCCCAGAATTTCAGCTTCCTCCAGGTTTTGGCACTCTACAGCTACTTGGGTTGTGGGACGATGCCCACGGCATTTAGGAAACACAGGGGCCTGAGTGGGTAAATGGTGCGGATGCAAGAAGGACATTCTCTCGGTTACTCTTTCCTTTGTAGCACCACTTTTCCATGTCTAAATAATATCATATTTTGTGATCTTTCCTAATAGAAATCTTTAATGTTTACAACAGGTATTATTAACAACCCTACAGTTGTTGCTGTTCTCATTATTATCAAATTTGAAGGACATTTCTACTGCAAACATTGGAATTTGGGTCTTTTTCCCCATCTTAGCAATAATGTCTGGATGCATATAAAAGCCAAAGTATGGATTTAGGCATTCCTGATTTTTCCTGAACACGGATTAGCTTCCTTTCATAACTGTAGAGATTCCCATTTTACTACAAGGAAAGCGTAAGCCAGGGCAACTTCATGACAATGAAAATATTTTTCCCAATACGAAAAATAATAAAACTTGAGCCTGGCTACCGTGAACAAGACACAGTTAAGAGGTATGGGGATAAGAAGACACAAGGAAATTGTATAACACAAAATGTGGGACAGAAATGGATGCTCTTCCTACTCAGAATATTAAATAAGATATAATGCAAAGGGAATGCATGTAAGTGGAGACAAAGGAAGGTATCCTACCAGGTTTAATTCTTAAAACAAAAATCCAAACCACGAGCATATCATCTGATTAAAAACCTGATTAGTTTACATTGTGACATCTTTGGTTCCTTAGCTTGCTTTCCCTTCTGCACAGTGCCTAAAGCAATAAAATCACAGTCAGGGATTCATATTTTAGGCACAAGGATAAAGCAACAAGTAATAATAATTACTACCATCCATTACCTATTATGTCTTAAAAAGGTAGGACCAAAGAAGAAAGCCTGGAAGGTGTCTAAGGCATCAAGGCGTAAGACAGTCCTTAGTTAATGGGACCAGGAAGAAACTCTTCTGTGGCAAACACAACACTCTACGATGCTTTGCTCTTAGGTATTTGCAGAGATGAGGTGGGACACAGTATCGATCGCATTCATTACAACAGCTTTTTCTGCTGTTATTGGAACGTGCTGCTATAAGTGGCACACATCTTTTTATGTATTTTTATCTAATGGAGAACTATTCCTTCCACGGATTTTTTTATAGGGTATTTAATAATTATATGTGAGTCTTCTAGTTCTCCATTATATTCTATAGATTTTCAAAGCCGTCTTTACAGAAGCCTACTTACATTTCTGTATCACGCTATTGATTAAATCCCTCTGTATTACATTCCAAAGCAAAGAGACCGCAGAAAATCAGCATTAGCCTCTGACGCTTAGCAGTCTCGGATGTACAGCTGGAAGAGAGAAAATAGCCCTTCCTTTAATAAAGCATGCCTCAGGGGCATCTGAATGCTTTCTCTTCTTTTTAAAATCATGACTGCTTTTTTTTTTTTTTTTTAAATCATGACCATGGCCTTTTTCCACTGTAACTCTGATGTTCCTTAAGAGTCCTAAAAATGCACCTTCTGTAGCAGGGAGATACGCTTTATTCACCTGTTCCTCTGAATAAATGAATGACAACTCGATCCATTCCAGATGGAGCCCACTTCAAGGGTCAGTTTGCTTACTGGAAGCCAGAAGTGGGAATGGTGGCTGGGAGCTCCATCCCCCAGAGGGAATTAGACCCCCTACAAAATCACCATGGGGCATTAGGAGGCTTGTCACTAAAACCATGGCAAGGTGTGCAGGCACTGTGGTGGGCGTCCATCCCATCTCTTCTCTCTGCATCCCACCCTACCTATCTCCATCCCACCTCTCCCCTACCCCATCCCACCCCTCCTCATTCCCATCTGATCTCACCCCACATCTCCCTACCCCGTATCCCTACCCCATCTCACCCCACATCTCCCTACCCTATATCCCATGTCTCCCCACCCCATCTCACCCCAGCCCACTCCATGTCTCCCCACCCCACCTCACCCCATTCTGCCCGTCT
>JAHREE010000422.1:2315117-2343391 GCA_033628505.1 Tringa tobata | reverse complement strand
ACAACAAAACCTCTTAAGACAGGAAAATGGTGACCAAGGAAATGCCTTATTAGTTTCTATAAAAACAGTGGATAAATCTATATGTGCTTGGTGATATATAAGTCACTGGTCCATTCAAACACTTCATGTGCTCACGTTGTCTTAACTTTAGCTGAGGTTTTGTTGAATTCTTTCCTCTTCATAACTTCATAACAAGATGGACATCTTTGCTCTTTGAGTATTACACTAAAAAAAGCAATACTTTTTTATATCAGTTTTTCAAAAGAGAACTTTAGGAAGCTATTGCTATTTTTCAATGAATATAATTTTCTGCTGGTCTGTGTTAATTTTAGAGGTGTCTAAAAATAGGTGACAGAATGAATGCTTGGCTCCCACCTGGAATCTCTACAGAGCTTTGGGCTGCAGTATCTGCAGGGCTGAACACTCACAGGACCTAATCTGTCCCAGCAGGAAGGGTGCTTGCTTCATGTGTTGAACTATGACAAATCACAAGCTCTTTCACTCCTTGACCACAGGGGGAGAAACTTGAAATTACTTAAATCGGTGTAAAGTGATGCAAATTGTGCTATGAACGGGACAAAAGAAGTGAGGAGGAGATTCCACACAGGGTCTGGAAGGGCAGTGGCTGGTTTGGTTTTCCAAAGGTTAACAGTAGTGCACTTCTGGGGTACTCTAGTCTGTGTAATTTGTCTTCCGACTTGAAAGTTTAGGGTCAAAACCCTACACTGAATTCAGAAATAACATAGAAACACAGATTATATATGGGTGACCTTTATTTCAAGGGGATAAAGGGATGTGGGGAGCAATCAGCATTAGCTGGAGGTTGCATGAGCTTGGGCTCAGGTTTGTTTGTGGCTCGAAATCTGAGATTGCTAAATGGAACTCCTGCCACGGAGTTTGCTAGTGTGATCCCAGTCAAGACCTTGGTGAATGAATTTAACATCAGTATTGATGCTGGATGATGCTTTAGTGTATTATCTTTTTATGGTGTTCGCACATATTTTATTTTTTTTTAAATTCTGTATGACAGCTTCTGGTAACTGAAGTATTTGAAAAACTTTCTGATTTGGGAAGAGACAAGCAAATGCACAACTCAGATTCAACTCATTAAATTTTAAAATTGAGTACAATTTACACTTATGTGGGTGCCTTTTTACTTTTTTTGATAATATAAAAGGGACCATAAGAGGAAGGGAGTTAACTTATTTTGTCAGAAGCTGTGGAAAGGGACTCTAATATAAATATAATCCAGTGATTGTAGTACAGTTACGTAAAAGATGGCTTTTAATTGGAGTTATTTTATATGGCAATCCAGTTCATGGATTATACATGATTTAGAATTAATTGAAGGTATTTGAAATAGAAATTCTTTTGTTCTAAATTAGTCAAATAATTGGAAAGAGAATGTTTTTTGACAGAGATCCTGAAGTGGCAAGTAAATTCAAAGCAGCTACAAAACACTACCAAAACACCCGAGCCTTAAGGTGTTAGACAGATATAATAAAGGATATGTAGTTATGATTTGTTTTATGTGTGTGTGTAGCATTATTTATAATGCAGAAAAAAGTAAGATTTCCAGCTTGCGACTGTCTGAAGATAGCTTCTGATATGGTGACTTATTATGAAATTCATGCAGAGCTGTGAAAACTTAGATTATAACGTCATGAATGTTTTAAGTGGATTAGTTGCTGAAAAGTTCCACCCCAACTCTTGCTGTCACTTGTCCTTTCCCAAACTTGGCCCTTTTTTTCTTTTTCTGGTTACTACAAATATTTATGCAGCCCTGAAGTGAATCAGGTCAGTTATCTACTTGGAGTTAAACCCAAACGATTTTCCTTAGGCCCGGTCTTTTCCTTTAGCTGAGTGAGTTTGTGCAGTTGTGCCTCGAATCTGAGCAGGAGATGCTTTCTCCGTGACAAAAGGTAGCGTGGGGCCTGTCTCTGTAGGAAGTGGCTGGTGTTGGAAGTGAGAAGCCTGAGGTGTGTGACATAAAACAATAATACACGTAAATCAAAATACACCTAAAATAATCCACGTAAAACAAATCATAACTACATATCTCTTATTATATCTGTCTAACACCTTAAGACTCGTGTGTTTTGTTTTTGGTAGTGTTTTGTAGCTGCTTTGAATTTACTTGCCACTTCAGGATCTCTGTCAAAAAATGCATCATGTTGCATTTTTTTGCCAGAAGTGCTGGTTTGTCCAGTCAGAGTCTGAACTTGCAGCCTGAGGGCTTGAAGTGTGCTACCAAATGTTGTCGATTCAACTGTGTTTGTCCCCTCTGATTATTGTCAAGCTCAGACTCACAAGCAGTTTATTGCTCTTGGGGAACATATTTTGTTAGTGAGATTTCTATTTTAATTGTGGTGCTATGCTTGATATTGTGCAGCACATGGCCCTTGTATAGCAAAGTAAAACTTGTGAATCAATAGTTATTCTAGACAGATGTTCTTAACTGTGTGGGTCCCATCTTAAATTAGGCAGAGGATTTAATAATTAGGGTATGGTCATTTGACTTGCTAGTGGAGGGAACGCTGATCAGAATTCTGGGTATATCTTAAAGTGCAAAAGAGGCATGTGCATATAAACACATGTACCTACAAATCTTGTAAAAGAGATGGTCAAAAGGCACGTGAGAAAGTGACCTCCTTAAAAAGACTTGGTCAATACCCAGGTCCCACTGAGCAAATCTGTCCCAAGAATTGACTGAAAAAGGAGCGAGCTTTTCTTGTTAAAGAGCTCTAGCAGAGCAAATCTACTACCACATAACGTAAGAGTATTTATTGATTTCTAATCTCAGATGGAACTCTGAAGCCTATATGTTGTAGAATCCCTTGCTATAGTGTATGCTTATTTCCTTATTGCCAACTAAGATGGCTGAAAATCTGAACTTTATCATTGTAACTTAAAATATTGTTGTGTTTTGTTGCTTGTCATAGTGGCTTTCCTTAATGCTTAAGTTAAAAGCTTCCTTTCCTATCTAGTATCTTATAATATGGCTCTACTGGGAGAAAAAAAAACAAAACACAACAGTTTGGTGAAGAAAACCATAGGCTTTTCTGGCTTCTGTTGATAGATTGAGATTCTTTACTTCTCTGCACGCCCTAATAGCTTGGTCATGCATGGGGGAACAGGATGTATGAAATCTGTTAGCTGGCATGAAGTTATCTTTAACTTTACTATCATACTTTTCAGTGACAATGAAGCTTATTTATTAGTCTAAAAAGTACAGGTTGAGAAACCAACTAATATAAATAGAGATGTGTATGGAAAACAAACCAATGTACTGTATTGCCTCTCTTGCTCTACTCTGACTCCCAGTTCCATTCAGCCAGCACATTCCTGCCTTGTTATATCCTAGGGCATTCTTGTGCATCTTAAACTTCACTACTCCCAGTTCCATTTAATCTCCCCTCCTCTCACTAGAATACTTATCGAGTGTTAATTCATAGTCTGAATTCCTTCAACTTTTGAGTATCAGCTTGTCATCTTCGTCCTCTTGAGTCTGTTGTGTCAAGCTGGCTTTGAAACATCCCTCTCTGCTGAGTGGGCTCTTCCAGCTTCACGCTTTGGGGGAAGAAGGGTTTTACCCAGTGTGACTATAAAATTGTCAGTGATTTCACTGACTGTAAGTAGTTTGCCTGTTGTGAATGAAATTCTTCACGCTCACTGGCGAAAGTCTGCTCTGCCATGTGAATTATATTTTTGTAACATACCGGGATTGATGGTTTTATTTTCATAAACCTCAAAGCAATGAATCTCATCTTGACACAGGCTAGACATGATGGCAAACACATTTAGAGATGATGTATTTGCAGTAGATGATCTATTAACATTTTCTGCTAGAGTGGTGATACGTTCTGAATTTATGTTTCTTCCCCCGTGGTGGCTGCTGTGAGGACTTCTTTACGCTGCTCACCTGGGTATGTTAACGCTGAAAGGTGCAGTAACCCGAGGCTGAAGTGAGTTGGTTCAAATATCAGGGGCAATAGTGACACTGAGTTCCTGCTACGTAATGTATACTCTTGAAGCTGTAGTCACTCCACTGTCATCTGTTTAGGCTTTTTTTTTTTTAATTTAGAATTTAAATTCTAATTTAATTTAAATTCTTAAGATGAAAGTAGTTGGAGGTAGTTGTGTTAGTATCAGACTGACTTGGTGAAAATACTAGTGTGTATTTCATAGTCTAAAAAAGCTGTCCTCAGGTTGACACAATAAAAAGAAGTAGTTGGCCTGAGGCTTTCATACCACACCTGCTTCCTTATGGCACAGCATCCTTGTTTGCTTTAAGCCCCTCCCTCATAAATTACATGCATAGAGCACAGGACTAGGAAACTATTCTGTTTTTAGCTGTGTAACATATTTTAGTACCTGGAAAAGGAGGACAGCTAAGATCCTGTGACCTACCAGCTCTCTGCAGATCATTGTATGCACTATGAGTGGTATTGCTGCACAGCGGTTACCTCTGGACAAGGTCCCGAATTATCCTGGTCTGACCTTGTGGTTTGGATGGGATGACCTCTGCAGGCCCCTTCCAACCTTAGTTGTCCTGACTAATACTGGATAATAAATCTGTCTTTTTAGCACGTGATTTGAGTGGTAAGTGTGGACACAGTGCTCTGAACTGATGCTTTTGAGCATGACTTAAACTTCTTCTCTCGCGGACATTTGTCATTAGCCCTGAGACTTCAGCAATAACAATTCCTGACATTTCCTTAACATAAGGGTATGGAACGATGTGCTCTGTCATCAGCCAAATGTCACTTCAAGCAGCAGCAGCAATAAGGTTATATGAAAGGCACAGGCGTGGCAAATTAGCTCCATAATTTAGCTTTGCTTTACTGAGATTAAGTGTAATAAGCCCATAGGGTTTAATTTTGGCTGCTAGTCCTAAATAGTGTATTTGAACTAATATTTACAACTATTTATAGACAATAGCAAGTCCGCAATAGAGCAAGGGCAAATCTGAAACAGATGAGCACACTGTGTTTATGTAACTCCTAAACTCCTTATGTGAGGAGGAGGAAGAGCAGCCAATGATTGCATATTGGCATTGAAAGAAACAGAAATTTAAGGGAATTAATTATTCCTCTGCATAGCTTCTAGTCACCTTGCTGGAGCTCTATAGAGGTTGATGCCCAATATACCTGTACTAAGGACTGATGAATACCTGAATTTATACTAATTAACACACTGATAATTAATTGGACCTTTACTTACTCTGCTTGGCTGGTATGAAGTTTACTCTTGTCTCAACGGCAGAGATGCTGTTTGATGTGTGGGCTTGTTACTTCTGTGTGTCTTAAAATTATCTTTCTACTCTGAATTTGGGTAAAGACTCAAGTCAGCACGATTTTCCTAAAAGGTGGTGAGAATCACCTCCTGAGCCCACTCTTCCCTTAGCTTTTTTTATTTGCTTCCCAATGTGATTAAGATACAAATAAAGAAATTGCTAATGGGCATGGAAAAACTGGGTGCTTTCTATCTTTAAACTGTAGAAAAAAAATGGCTTTATTATTTGTAACAGTGATGTCTTAGTTGTTCTGTTTTTTGATGATTCTGCATTCATGCTACTTTCCGAATGGATCTTTTTTGCTTCTTTTTTTTTTTTTTCCCTTTAAGTTTATGCTTGATGTAATTTTCCAAGTTACTTTCCTTTTCTTACCCAGTTCATTACACTTTCTCTCAAAGTTCACTGCAACCTCAGAAGCAGCAGCCTGCCTTCCCAGTAACAAACATGACTCTCAAACCCAAATACAAGGTAGTATTTTCCTTTAGGGCAAGGGGCACTTAAGTAATGCCTTGCTTCTGGTTGTCTTCAGCAGCTTGTGCTGATATGGTTGGATTTTTTTCAGTGCTAATAAATGAAACTAAAGCAAAGTCCCTATTTGAGCCTTGGTGAAACTAGTCTTGGTGCCCTTTTTCAGAGGTCAATTGTTGCCTTAAAATAGAGTGAAATATTCTTTCTACAAACTAAGAATTTCTGTGTTAACTTGTGTATGTGATATTTTTAAAAGTGTAGTGTAACTGTGTCTCTCTTTTCTGTGCTGCCAGGGATGAGGGAAGACTCCTACTTCTTTGGAATGCGAGGCCTCGGTCACTATGGCTGCATCCCGCAGGACGGAGGACAGTTCTTACTCTACTCTATAAATGGAGACAACGATTTAAAGAGGTGTTTTGCAGAGGAAGATTTTCATGAAATAATTGACTTCAACGATCTCCCAAATTCTCTCTTTGCTTGTAACGTTCACCAGTCTGTGTTTGAAGATGAGGACAGTAAGGTACAGTGTCAGTTTCCGTATTTTCAGTGTAAAAGAAACATATGCCTTGTGTTGGTGTTTATTGCAGTTTCAATGAAACAGATTTATCTGTCTTGTACAAAGAAACTGGATCACAAGCCATGATGTTTATTTCAAGAGCTTAACAGTCTTTTTGTCAACTGCAGTAAACAAAAATGTTTTGCTTTTGTTCAGGTTTGCAGAATACTGAAATGTGGGTATGTGTCTTCATAACAACCATAGTTGCAGTCACGATGGAGGTAGCAAAGTTAAACGTGAGAGTTTTTCCCACTCCACTTGCT
This sequence comes from Tringa tobata, assembly GCA_033628505.1. NCBI lineage: Eukaryota > Metazoa > Chordata > Aves > Charadriiformes > Scolopacidae > Tringa > Tringa tobata. Next base: position 2,336,808 of record JAHREE010000422.1, on the reverse strand, counting down.
GATCGTGTACTACTGTGGTGGGAGGCTGCCTTTCTTGTATTTTCTCATTGAATCATTTAGGTTGGAAAGGACCTTCAAGAACATTGAGTCCATCCATCAGCCCAATGCTGGCAGGTCCATCACTAGCCATGTCCCTCAGCAACATGTTTATGTGTCTCTTAATGCCTCCAGGGATGTTGATTCAGCCACTTCTCTGGGCAGCCTGTTCAAACACTTGATAAACCTTTTGGTGAAGAAATCTTTCCTAATATCCAATCTAAACCTCCCCTGGTGCAATTTGAGGTTGTTTCCTCTTGTCCTGTTACTTGTTACTTGGTAGAAGAGATGGACACCCACCTTGCTACAACCTCCTTTCAGGTAGCTGTAGAGAGTGATAAGGTCTTCATTGTTTTAAGTTATTTGAAATATTTTATTTGGAAAATTCTAAAATGAATGGAGAAGACAGGAATATAAAACTGATAGCTTGGGGCTTTATTTTCTGGTGAAATTAGTGTAGGCTAATTGTCACAGGAACACGTGAGGCTACTTGAGTGTTTCAATTTGGAAACAAGCTGGCAGTGGTTAAGTGGGTTTTGGCTGGAACTGGCTGATGAGGTATCCAGATAAAACTACAGATTCACTGGATCCAAAGGTGGCCAGGTTGAACAAAGGCTCTTTAGTGGGGAAATTACCAGATGACAGGAAAATGAAAGACTTCTAAGGATACAGGTTTCCTTTTAAAGTACTGAATGTGCTGTCTGTTGAGGCAGCACAATTAGAATTGTTTGCATTTTAATTTTTAGACATCTTTGTCTTCCGTAATGGTGTCTTGTGTATGTTTGAGTACTACAAGGTAAAAGAAAATAAAAGTTCATACCACAGCACTAAACAAAATGGTCATACATATCAACAAATAAAAAAAATCCTACACTCTCAATTGCGGTCGTGGAAAACAGTGCACCATTTTATTGTATTTAAGTCCTTTTCCTAACAAGCATCTTGCACTTATGTTGTGCCATTTTGTGGTATTTTATAACCATCTGGTAAAGAACTTCACTAAAGTTGACGAGGTCTGAAAATCCAATTTTAAAGGAAGAAAAAAGAAGTCTGCCTAGAACTTCAGAATCTCTCTCCGTCCTGCAGAGGTTCTGTCCCTGCTTGCTGCTGAGCTTTCCCTTTTGGGAGCTGTATTCTAGTACTTAGCTGATGGCTTGGAAAATGGACTGGGTGATTCTGTAAGTATCTTTGGGGATAGCAATCCCCAGAGACCTGCAGGACTTAAGGATGTGTCTTAAGAACAGCATGTACATATCTGTGAACCATCAATGACATGGATTGAACAGCTCTGTTTGCAGGTAAGTAGTTACTCCTGTAAGTCTATATTTAACTAGATAGGATTACCTTCAGATTTCTCATTAAATCCAAGGACCTGGGGAGCTGATTATGATTTCTGTTATTCCTGTAGAACATGGACTTGTGTTCCTAGTTGATTAATACTTGTAATCCTTTCTATTATTAACTGTTGCTGCGGGGCAAGTGTTCATGAATGCAATATAAAATTTTGTCAAGTTACTAAGCTAAAGTTTAAAATCTGTACGCAATCACAATTAATAAATGCTGCAGACTATCATATCTTCAATTATATATTGATCCAATCTATATGGATCAATAATTTTTTTAAATTTTTTGAAGAACGTGTTACAGTAATGGTTATATCAACAGTAGTTTCATTGTGTTATCCGTTCTACAGAAAGTAAAGTTTTTTGCAATATATATTTGACTTTGACTCCTAAGCTACGCTTTTAGGAGGCAAATGGAGGTATGATTGGTTTGGAAGTTACAAGTTAGCTAGCAAAGAAAGCCACAGAAACCTGTCATTTTAAATGGTGGTTTTGATTTGGTATGTAAACTTGCTGCATAAGTAATAGTTAAGTAGATAAACTTCTGAGTGGCTCTGGCATGCAACAGTATTAATGTAAAGAATTTGTGCTGACAGCTCTAAAGTTACATTACTTGAAGTGTAAGAGGCTGAACTGTCAGGTTCAAACTTCTAACAAATATCTAAGCAATGTAGTCATTAAAGATAGGTTTTAAAAGCAGATGCCTTCAAAATAATTGTTTTAATTTGAAGGTATATAACTACTTTGTATCAGATATAGGTTAAATTCTGTTTTGTGCTTGAGTAGGGGCTTGCAGCAGCCCCGAGGGGGCACGTAGCTGCATGTAGACCTGTTCTGTGGATGTGCTGATTCCCTTTGTCTGTTCTCACTGTGTCCTGTATCAGATAGACCCTCTCACTGGTACTGTGTGGCTGTCCTGCACTTCTTAGAAAGGATTCACTTAGAAAGTGTTGCCTACCAAAAGTGATGATGGCATCTGCAGGGAACTTGAGCTTGGACCTTCATTTTCTGAGGATGAGGAATTCTTGCAGCTGAATGCTGTGTCCTTTGCAGACGAAGAAACTGTATCAGGCCAGGCTTGAGTCTTCTCCTGGCTGGCACCCTAAGCTCTCAAGGTGGACAGGGTAATGTCCTCATAAAGAGCTGTGGGCCCTGAGATCTGAAGACAAGTGTTGCCGTGTGGCTTAAAGGAAGCTGCTCAGGACTGACTGCCTGTTCTTAAACAGTGGCAGAAGAAAGGAGGAAGATGGATTAGTACTAGCTACATGTATCTGATTTTTAGATAGCAGAGCAGCTGGTCAAAAAATATTTCCCTACCTTTCAGACCTGTGTTCTTGGAAAGAAATCTCTACTTAGGTCAGGGGAATGCCCTGGATAGCTGGGCTGGTAATATGGGCATTTAAGGATTTGCACAGGATGGCTTAGCAGGTTCAATGCACCAACAGCTTGCTACAACTGAAGGCAGGTGGTTTTGTTGATCTCCACTCCCGTTCTGGACAACTTGCTCCTTTGTACAGAAAACAAAATTTTACATCCATAATGTGACTAGAAAATAGTGAGCTTTTTAGTTTCTAAGGAAGAACAAAGGTGTGGAGAAGTAGGTTATCCAGCAGGCCTGTTGCATAGCTGGAATCACATTCAGCTGTGTCCCCATCATGGTCCTGTGTTCTGATAATTTGTTTTGGCATATAACCTGTTACTGGTAGGGGCAGATTTTGGTGTGTTGTGGTTGGTTTTTTTTTGAGTGTACAGCGCTGACTTTCAGTACTTAAAGGGGGCTTATAGGAAAGATGGGAACAGACTTTTTAGCAGGACCTGTTGCGATAGGATAAGGGGTTGTGGCTTTAAACTGAAAGAGGGAAGATTTGGACTAGATAAAAGGAAGAAATTGTTTACACTGAGGGTGGTGAGACTCTAGCCAAGGTTGTGCAGAGAGGTGGTAGATGCTCCATCCCTGGAAATGTCCAGGGTCAGGTTGGATGGGGCTCTGAGCAACCTGATCTAGTTGAAGATGTCTCTGCTTATTGCAGGGACCTTTGAAGGTTCCTTCCAACCCAAACCAGTCTATGATTCTGTGACTTGCTTGGCTTATGGAAGTCTTATTGTAAAGAAGCTAAGAATAAAGTTGCTCGTAAACCCTGGGATTTGCCATGTCTCTTGGAAAAACTGATAAGAGTTACTTACGTGACCAAGATATGGCAAAATTGAGACTGTTATTTTTGGCTGACAGTGTGACTGGGAGGTGCTGCTCATCTTATCTTTCCTGATAAAGCAATTGTGGTGTCGAGCCAAAGGGCACAACTCTGATTACTCTAAGGGTGGATATGTGTGTGTTTTAACAGTTAATTGCTACACGTAGCCCTCAGGCTTTCTGGATAGTAACCCTTTTGTTGTGCTTTTGTTACGCATGTATTACAGTTTTGTAAAACCAACCTTTCTATAATGGGACTGTAACTTCCTTCAGGCTGCAACTGGTAAGCACACTGTCAAAGGGAAGCAGATAACTCTGTCTTTTAAGATGGTTTCTTCAGATGCTGTGACACCTCAGGAGATGCTTATGCAAAACTGTCACTGTTAGAATATGCTTACGTCAGGGAAGGATGTGTTTCCTCAAGCTGTTTAGATGCTGTATGTTCTTCTTTTTTTTTCTACTGTTTTGGTTCAAGTTGGATCTGTTAAGCTTGGTTTCATTTCGGATAAAGAATGATGAATCAGTTTCTGAGCATTTTAGTTATGGTGGAGCTGCCTAGCAAATGATAGCCAAAGTCCATTAAGTGCTTTTTCTTGCCAATGTAATTAAAACCAATAGGAGATACTATTTTGCATGAGAAAATAGTGACCAAATGTGTCTAGCTCTGGACTTTGTCATACAAGGAAGATATGGACATACTGGAGTGAGCCATGTTCTTTTCAGTGGTGCAGGACCAGAGCCCATGAGCACTACCTGAAACGCAAGAGGTTCCCTCTGAACATCTGGAAGCGCTTTTTTTTTTTTTTTTAATTGGGAGGGGGCCGGGCCCTGGTACAGGTTGCCTAGAGAGGTGGTGTGGCCTCCCTCCACGGAGGTGCTCAAAAGCTGTCTGGATGTGGTCCTGGGTGGCTGGCTCTAGGTGGCCCTGCTTGAGCAAGGGTGGATTGGAGAAGATGACCTCCAAAGGTCCCCTCCAACCTCCACCAGTCTGTGCTCTCGGAAATGTATGTATAAGTGTATCCTAATCTTCTGATGGGGAGGGTCAATGTGTGAATGCAAGACTGGGGAATGAAGGTGATTTAAAGAACACATTTCCTGAACTGTGAGCTTAATGGAGGTAGGGTGAGGAAGAGACGAGTGAAGAAGTTAAACTAATAAGTCAATCGAAGAGATAATCCTACTTAAATGGGCGGACTTTATTATTAAAAGAGTTACTATTTTCATGATGGATTCTTTCACATTAGAACTTAATTTACATATGTTGGGTGACTGCTTGCTTTTCCTACAGAAGCCTGTATTAGACTTCAGTTGACTTTTTTTTTGGTAAGATGTATTATTGAGCTTGGGCCTTTAAAAATACTTAAGGCTACTTCAGGTGACTGCTGGAATATTTGTCCAAGGATGATGCTTTAGGAGAACGCTGTAGCCTTACTTGGAAAGGCTTTTTTTTCCTTTGTACTTACATTCAGCTTTTTCAACAAGGCACCTCTTCATCCTGCTATTTTATTTTTAAGGTGCAGTGAAAGACACCGGACTGTTCAGTGGAGTGCTGTGTTGTCTTTAACTTTTGTATGTTAATTCTGGAACTGAAACATTCTACTGATGCTTTGACTCTGAAGCATATAATTGAAATGTGTCTGTTCAGTGCTCCTTCTAAACAAAGTGGAGCCGGTGTGTCTGCTGCCACGTGTGAAATGTTTCTCTGGGTCCATTTTCCTACAGGCGAATCCCAGAAGATGCTCTAGGAGACAGGCTTTGTTTCTGCAGGGGAAGATCTGTTCCTTTCACCTTCATTTTCAAAAATCTAGATTGTGAAGTCAAAACCTCTTTGGTCATATTACATCACTGAAGCCTCTAGGTGTTGAATCATCATTCTATTTAGAGGGTGGCACACTTCTTTTTAGTCTAATATTAGGATTCAAGCCTGGACTCAGTGGAAGGTCACCCCAGCAAAGATGAAGTCACTGCTCCAAGGCTGGAAAGGAATGCAGGCTTCGTTCTGCCTTCCTGGTACACTTGCTGTTCCTTTGTTTTACTTTCAGTTTTTCTACCTTTTAAGGTTGTCGTCTGTTGATGTGATAATGTTATCAGAAACTGCCACTTGAAGCAGACCATGCCTTGTGCTGTGGAATCCTTACCTACTTCGTTTCGTTATGCTTTGTAAATGGGATGAATGTTATTCCCTGTCATTCTGTAAAAATGGAAGTGTTTCTTTAGTACATGCTGTATATGCATCTAGTAAAATGAAAATACAGAGAGTTGCAAAGAGAGGCTGCAGAAGCAGTGTCCTTCAGCACTTCATGAATCATAGCTGCCCTCCAGGAATCCTATCTTGTGCTTCTTCCTGGGCGGTGCTTTACAGACGTCTAAGAACTCCTTTTTTTGTGCGATCATGGAAGCACTATGATTCTATGAAATATAGATAAAGGAGCCTGTTCTTTCTCTGAGAAGTATGCTGTCTAAAAAAAATTAATTTTCCATGGCATTTATATGTTATTCTGTAACTCATTTCAAATACTTTATTGCACTGATACGGTTCACAGAGACAGTTATTTCAGCTGAAAATGCCTACGAACTTCTATGCTCTGCATCTGAGATCCCATCTGACTGCTGGAGGGACAATCCCAACTTCTTCAGCCCCATTACGTGAGTCCTCTCTACAACCTAAAAGAGCTGTTGATATTTGTCATTCATAAACCTACCTGAGGTTACTTTCTATGGTATAGCTGCTGGACTGTGGTGGTCAACTAGGCATTGACAGATGGAAAGGGATGCTGGTGTGACAGCTCCTCTGTGTGGCTCTTCTGTGCTTGACTTGGGAGTCAGTTGTGAGTTATGTTGAGGAGCTCAGATAACAAAACTGGTCGCTTCATGAAGTGGGACATGCTGTATCATATGAATTATCTAAACATGAGTGGCACTGGGATGAATGGCACTCGTATCCAAAGCATATGAGTGTCTACAACTCCCTAGGAGTAGAGAACCACAGGAACAGTAAGGTGCTCGGGTTTTACTGGAGAGAGAGCAATAGTGAAGTTAACCTTCATTGACATTTGGGATCTACTGAGTGGTCGTGCTGGTTGGGGGGAAGAAAATGAATTAATTTTGATTGGTATGATTTTCATATTTAGAATTTTAATATATATAAGGAGTTTATTTAAGGTTACTCATTTTGCTGTTAACAAGACAACTTGCTGAGGTTACTGAAGGCAGCTCATGTATTTATATATGTGTGTAGGGTCTGACACTAATTTTCTCTGAGGTGATCTGCAAAATTTCTAATGTAACTGTAAGAAGTCATTAGTCTGGTTTAGGCTGTTACTGAAAGGCTTCAGCATTTCTAATGTCTTTCTGGAAAAACACATAAGCTTTATGATTTGATAGCCGTTGAAGAAACACCGAGATTATAATGAGATTGTGCCGTTGTAACGGAACAGTCAAGTTGAATGTGTGTGTGTGTGCACACTTCATCCCATGCAAGTAGAAGGTATACTTGGCCACAGTTATCCTGCTGGCATCCAGGAATTACTGAGCTCCAAATATTTTTCAGTTCAATCAATTTTCAATTCCCGCTCTGAAAATGTGCGGTGGTTTGGGTTTTGTTTTTTTTAAACAACAAAAAAACTTCAACCCACCAAAGTAACAAGTATTTCTGGGTCTGAAACACCACTGTCTGTAATGTGGATGCTGTCTAATAATTTATACAGTACTTGGGGTTATTTTCCCATCTGTGCACAGGGTGCTTGGTCGCACTAATGCCCTTGTTTCGATGGGAGAACGTGCCTGGCAAAAGACCAACTGGGTTAAAGGTAGGCCTGCATTCGCTGCAGCTGAAGCTTGGGAGTAGCGCTTCAAAGCATCTAACTATACTAGTTGTTTGTAAATTACAAAAATAAACTGATTAATGTTCTTTCCAGAGCACACAAGGCAGCAGTTACTGTCTGCTTTTTAAATTTGGAAACTTAGTTTTCTCCTTAAGAGTAACTATGGAAAAAATTCTTCTAGTATTGGCTTTCGGTGGACATGCTCTACTCGGCAGTCTAGAGGGAACATATTATCTCAAGAAACCAGGGTGGGTGGGAAATCTTTCCTGGGAAAGGACCATTCAGGGCAAGTACTTCAGATTTTTTTTTTGTACAGGAATATAATTTTCTTATCAGTTCTGTTAAAGTATATAGAGTTTTGAATAATAAGACATTTTAACAAAGATGTTGGTAAATCCATGCCAAGGTTTATGAGGACCTTGTGTTGTGGCATGAGAAAACATAGGCTCTGGGAGCCAGAGGGAATTGCAAGGTCTTCTCTGTAAGTCAGTAAAGAATCATTCTGTTAATTACTCCTTTCTGTAGGACAATGGACTCTGCAGTTTTCTGTCTCCTGTAAAAGGTTGAATTAAATTGCTGGACGTGAATGCCTTTTGATCTCTGAGGAAGTCGAGATCTGGCCTGGAATGCTGAGGCTACTATGCCTTCCCTCTCAATTTCCTACCAGTGTCAGCTGGGAAGCTGGGTTCAGCCAAGGACTTATGCTGACAGAGAAGTTCTGTTGTTGGTTTTTTTTTCCCTCTGTTTATCCTGCTTGAAAATATTTAAGAGTTTGACTGCATGTCCGTGGAATACTGAATCTTCTTTTTCCAGGATAATAGCAGGTTACGTTGCTTTCTGGGATGACAAGAGAACTTAGCAGCAATCCCTCCGTGCCATTTTATACTGTTTCCTATTTAGCAAATTTGAGAGAGTCTGATTTATTGTAACTGGTGATACTTGCTATTCTTGACCTGTATTTTTTTGGCTTTTTTTCTTGTCTGGCAATTGAAGGTGTGGCACGTTGGTGTAAATCAATATAAAAGCCGAGAAGATACGTACCAGGTCATACTTGGAATAAACCACAGCAATGACTTCTACAGGAACTCCCTTGCATTTAATTAAAACTTTTATGTTGGCACAGTGTATTAAAGCAAGAAGTTGACCCTTCTGATATATTCAGACACAAGCAAGGGCTACATTTTTCAATGGAAAAACCTGTCTTTATGTAGTTTATAGAAAAGTCTTTGGTTTGTTCTACTAAGTAGTTCTTATCAGCCAATATCTGCTAATAATCCAACACAGATTTGCGTGTCTCTTTCCAGTAAACTGTCATTCTGAAGTCAACAAAAATACTGTTTTTCTAGCTGATAGTAATCAAAAAGTGCAGTAAAGCCATTCTAATGTCGTTAGGGCAGCAGCTGTTCCTTATTTTAATACCATCGGAGGTCCTAATCCATCCACAAGTTCTGATATCAGTTTTCTGGCCCAAGGAAAAGCCTTCAAAATGAAGGTCAACCTTCGTTACCAATGCATAAAGACATTGCATTAAAGACAGAAGCTACCTTCTCACTTAATCACATTCGAACAGTAAATTTCCATCTCCACAGGTTATTGAAGGGAATTTCTGAAATGTTTCATACCAAATATATGTTAAGAGCACCTCACCGGGGTTTAATGCAATTAGTAAGTCAAATAATGCTTCATAGAGGTAGGAAAAAAGTTAATGCTTGAAAAGGAATGTCGTCTTGGAACATGATTTGAGGTAAAACAGTGAAGAAGAGAGAGGCAGCAGCTTTGGGATGGTGGCATTGGTTAACACAAATTCTGCACAGTCTCACAAGTAAGAGATCATAGAGTTGAATCAAGGTGAAATTAATTATCTGTTACTTCTCTGCATTTGCAAACAGTTCTCTGGTGCCAGATAAATTCATGCTTCTTGGCGGTTGATGGAAGCTTCAGCATTTGCTGCAGTTGTATTCTCAGATCCAATCCTCAGGCAACAGATCTGCTGATAAACTGTACTGTTCTGTCAGCTGAGCATTTTGTTCAAATTCTTGGTTTCCTGGGTCATAGGAGTGTGTGAATGGTTTTAAAAATAATGTATCTTGTACTACTTTTATTGTCTTGCTCTAACGTGATTACTTTTAACTGTAAGTTCTTTTGCTCTAATTTGATTGCGTTTTATGGACACTTTACCCTGCTTAAATTACATGACTTTTGTACTGGGCTTTGAAATTTAATACAGGAGCAGATATGGTAGATGTAATGTGTCTGTCTCGGAGGGATAAGAGAAACCTCCTCCATGTGATGGAGACTAATGAGCTGGAAGTTCAGATGACAGTAGAATGGGAAAAAGAAATTACAGTATTCCTGGCAAGAGAGTAATGAAGGCATCTATTACGCTGCAGCGGGGCGGATTCAAATCAGTATGTGTTGTCTTTAATTGGTTTTGCAGTTAGTCTAAAAAGCATAAAGATGCTGTAAGACTGCTGCATCCAATCATTTAGAAATTTTGCATTTAATGGTACTGGAACTAGTATTGGGGAGAAATATAGTAGTTTCATTCCTGTGTTTCCGGGGTGGGGCTGGCTTAGAAGGGAAGAACAAAACTGAAAACTTGATAAGATGCTGAGGAAATAAAGCACCAGCCCTTGGCTGAGTGGGACTGGGCTCTGGTTTAAAGCCTCAGTAGCAGACTGGTGTATACCATGGGGCTGATTCTAAAAGCCATGATAAAACTCATGCAGTCATGTCTTTTCTGTTCTTGTTCTTCATGACTCTTCTGAATATAAGAGTCTGGGAACTAGAGATCTTTTTATTTGATTTTTTTTTTTTTTTTTCCTTTAGTTCCTGGGACAGGGCCATGTGGAGACTGAGAGCCCTGGTACAGCACAGACCCTGATCTGGAGGCTGGCTCCGATGCTGTATCAAACATGTATATTAGCAAATTTACTTTATTTTGGCAGTGGTTGCTTTCACTTTCTTGCCTTTGTAAAGCTTTTGGGTGGATTTTCCCAAGAATATCTGTTTAATAAGTAAGGAGAAAATTCAGGTTGTGTGATGAAATTTACTTAAATGAATAACTTCTAGCCCCATCTTGCTGTTACCTCCTAGTGATCCTTGTCCTGTGAATAGATGTGCGTGGCTGCTTCTCACCATCTGATTGAAAGCTTTTGGTCATGGGCAGTTCCTGGTTCCTTTAAAGCCTGCTGCTCTCAACAGGAATTGCAGGAATATTACACTGTCCTTCCTTCCTGTGTCCTTCTGCAAATCCCCTTATCTTTGGTAACTGTAACTACAAATCTTCCTTGTCACTACAACCAGTTCATTTCAGGTGTTTCTTTAAACGTAGTATCCCTTATATCTGCTGTGTGCTCTGTAGCACAGCATCTGATAAGAGCATTTTAACTTTGTTTGAAATTAGAGGGAGAAGCACGGAGCACCAGTGGTACAGGGGGTGTTTTTTTAGGAAGATAATCTGTCTTTTTTTCTATTTTAGTTTCAAATGGTTTAAATAATAAAGCTTATACCTTTTAATAACTATTTCCAAAATAAATAGCTTTATTCGTTACTGATTGTCTTCATCACCCTTATAGGTTTGAAACTGAGGTTTTTCTGACTCCCTGCTGTTTTATGACCTACATGTAGCAGAGACAGTCTGTCTTGTGTATGTATTTAAATTCTGAGAGCTTTTTGTGAAGGTGACTGTCACTTGCTGAAACATAGTTCAGATTATCTATTCAAAACTCTAGGCTTTCTGTTGATCTAAAATGTATCAGATTGACATTATGTAGTGACAATGAAAATTAAAGCATTTAAAACAGTTTGTCCAAACCACATATCTGCATTTCATGTATTTACTTCGGGTCTAAGAATTAAATCCTTATCTAATATTTGCCAGAGTATTAAACCACAGAGATGAATGTATGCCTTATCTATACCTCTGCTGAATACACTACAAAATAAGATGAGACACTTTTAATTCCTATCTTCCATTCCCAGTACAATCTTGGTATTTTTTCCAGCTCGTTCTTTTTTTTTTCCTGTCAGTAGGTCTTGCACAGATCTACACTTTGAATGAGAATTATTCCAATGTAAAAAAGCAGACCACTAACTATTTTCTGGTAATATATCTGGAAGTGGGGTGAGTGGAGTCTGAACACAAACGTTAACAGATACTGGGGTCTCAGAAAATGCTTTATAAGCTGAATGGCACATGAGGACAATGACTGTTTTAGGATTTTGTGTCTTATAAGTACCCCAAATATGCAGTCTACGGTTCCTGGATAGGCTGGTCTCCTTGAAATACTTGGTACCTACCTTGCTTTTTCTTCTATGTCTGCATTAGCAGTTAATGTCCTCCCTGCCTTACTTTTGAAGGACTTTCAGCAATTCTTTATCCGTGTTCTTGTAGCTATTAACCCCAGACCACAGGTTATGTCAGTATCCTGTGATGCTGATTTTTAGCAAAACTTTAGAGTCTTGTTAATGCTTTCTGTATGGTTGAGTTTTCGGATCAACCCATATATAGATGGTGATTCAGGTGTGGGTTTTTTCATTTTTGAGGTCCTGTCTTAGATGTGTGTAGGGTGGGGTGAAGGTGAATATTTGAACACAGATGTATCACTTCTGAAAACTTGGATAAAACATTGATATTGTGGAATTTGAGATTAAAATTAGGAAAGTGAAATGCAGTGTTCCACTTCTTTCTGATCTCTCCTTGCACCTAATAGTCATGCAGCAAGTCACCTTGCTAGCGAAGATAAACTTAACTTATATCCATTTAGACTATTTCCATTGTATAAAGGAAAATCCTGGCTGGTACAGGAAAAAAAATCCACCATGCTTTCTGTGAATAATCCACTGTATGTGAACTAAAGGACATCAGAATGTGTGTGCTCGGGTTGTATCGAGTGCCATGGGTGCCATCTGCTGACTCCTTTGCGTACCACAGAGCTTGTCAGCTGGGGGAAGAAGGAAAGATACGTTAAGGAATGTAGTTATAAATACCCTACCATTCAAATACTAAATATAATTTTTAATCCTTGCTGATTTTGTGCGATATGACCAACAGTGTTCACCCTACTTCAGCCCTGCAAAGTAGTTTTACAGAGTAATTATTCTTACTATCAGTGTTCTTTTGCATTGTTTTTGCTTACAGTGAACCTAGATCTTAATTTTTACAGTGTAGTGCAGCTCATAGTCTGAACTCAGCTTTTAGCCATACATTTTGTTGTCTTTTCCACTTTTTAACATCTCTGGTTTGTTTTTTTTTTTTCCTCATTCTACTTGTAATATTCCATCTATGGTATCCTGCCTGTGTGTGGCCAGGAAGTGAGTCTGAAATAATTTATGTGCTTGCTTGCAAGGCTGGTAAAATAGATTCTGGTGTCCTCAGTGAACGTACCGGTGGTGCTACCAGGTAGGGTGGTATAAATAGTTGGCTATACCTGATTTAGTAACAAAGCTGAGAGGAGGGGCAGACCGGAGGAGTGCAGATTAGCCAGACCCTAGAGTAGTTTATGGCCTATTTATTAAATTGGATTTAAAGGGAAACTTCTGTTTTGTCCTTGTGCATCATAGTTTTCTTTAAAACCAAAATTGATATGTTGCTTTGTCACTCAACTGAATGTCAGTGAGAATCTGCTGAGAAGAAATGAAATCCTAATAAGCACGAAAATGTAATATCTAATGCTATAGTCTTGGGCTGTGTGGCTGCTGCAAATCAAATAATGTTCTGGCAAGGGTTCCAGCACTATAATGTGAGATAAAAGTTTTCAACTGAATTGTTAAAATGGTCCATGACACGCTTTTGGCTGAGGACAAATAATAGTTTCCCCTAACAACTTCCAGGCGCAGTTTGGGAGTCTGCAAGGTCCCTGGGATCATTCCCAGGAGCCATTTCAGAAGCTAAGAGTTAAGTTTCCTTGAAATAATTTCACTTTCACTTAATAGCGTAGATGTGGCCAGCACGTGGCAGTTTGCATCAGGGCCCCAAGTGCAAAAACTGGCTTCAGTTACTGTGACCAGCCTCACCTTCTACTTACTGGTTTAGGAGCTCCGTTTTGGCTCTGGTCCCATCTCTTTCTCCTCCTGACTGCCTGGATAGACCTGGACCTGTTTCCATTGCTTTCTGTGACCAGAGCTAGCGATGGTTGGTGTGACCAGCACCCTGTTCTGCCCACTCTGTTTAGATGCTGCCAGATAGATCCTTGTCTGTACCACTGTGGTCACCCTCAGATTTCGGCTAGTCCTCATTCATGGAGCAGTTTTGCTCTTGCTACTCCATGACAGTTGACCTCAGGGCTCAAAAATAGGCCTTGACACTGCTTAACTTTTGTCATGTAGAAGTAGCTCTGGTGTCCTGATACCAGTCTAAGCCTGCTGGATTAACTGGAGATTTCTCATGTGATATCTTGGGGTCACATGATTGAACATATGGTCAGGGTTTAGGCTGGTTACTCATGGAAGCATTGCGTATGAAATAGGGACAATAAATCTAGTGGGGGATAAAGAACGCATTTTAGAGGGTTGTGCAGAATCAAAGGCTGGGTGCACCTTCTTTATGAGACTCTAGTGTAAATGAAGAGGTGGTCCAGAGACTTGACACAGCTGAAAGCAGAATGCAAAGGCAGATCCTGATGGAAAGCAGTGTGGCTTCAATCTCAATGAACCTCGATGCCAGAGATGATGTGCTGAAGGTGCTTTGCTAGTGTCTGAACCCACCTGTGGCGGTGCTGGGTTGAAATTCGGTGCACGTAAGTCAGAGATGGATGTTGAGAGAAGTTTATAAACATTCTTTCTTCCTGTTGCCTGATCTCCCAAACCACAGTAGAAAATGCAGTATCTATAGAGGAGAGTAATATTTGAAAATCTTGGAATGATACCATCAAGACTCTATTTCCTACCCAGCTTTATTTGCATTTAGCAAAATATTTAATAATCCAAAGTTTGTTTTTTTTCTTCCTTGTAAAGACAAAAGCAAAATATTTGGAAGTGCTGTGAAGGTATGTGCTTGGGTTTTTCCAGCTTTTTTGATTCTTTCACAGAACTTGAAGCTGGTTTTCCTGCTTTGACTTCAGTTCAATGGAGCATGTGGTTTGTCTTTAAAATTCCAATTGAATCGTCCATGGTTGAATGATAATGAAACTAGTGTTTTGTTTCTCAAAGAATTTGGTTCTTGATTACCTGAGGTGGTCTGTTGAAACCCATTTTGGCTGAACAAAAAAACCCTATGGAGTTCTCATCATGGCCTCCTTTGGAATAAATCAGGTAGATGGCTGCCTACTTTGTCAGAAAGATTAGAGAAATCATCTGAAATAGGAATTCATACAGTTCCTTTGCCTTCGCATTTTTGCTCTTGCTGTTTGCTTTCCTCTGGATCACAGTCTTGCTTGCAGATTATAAAATCAGAGGGTGCTGCTGTGTGCATGTGTGTCTGCTGTGTGCATGTTTTGTCTGTCACTTCAGGATGTAGGTTCTAATTTTCAAGTTACTTTGACTTAAACTAGAGCATGCTTCTAGAAGATAATATATTTTCTAAAATCTTGTTTGTAGTATTCATGTGCATTACCATGATATGTTTGATGGATACATGAAACTTGAGTTATGCATAACTTCACAGAATGATACAGGGTTGGAAGGGACCTCTGGAGATCATCTAGTACAAACCCCCTGCCAAAGCAGGTCCACCCAGAGCAGGTTGCACAGGAATGTGTCCAGGAGGGTTTGGAATGTTTCCAGAGAAGGAGACTCCACTGCCTCCCTGGGCAGCCTGTTCCAGGGCTCTGCCACCCTCAAAGTGAAGAAGTTCCTCCTCATGTTTAGGTGGAACTTCCTATGTTCAAGTTTGTGCCCATTCCCTCTTTTCCTGTCACTGGGCACCACTGAAAAAAAGAGACCCATCCTCTTGACACCCTCCCTTTATGTATTTATAAGCATTGATCAGATCCCCCCTCAGCCTTCTCTTCTCCAGACTAAAAAGACCCAAGTCCCTCAGCCTTTCCTCATAAGAGATGCTCCAGGCCCCTCATCATCTTTGTAGCCCTCTGCTGCACTGTCTCCAGCAGTTCCTTGTCCTTCTTGAACTGGGGAGCACAGACCTGGACACAGTATAAACTTCAGAGAGTTAATACAGCCACTCAAACTCTGAATTAAAACACTGCAGACTTGAACACTGCAGTTGAACTGAAGGTGAGTAGGAATATCTGCAAAGCTTGAGCAGAACATTTTATGCAACTGAAATTTAAGTGCTCTGCAGTGCTGAAGGCAGCCTTCCAAAAAGCAAGTATTGATATAAGCACCACAGGAAACCGATTGCTTCTCAGTGCTTTACATTAATAAATTGCTTTAATACTTCTTAATTGTCTGCCGAGCTTAGAATCCTAATGTGTTTTTAAATATCCAGTGTCTAATATATATACACCTCGCACTTTCATATTTGCTCAAGATTTTGAGTGTCCTACTGTGCTAGCTAATTTTTGATGAAATAGCCTCACTGCTGCACTGATAACAGTAAACTGAATCTAGAAGTGTGGGAGTTTTTAGACTAGTTAACAACTTTTCAGCGCTTGGGAAAAGATCTTGGTCTTCTAAGGTGAGATGAATGGCTGGTAGTGAGATGAATGTAGCTGATTCCTTTTAAACAGGTAGGTCAATGCCTGTAAAAAAAATAAAAATGTCTAGAATGTGTTGGAAAGGTTTAGAATCTGGCCTGTGGGGAGTGATGGTGGAAATCAGTGCATGAAAACTTGAATTACAAGGAAAAAAAAAAGAGGCCTGAGGCACATAAAAAAAAGTACTTGGAACAAATGCAAATCCTGTTCCTGGAGACTTAGTTTTGCGGTCTCCCTGTACTCCTAAAAGTGTCACTAAAGAGGATGTTATTTACAACAAGAAAGGTCAACCTTCCATTCCACCCCCCCCTTGAAACTGGAAGCTTGAATCTCTTGTTTTCTTGGCCCTTGAGCACAGCTACTCTGAGTTTAAAGTAATTTCAGTCCACTCTTTGCCTTATGTACTTACTGCTGCTGAACTAAGGAAAAGGTAGTAGCTTATTTTTGTGAGGGAAACATCTGCTTCTCGACACTGATATGTGAATGTGAGCTTTTCTCTGCTTTAGGATCTTTTCCTTTTCACAGTTGGAATCTCTCATCTGTCTAAATAGACTCACCAGAAGGTGGGGATAAGGACCTTATTAAAAGCTTGGAAAGGAAACATGGGAGCTTTTTCTTTACTTTTCTGCTTCTTCCCGCTACTTTAAATTGTCCACTTGACAAATGCCAGTAATTCAAATCATAATATTGTATTTCAATATGATTCCACTTATTCTCTCAACTCTCCTTACCGTGATTTGAAAAAAACCCAAGACTATGTAGGTAAAATAGCATTAAAATATTTCTTTCTAGTTCTTGGTGGTTTTTTTCCTCCCTAACCCCTGTCTATTCCCTCTCAGTCTTTGCCCCCATCAATGTGTTTAGCTGTGATTTGTGCACATTCTGGTCTTCGTACCAGCTGACACGAAGGTGTTTGTACCTCCACCCACAAAGGAAATGATCCAAGACACACACTGAGTGGAAGATCCTTAGTGGATAGTTTGGTATCAGTGCTGTGGAGAGGAAGCACAACCGATTGCAGACCTGTTTGGGACTTGGGTCCCAAGTCCCATTCATGGATGCATCTTTCTATCCTGACCAGGCTGCTTTACGTGTAATGGAGGGCTCCCGCCTACTGTAGCAGGGATGTTGTTATGACAAATGTATCATGAGAATTATTTAAGGTTACAGGTAGCCCCTGACCTTTTCTATTTATTTTTTTTTTAAGAAAAGGAGGGGAGGGGAAATACTGTTCCATTAAGATAATTAAAATCTGATCCATGTTTATGCATATTTGTTGTCTTAACTTGGCAAAGCCCTACTGAAGCATATAGGATTACTTGGAAAGCAAGGTAATGCATAAGATGGATAAAGTTTCAACCTGGCTTAGATGAATGGGATCAGCTAAAATGTGCAGTAGTAAATTATTTACATAAATTTACAGTATGTTTTGAACAAAATAGGAGGATTGAGTACTGAGGCTGTTCATAGCGCAGCCTTGGTCAGGAGACTGGTTTTGTTAAATAACTTGATGATACTCTAGCTTTATCTTTGTATCTTCTAATTTAAGAATATATTGCTTATGTTCTCTCCACTTGACTGTTTAGGGGAATTGGGAGAAATCTTAAGTATTCTGATCTTTATGGAGAGGGAGGATGTCCTCCAGATATACACAGAAATACTTTGCAGAGCTAATTAGTAACTAATGGGTATCGTCGCTTTGTAATGCATAGAGATAGTTAACTAACTGAATGGACTGAAAAGAATGCTTCCTGATATATTTGAATACATCAGTAGTTTTAAATGCCTTAAACATTAAAAAAGTGTATCTTCTTTGAGGCATGCAACCAAAAAGACTAATCTCTTTGACCTATAATGTGATTTTGAATTTTACTCTTCTGTATCAAAAGTTGAAGTTCTGCCATTTTTAGTTCCTTCTGTTGTATGCTCGTTTAACTCTAGTGCTGTGGGCCATAAAAGACCTCTAGATGAACATGCAGTTTGGGATATATTCACTTTACAGATGCTGTAGAGAAATTGTTTTTATAAACTTACTCTCTTTTGTAGATGGCCCTGGGAAGAACAAAAAAAAAAAACTAATTTAGGGTTATTACTAATCCCTTGATGCTGCACTGCTTCCTACGTGAGAGCATTTTCTTAAAGAAGGATGTAAGTTCTTGATATCAAATTCTGTCTTTTTGTAGTTCATTTGATGTGAATTGCAGTTATTTGGGAGAACAATTATTTTTGCTTTAGTAACTATTGGGATCAAAACTTGATCCCCGTATTCATACTGACCAACAGTTTTCCTCTGGTAGCAGTAGTATGCTGCATGAAGCTTTCAGAAGTTTATGCCCACTTGGCATATTAAATCGAAGATTTACCAATAGAAATACATTCTCATGACTTACCAGCTAGGAAGTTACAGGTGCTAAGCTGATGTCTTTATTTTCTAATTATTTCACATGATGATTTACTTCCCTTATTTGTAACTTATACTGTATCATAAGCATATTAGGACTGTGATGCTTGTTAGCACAGCACCTAATACAATGTACCAGATTCTAGAGGAATAAACACAACCAAAATGGGTAATAAAGCCCTAGTGATGCCAGGAATGCTTTTTGGGTAGATATGACTCATGTCCCTCTTATTTCAGATTTATACAACTTCAACTTTACAATTAATCCTAGACCACACCATTTAATTATGAACTTCGTGTTTTAAGGTACTATTTGAAAAATGGTTTTACTGTGTGTAGAAAGAATTAGGGTAATATATTTACATAAACTCTGTGCAATGATTACTTTTTTCTATACTCTGAATATGTAAGGGCAGATAATAAGTCTTCCTACCAGTTTGACTTTTTTTTATTCTGCTTTTTTTTGGTGTTGCGTGCGTGTATGCATGTAGTATGTGTGTGCATGCATACTTGAGAGAAATAATTCTGATATGGAAGTTAACTGATTTTATTGGGCTAGCAGAAAAGTCAGGTAATTTTAAGCAAGGCAGTAGAAAGTCTACTTGCCAGACTTCGAACAAATGAGTTACTGGCAACTAAAATTGAGTATAAGAAACTTGGACAAGTACAGAGCAGCATAGAGGAGATATCACTGAATATTTTTTAGGTAAAGAAACAGCTCATTACTGTAACAGTTATTGTTTTATTTGCAAAACAACTTGTTCTAACTGGAATTCAGTCCTGTATCCATCTTATTTCTGTTGATAATACTGGCAGAGCCTACAGGCTGACAAGGTAAAAAGATGGTTTTGTATACGCAAAAGCCGCTGTGATGAAGTACACTGTAATTCAAAGTTTGGGTAAAGGTAGTGAGGTATTTAAATGTCCTTACAGTGATATTTAAGTGACAGCCAAGGAGTCAGCTTGACAGAGAATTGTCATACAAAAGCAAGGGAGTTTTTTCTAAGCAATGCAAAATATACTGTATTACCATATTAAGAATTTAACTTCTCTCTACTTGATGGTGGGGGTTTTTTTTTGAGCGTACAAGCAAGCAGACCTCCCTGCTTTTCCTCATGCAAATATTAATTTAAGAATCTGTAATGAATGTTAGTTTCAGACCTTCTGAAATTCCTTTTTGAGTTTGAGAGTGGCAGCGAGTATCCACTTCCCTGAGCAGAATGGCAAGCGTTTTATTTGCTGCATCCGAAGAGATGCTTTGTTTTCCCTAGGAGTGTTCCCCAAATTATCATTGGTGTCCTGAGCAATTTAGTTCCTGCACAGTATCTTCAGTGAATCAGAGACTTTGGTTGGAACGGATCTCTGGAGGCCATCTGGCCCAACCTTTTGCTTGAAGTAGGACTGTTGCCAGCACTAGATAAGGTCAGCGGGGATGCTGCTTTTATCAGCTCTTGAAACCCATGAAACTCCCCAGTCGCTCTGGGTAGGTGGCATCTGTGCCGCATTACCCTTCAAGCGGAGGAATTTTTTCTCTAATGTCCAATCGGGACCTCCCAAGCCATGACTTAAGGCTTTACCCCATATTTTACTATCTTTTTTACTGTCAATTTGCACTTTCAGCAAATCTGTAATTTCTCTTAATGCCCAGAATGCCTAGGAAAATACAGAACAGTATCTGCCCCAATACTGACCCTTATAATATTTTGCTTGCTGCCAAATGGCTGTTGAGTACTTGATTATTAACGTTTCAGCCTGTCATTTCAGCAAGTTTTCAACCCATTTTAATAGTCTGTTCATGTAGCCTGTACTTCTCAGCTTACAAATGAGATCATTGGGTAAGGATTTTGATAAGTCGGTCTTACTCAAAGCTCTTTAAAATGCTTATGAAACAGGTGATATTTGCATTATATTTGAATGCTTAGCATTAGCATGTTATTTGTTTTATGTGTGGTTTTGTTTTTTAATGGCCTACAAAGAAAGCTTCCAGACCCTGAAAGCTGAGCTACTGGATGGTCAAAGAGAAGTTATTTCTTTTTTGGAGGCAACTGAGCACTAGGAAAGACTTGCAGAACTTGCAGGGTAGGAAGGGAGGAAGGTTAAGAGAGGAAGAAAGCTGCAGCACAGCAGGGTTTGAAGAAGAGCTGGGAGCAGAAGCACAAGCTGCAGAGACAGTGGGAAAAGGCTTCCCAGGGAACCAGGGGCCAATGTGGTGAGATCTGTGCAGTGCAGGAAGCAGCTTTATTGCTGGATGGAAAGTCATCTGAAGGGTAACCCTTCTATCTGTGAGGATGCGGTAGACAGGGGCAATTTGCTTCCAACTGCGTTTAGTTTTTATTTTCTCCCTTTGTGACTTCTGCATTTTAAAATGTTCAAATCCTAGTCTTCAGTCACAGTTAACTGCATAACCTGCTACGTCAGCAAGAGCAGAGCCAGCTGGCCGAAAGAGGGGATTTATTTTATTTACTTGTGAAGCAATATCTGGAATAGTGCATCCTGTGTTGGGCTTTCTTATACAGAAAAGATGCAGACAAACTGGAGGGGGTCTGGAGATAACACATGGAGAGGCTGTCTGTGGGGGCTGGGTTTCTTCAGCCTAAGGAGGAGAAGACTAAAACTTGGGAAGGAGCTAGTCGTTGTCATCCTCAACTCTGAATGAGTATCTGTAGGGAAGAGACCCTGACCTCACAGGTGCACAACGAAAGGGTAGAAGGCAGCAAATAAAAATTGTGATTTGAGAAATTCCAACTGGATATAAGGGAAAACCAGTCTTTACAGTGGGTAAGCACTGAATCAAGTGCTGAAGGAGGCTGAGAAACCTCCATCCTTGAAGACTTTTTGGAATTTGACTGAACAAAGCCCTGAGCAATGTGATTTAACATTGAAGCTCTCCCTGCCTTCAGCAGGAGGTTACACTACTTGACCTCCAGAAGTCCTTTCCAACCTGGATGGTTCTACTGTCTCATAAGTCATACACTTATATGGCACTTTATTGGTGTATCCTGAAAAGTAATGTGGTTTTATGTACATGGGTATTCTTCTGCTCTTTGGCTTTTGAAGATCATTCAGCAAAGGCAGTAACTTCTTTGTGCTGTGGTTCTCCTGATACTGGCTTTGTAAAGTATTTCATCTTTACATGTGAACTCTGTGGCAAATCTGAAGAAAATTGATTCACTAGGTATGTCTGGTATCAGCCTTTTGTTTAATTGGCAAACGTAGAACTCTCTCGCATATAAGCTGCCACAGATGGAACACGGTTGGTTGCAAGCCTTTTAAAATCATGCTTTTATTTGGGGCTGGCT
>JAHREE010000422.1:2251193-2311326 GCA_033628505.1 Tringa tobata | reverse complement strand
GGTTGGTTGCAAGCCTTTTAAAATCATGCTTTTATTTGGGGCTGGCTCCTGGCCCTTCTGTGCATCGTTGTTATTGCAGATCAGAAGATCTCATTCTTCACGTTCCTTCCTGCATGACTGTGAAGAGATGGAAAATGGTTAGCATCATTCTGACACCAAACTTAATCTTACTTGCATTGTTGATAACATTTTAATTTTTTTTTATGATAGTGGCCAAGTACATTGTGCTTAAGTTCTTACTTCTTGACAACCTCTGTTAAAGAAAACTGTCTCTGGACTGAGATCTTGAAGGTGTGGGTCTGTAGAGGAAAATAGTTGTATGTTATCTGTGTGGGAATGTGGCATTTCCGATTACTTTTTAATCTAGTTTAAATCCTCTGGACTGAGCATGCTCACTGTGGTCCTGGAATGCATTTTCCACTTCAGTTTTGTCCAAAGAAATCCAGTTGGCACACCCAGCCAGATCACCAGTATAGAACAACGTGTGATAGGTGGGGGTTTTCAGGAGGCTTGCTTCAAAAGCACAATCCTGAACTAAATGGAAATCTAGATGCACCCATAAAATACTGTTGTGTATATCAAATGTACTGAAGTTGAGATTTTTCTCACCTGCTTGGGGAAACTTAGAATAATAAAGAATGCCTGGGGCCGTATTAGCATGATTCTTAGTCATGTAAACTATCTCAAACACTTTAAAAGAAAAATGTGGTTTTGGTACATAAATTAATCTCCCATCATTATGGGTTATATTCTGATCTTTGCATGTCTGTGGTGTGGAGCTACTGAACAGCCATCCACAAATAAGTTATTGTGTTGGGGTGTGCTTAGTTGAATTTCAGGCATGGGGAGACAGAATAAAAAGCAGAGGGGACAGAAGGGCAACTAATGGGGGAGAAAAAACCCAACATGTTAAAGATGGGTTTTGATATTGTAAATGTTAGTTATCCAAATGATAGTGTAAAATGTTAAATATGTGTGAAGTCATGCTTGACCAACCTGATAGTGGTCCGCGATGAGGTGATGGGCTCAATGGATGAGGGGAGAGCAGTAGATGTTTTTTATCTTGACTTTAATAAGGCTTTTGACACTGTCTGCTGTAACCTCCTCATACACTAACTAATGAAATAGGTACTAGATGAGTAGACAGTGAAGTGGATTGAAAAGTGGTTCAGCTGCTGGGCTGAAAGGGTTGTGATCAGCAGCACAAAGTCCAGCTGAAGATCAGCACTGGTGACTCACTCCAGGGGTTGCTGCTAGGGCAGCATCTTCATTAATGACTTGGATGATGGGTGTGAGAGTACCCACAGCACGTCTGCAGACAATGTAAAACCAGGAGGAGTGGTAATGTAAAACCATGGACCAGATGGGTGTGCTGCCATGAAGAGGGACCTCAGTAGGCTGGAGAAATAGGCCAACAGGAACCTTATGATGTTCAGCCAAGGGAAATGCCAAATTTTGCTCCTGGACGAGAACAACCCCATGTGGCAGGCTATGTTAGACAGTGAAGTGGATTCCAGAAATGGCCCTGAAGTCCTCATGGACACCAAATTGAACATGAGCCAGCAGCGCAGCCTGGTGGCAAAGAAGGCCAGAGACATTCTGGACAGTATCTTGCAGTCATGGCAGCAGATTTAGGGAGGTGATTGTTTTCTTCTGCTCTCTCCCATCTGAGTGCTGTGCTCTAGAAGAGTTCTGGGCTCTCCAGTACCAGAGAGACAGACATACTGGAGAAAGTCCAGAAATGGGCCATGAAGGTGATTCAGAGACTTGAGCATCGTCTAAGAAGAGGCTGAGAGAGCGGGGACAGTTCAGCCTGGAGAAGAAAAGGCTCAGGGGGGTTTTATCAGGATGTATAAGTACCTGATGGGGAAGAGTGCAAAAGATGAAGCCAGAATCTTGTCAGTGATGTTCAGGGAAAAGAAGTGGTGGGCACAATTTGGGAAAAAAAAAAGGAAATTTTATTTAAGTACTAAAAGAAAAATATGTTTTTTTNCAGGAACCTTATGATGTTCAGCCAAGGGAAATGCCAAATTTTGCTCCTGGACGAGAACAACCCCATGTGGCAGGCTATGTTGGGGACTGACTGGCTGGAAAGAAATGGCCCTGAAGTCCTCATGGACACCAAATTGAACATGAGCCAGCAGCGCAGCCTGGTGGCAAAGAAGGCCAGAGACATTCTGGACAGTATCTTGCAGTCACGGCAGCAGATTTAGGGAGGTGACCGTTTCCTTCTGCTCTCTCCCATCTGACTGCTGTGCTCTAGAAGAGTTCTGGGCTCTCCAGTACCAGAGAGACAGACATACTGGAGAAAGTCCAGAAATGGGCCACGAAGGTGATTCAGAGACTTGAGCATCGTATAAGAAGAGGCTGAGAGAGCAGGGACAGTTCAGCCTGGAGAAGAAAAGCCTCAGGGGGGGTTTTATCAGGATGTATAAGTACCTGATGGGGAAGAGTGGAAAAGATGAAGCCAGAATCTTGTCAGTGATGTTCAGGGAAAAGAAGTGGTAGGCACAATTTGGAAAAAAAGGAAATTTTATTTAAGTACTAAAAGAAAAATATGTTTTTTTATTGTAAGGTGGTCAAGTGCTAGCACAGCTTACCTAGACAGACTGGATTTTCAATTTTTGGAGATACTCAAAACCTGACTGGGCATGATCCTGAGCAACCTGCTCTAGTTTGACCCTGCACAGAGGAAGGGGTTGGACTAAATGATCTCCAGACTTGCCTTCCAGCTGCAGCTATTCCCTGATTCTTCCACGTCTGTCTCCCCTTATAAGAAGAGTCACAACTTAAGACTGTTCTTACAAAGCATTCCTAGAAAAGCTCTGTAGGAAGTAGAATTTTCTTGGTAGATTCAGGAGTGTTGGTCCAGTTGTCTCAGACTTCTCATGGTTCCTGTTTGCCCACACTGAAATTTAGCATTGCAGACCAGTTCATTGAAAATAATCAATTGCTTGTACTGATTTAAGTCATTAGAATCGTTCTATTGCATAAATTTGACCACATCTTTGACTAGCACTTCTTGAAGCTTTTTTCCAAATTAAAATCAGGCTCTCTGGAAGTAAAATAGCTTCCAGTATGTCTTATATTCCAGTATGTTTAGGTTATTAGTTGAGCTCCTATTAGACTTGGATTTGATACTGTATTTCCAATTTACTGATAAGTCATCACCCATTGTTGCTTTGTGCTTCGTTATCCCTTTTGGTAGGAGCCCTCTTTAAGTTGCCTTGGAGCCTTCCTTTTTTTTTTTTTTTTTTTTTTTTTTTTAACCTGACTTCAGTCATCAGCACAAAAGCTGGAGTTGATTCAGCTTCCGAATTCTTATCTGGCTCCTTACATCCAGCTGGTCTGTTCTAATAGACATTCAACGTGTGCTTTGCTGACAACACTTGAATGAGTGAAACCAAACTCCTGTTTCCTTTTCTGATGTTTTTTCTTTTGTTCTTCTATGCTGAATGTGTCGCGGTATCTTTGCCCTGATTCCAGGTGACATTAATCTAATTTTATCTATGCTCAGCAAACTTCAGCTTTCAGAATAGTTCTTAAAGCTGAGTTTCTTCAGCTTTAAGAACTATTTATTTCCCCTGCTCCCATGGCTGAAGGAATGTATCTGCCACAATAATCTCTCAGCTGAGCTGACCATGTGCCTGGGTTTCTTGACTCCCACACTTTTCCCCCATGCTATTTCATTATTCAACACTGCTCTTGGGCGTCTTCCTTATGAATCATTGTGACGATGATTCTGATGTACCGGATGATGCAAAATGGTATGAAATAAGTGCGTTCAGGCTTCTTTTTTATCCGCTCCAGCACTGACACTCTTACATATTCATGCCACTATTTTACAGTTCTATTTCAAGTTTATCACCGCCTTTATTCTGCATTTCCTTCCTCCTATACTTAAAAATCTTTTGAACTATTCTTGTCCTTTTCTTTCCAACAGCAATGCCAATTGTGTTGTCCTGTTAGCGTTCCCACAGATATCTTGGAGTTTATTTAATACCAAGTGTGTGTTTGTTTGCTATGCCACTGTTGTCTTTTGTCTCTCTGAGCACTGAGCTGAGGTGCTGTGAAGTGACATAATTTGTCTTTTTTTACCTGGAAGTATTCTGCTGCTGAAACCTGGGATTGCATTGGCTTTTTCCAAGTGCTAGTTGATTTAATTGAAGATGTCCCCCATCATTGCAGGGGGGTTGGACTTTCAGAGGTCCCTTCCAACCCTTTAGTAGCTCTTGAACATTTGTTTTACAGTTCTATAGCTAGTACGCATATAAATAGATCTTAATACAGAAACTTTTCTATCCCAAATCCACCTTCTTTGTATCTTTACAGAAACAGGGCAGTAAGTTTGGGACTCTCATTATGAATGTCAGAATATGGATCTTTATGAATGAATATCTTGTAGTTCCCGTTGGTTTATGTTTGTTGTGCCATTTCTTTACGCTGTGGCCATCACTACAGTGAATGGGATGCCTTGAAGGCGTCAATGGCCTTCTCTTGGACAGTCTAATAGAGGGCAGACCTCTGCCTTCCAACAGTCTGCAACCTGACATAGGAATTGTTTTGCTGGGGAATATGTTCTTTTTAAAACCTGCTTACTGGATATGGTACAGTCTGGTACATGTCCCTTCAGAAATCTGGGTGCATTCTTTTGTGTATGTAAAATATTTTGTAAATAGCAACCAGACATTACAATAATATTTTAAATGCTAAGAGAACATTGACGGAACAGGAAATATTACAACTCTTTTGGTTACTCTGGCCAAAAGATAAGAAATTATTTTTTCTGTTCAAGTTCTAATTCAGTTATCTTCAAGGAATGTTTCTTGGCTTGCGACTGTCTTCAATTACTTCCTTCTGTCATAGAAACATAAACATGCTTGAGATACCCATAGTAATTTAGAGTGGAAATAAATCTGTATTAGCTGCAGAGCGTATCCGTTCCATGAGAAGTGGCTGCTGCCATTGGATATCATCCAGTGCTAGAGTACTTTTTAGCAGTCTTTTAAGAGGTAATTTAAAGAGTTGTGACCTCCTTCAGTTATGGGTGGTTTGGGTCATGAATTTCTTCTTGTTCAAGTTGATGAAAACAGTGCCATGGAATAAAACCATGTAGTTCCAAGCATTCCTTTGAGAGCAGGTGGTGCACCCAAGACGCCTCTTGCTGTGTGTTGTAGTATTTGAGCCTAACTTTATCTCTGTGGCCGGAGGAAATTGGAATATAATTGGTGAAGATCTGACTGTAAAAACTCAGTTTATGATTAAAGTTTGTAGATACTGTTTTAGAGTTCCGTATTAAATTGTAAATTAATGCTTGTATTTTTTGCCTTTTCAACAAGGAGCAAACAACTGCCTTTTGACAGTAAGTCCTACTTGCTTTATGCTGCAAAGAAAGATTCCTTTATGGAGGAAAGCTGTGAAAGAAAGTGACCAAGTTCATAAGCTGGGTTTGCCTAGATATAAAGCAACCAAGAAGACCGTCAGAAGCTATAAAATGAATAAAAATCTAAGGCTGAGAGAGTACCTTGTTTCCAAGAAAACAAGAAACTTCACAGAACTTCATAGAAACGTTTCTGGTTTGGTTTGTTTTTTTCAAGTTTTTACAGGGATTCCTGATTAAAATAAAGTCAAAATTAAATGAAAAAAGCCAAAACAAACAAAATCCAAAAGCTGAAGTAACAGCTGAACTGCTCTGGGTTAGTTGGAGGCATTTTTTGGGATCTCCCCCTCCTGCCTTTTTAAAAAAAAAAAAAAAAAGAAAAACCAAAAAAAACCCACACACAACAAACAACTGTTGAAAGTCCCTCTTGTCTAGGTATTTCTATTTTATTAAGAGTATTTACAAAATAAGGTGTTAAGGAATAACATGCATGTCTGAGGTCTGGTCTTAGTGATAATTTGCATCTGCCATAGGCTTTGTATGGCACATGCAGAACTGCTGCTTCAACTGTAGGTATGGCCAGTACTGCTGTTCAAATGTGGGAAAAATCTGCACTGGTAGACATAGAGGCTTTTTCTTTATTAGGCATTTTAGTGGTAGCTCGACCAGAATTAGTAATTTGGCCAGAATATGTAGTGTATACAAGATTTCCAAGGTATCTGGGTGACTCAACTCAGAAATACTTAATTTATTATTTTTTTTTTTCCTTGAAGACTATCAAAACTAGAATGAGTTAGAATTTTTGAATGGAAGCGTTCTTCTAGAGAATGTTTTGTTTTGTGTAATAGCATACAATTGGGTTCATTGTTTGCAGCTCCATGTTTCAGAAGGAAGCTGACTGTTTAAATATAGATAATTTGCTTTGAAATAAGATCAGTTTTCTGTAACTCGTATTTTTTAATGTATCTGCTATTTAGTTACTGTCAATTTAATATTGACAGTGCATTGTAATGCCCTTTTATTAGATGCCATAATGGCATAAAATGCCATTTTATTATTTATTTAGAACTGTATTAAGTGCACATATTCTGAAACCACTGTATCAATCCTTCATATGTGAAAAGGCTGGGAACTAGCACTGGTTTCATTTTTTTAAAAATTTTATTTTTGTTAATACCTGTTTAGAGCTGTATCATACTTCATAAAAACTACTGAAATGTTGAGTAAACTGAGAGCGCCAAGCAGAAGAATGGAAGATTGGTTCTGGTTCTTTCCTGGGCTGGGTCAATAGGAGACTTTTTCTCAAGTTCTAGTTGGGAAAATAAGTCTGTCCTTTAGGGAGAGGAAAAAAGAGAATCTAAATCTGATCTTTTCTATAATCAAATAAGATACAGTTTCTTAAATGGGCCGTCTGGTCTCTTTCTTCTGTTTGTGAAATCATGAAATCGGCCTTGCAGGGAGGGACTCAGAGAGACATTTTATCAATACGCTACAAGTTCACTAAAATTTTAGAATTCCTTGGATTTCTTTTTTTTTTTTCCTGATCATCAGTTATATGCTCTAGGGCAAAACCCCACAACTTCCTTAACGGATTTCTAATTTCGCTTTAGAACCACTGGAGAAACTTTATGTTTGACTTCTGGGTCCCATATTATCTAATCTCCATCTGTCTTTTGAACGTAAATAAAAAAATAATAGGAGAGAATTTATCAAAATGGAAGATGCTGTCTTCTGTCTGTAATGAAGACAAGAATGGATGTTTGTATATGGTAAATTTTATGTATCAACACTTGTTTTGGTTTTGTGTGCAGTTGGATCAAGGGATTAACAGAGGAGACTGTCTGGTTTAAAGTGTTGCAGCAAAATAAGTACCCACCTTATAATATCAGGATAAAATAGTGATTACGTAAGAAATCTATTATTCATTCCTTCATTATTTGCTGTCTGACTGCATGCTGTTTGACAATTTACTTCCCCCCCCATTTGAACTGGACTGCTTTTGCTGGCTTGGCAGTAAGTGCTGTTTTCTCTCAGCACAGCTATTAAATCTCTCACCTGCGTGTCCTGTGCAGAGCTGCAGTGGTGAGATAAGGCTGGTCTCTCTCACAGCCCTGAGCATTGGTATTCCAGGCTCTTCTTTCAAGGGCATTTTGCTGTGATGAAGCGTCTCAAATGACAAGGAAAACGTACAGGCGTGTTAAATACCCTTCCTAGTCTGAGACAAGTAAGGGTAAATGGAAATGATTTAAAAATGCGTTTTGAAACTGTTAACACAGTTCATGAATAACTGTAAATCACGTTTTTAGGCAGGAGTATTACAGGCCTATCCCAACTGGCATCATCCATTAAATAAAGTAATGGAGAATACCTGTTCTGCCCAGCTTACACTTAAAATCCAAATAAAACACAAGGGCTCTGAGCCTTTCTGAATGGGTGTTCCTGTGTGTTCTTCATCCAAGGTCACAAAGGTAGATTTGAATCCATCTCTTCAGCATCTTGCTTCCGTGCCAGCCTATGAGTACCTGTGATTTTTGTGTTTCTTGCAGCTCACAGAGCACTGGCCTGACATCCTGCATGTGTGGCAGTCTCTTACAGAATCTATGCGTGTCCTAGTTTTAATTCTGTTTTCAGGTACTGTAAGACTAAATACATACAAGCACATCACCTGTTTTGCAGTCTTGTATAGAATTAAAGACAATGTAAAAATCTATCAATTAGAATTTTCCTGGGAAGTCTGTTTTACGTTGCCCTATATCTACACAGTAGGTCAGTATCACCATTCCTATCTGGCTGTTGAAGTAATTGAGTCACAGTGGTGACGTGTGGCATTCAGTTCAAGATCAAATGCTTAAATTTAAATGCACACATGCCCTGTATGTTTAAGTTCCTGTTGTAGTTGCTGGAAATCTAGATAGCAGCCACTGGAGGTTAGAGAGAGATTCAGCCTGCCCTTCCTAAACTACACATCGAGTGGCTGCTCAACAACATCCCACTCTAGAGCTCGTGGAGTATATTGAACAAGAAGCATTCACTTGCCCAAATACAGATGCTTAGTGCTGGTTTAAATATCCTAAGGAATCTTTCAGGGCCTCTGGCTGGTGGTTCAGAAGAGAATGGTCTTCCAGAGGTCCTTTGTCACATGTCGGTGCATGTGTCATGGATGCCTTAAGGCATCTCACGTGGCACGAGCTATCCCTGCTGAAACCATGAAATGAAGTCCTAAATCTGTTGCCAGTAGTGGCAGCGTATGTACCGGGATGTGGAGATCTGGGTTTAGTTCTCTTAATTTAAAACTGAAACCTGTGCAATTTATCTACGATACCGTGTAGGTAGACTACAAATAAATTTTGCTTACTCTGCAGGGTCACGATCCTCTTCTGTTACCAAGGATTTGTGTGTGTTATGTATTCTGGGGGTGGTCATCCGTTCACCAAATGAGTCAAGGATGTCCTGAACCTCTGAACTGCAGCAGCTCATTTTATGAGAGGGTTCTGTAGCCTAGCACTGCACCAGTTCTCATCCTGCGTGGATCTGGCGCAGGGAAGGAAGGATTCGTAACCATATCCAGTAGACAGAAGACACATGCACTGATTTCCACCCCCTCACGCCTCCCCACGTACACTTGGAAGCTCGGGACTATGAATGATACTCCCACGTTAAAAGTAATTGAACAATTCTGACTCAGAGTTGAAACTTGTATGTAGCTAAATGAGACAGCAAAATGATGTTGCCTAAATGACAAAGTCGTTTATTCAGTCACTGAAGTTTTCTCACATTATCTTATGTGGGTCTTTGAGTTGCTTGATATTTATCTTTATTAAAAGAGGGAGAAATCCTTCATCGTGTTTATGATTTGTTTTATTTTTTGACTCTTGGACCTTCAGATGCTGAGATCTGTAAGAGTGACTAACAGAGTTATTACCTACAAAATAAAGCATCACTTATAATACAGAAAAGTTACCTTTCTAAAAAGGCATGCTTCCGCTAGGGATTTTCGGAACTCTGTGCACGCATGAGGAACTTATTGATTTAGGATTATTCTAAGTTTAATTAAACTTCCATTTTCTTTTTTGCTCTGGCCAAAATTAAAGTCTTTAAAAATTCTCAAATCATAGGAATTTGCTAAGATGTGAAGCGTAGTCCTTTTTTGCCACATTTTTTGCCAGTTTAGAATTTGTAGGAACTTTAGCTTGGGGATGAGACTCATCTTGGAAAAATCAGTGGGTTTGTAGCTGTTGGATAATTCATTGTTCCTTATTTATTTTAAATGCTAGTTAAGTTTTCGACGTAAAAGATATCCTATTTCATATATAGTTCATCTATTTATCATCTTTGGGGGCTTCAAAAATGCTCTAGATGCTCTGTTTTATATCTTTGATATTGCTGTATTCCATAGCCTTGGAAAATTAATGGAGTTCTGATAGTAATTTTGCATTTAGGAGAAAATAAGTCTGTGCAGATAGGCTTCCTCTGGCTTAACACACTCTTGTTTCACTGTTGATTTTATTCCTGGAGAAGTTTGCTAATGGACATACATGAAAAAGCCTGAGATTCCATTAATTACAAAGGGTATACAACAAGATTTAAAATCTTTACAACCTTGCTAAAAGGGGCATTCTTTTACAGAGTAACATTTGACGGTTATTCTGTTTGGGAATTAAGAGTGGGAGTATTATTTCCAGGTAACGAATTCATCTAGCATGGTGATGCTGGCTCATAGCATCCAGTAATGTGTTTTATCTCATTTGCTTTCACATCTCCCTGAACTTCAGACATATCTCTCTGAATTGTGTCCTGGAAGTGCTACCCTTTCACCCTTCAATATACACAGAGCATAAACTGCAGCGTAAAGACAAGGATAACTCCTCCCCTCGATTCCCAGTTCTTGGCCTGGATCCGCCTGGTCTGATGTGGTGTTGCTGGTGTGTTCTTCTGGCTGGGATTACCTGATACTTCCATCCTTTTGGGCATAATCTACTTTAGGACGAGTCAAGGCTCACTGCCATAAAGAAAAAAATAATTATGCGTGTTCTTTTTCCTTCTATGGCTGGGTTGAACCCTACTCAGTCTTCAGTATTCCACTTTCTTTTAGTGTCTTTATGAAAGACCTCTTTGAAGGAGCTAACTTTGCTCCTGAAGAGTGTATCTGGCTGGTCTTTCTTATCTTCTGCTGCAGACAGAGAAACTGGAAAAACTCTCTTTTATCTGGACTTTTTTTCAGGGCTGCCTCTTATGTTGCTATATTTTTACATGTTTTAAAAAATATTTATCTTTTATTATTCTGTTAAATAGGATTATTTTTGTAAAAGTATGTTTGTAGCACCAGGTATGTAAGGGAGCTTGGTTGAAATACTCTACACTTGTGTAGTAGCTTGAATGAGGTTGATAAAGATGCACATCATTAAAAGCATTTGACTTGGACATAATGTGAACCTATTTCCTGTGTTCTGTTCAAGTGTCAAAGGGTCACTGATATAGGGTTTCTTTTTATTTTTCTGGATTTGTACAATGCCTTAATATGATTTTCACCTGCAAGCAAAGCTGCTACAGAAAAACCTCATCTATTACTGGTAAAAACGAGCACAAACTTCATCCAGTGAGCAAAAAATGTCACATTTGCTTCTGAATTTAGCTGGTATTTTTGATTACGGTGTGGCTGATGTTACTGTGAGGTCCAGATACGCTGAAGTTTCCCTAAGGCTAAATCAGTAGTAGTTTGCTTGGAAAAGGAAGGTCAAGATTTTGCAGAAGTTGTTTTAACGACTTTGCAGTTGAACTTGAAAAGTCTTAAATCTGTGCCACTATTTATATGTGTGAAGCTGAGACATAGCTGTAACTCTGGTAGTGCTGCAGAAAAACAAAACCTCCACGCACAGGCAGGAAGGTTGTGGAGTAGGACTGTGTTATCCCTGGTGTTGTACGAATCCAGAATACAAGATTGCCCCTGGCTGGAAAAACATAACTTTTTTCCTTCTGGTTTTGAAAATTTTTAGCTTTTTGAAGGGAATTGCTGATTTATGTATAAAACTTGATCATCAAGTGTTAATCATCAGAGGCTAGTGATGCTATGGGATTACGTTGGTTCTTGTGAAGGAACAATACCACCTGGAGTTACATTTAATCAGTGTTATTCTGAGCTCTAGAACCTGTTTGATGGCTATACACCTAACAAAAAAACTTGGTATTTCCATACTCAGCCTAGGTCTCAATTGCTCTTAAATTCACTCCCCTGAAACATTCACCCAAAGTGAATAGTGCCCGTTGAATTCCGTGCACAATTGTTGCTATGGACAAAACCTGAAACGAATTGAGAAACTTCTGAGTGACTGTTAAAAACTCTACTTTGTCTCTATTCTCAGAATTTGTGGTCATGGCCTTAGGCCCAATGTAAAATTGGTAGAGAGCAGCTTTTGGGCTCACGTGTTAGGGCAAAAGCTGTGATTTGTGATCTGGAGAACCTACTGAAAGAGCAGGTTCTTCGAGTATGCTGAAGTGCATTATGTGTCTATATTAATTTGTGTTTATTAAATATGATTCTTTAAAATATGCGTGAAACGTGGGTGGGTTTTTTTTCCTCAGAGTTTGCTGAATTGAATTTAGCAAGACCATTTAGAGACAGAGTTAAGAATTGTTTTGAATGAAATTGAAAGACTCTTTCTTTAAATTTGATTGAAAAACAAGTTTCCTGACCTGGGGAAAGCAGTCAATATTAATCAGTTTTAAATTACGCCATAATAATTTTTTTTTAAATTAACATTACATGACTATAAGGAATTGTAGAGTGCCCTGGAAAAAACCTCATACAGGATTACATCTTGATTTCAAATGAGAAGTGAATAGTAAAAAATAGAATATGACATATATTGAAAGATGTAAGTTGAAGTACTCAAACATTCTGTAGAATTCCTCAAATGTTCCTGTAGAGCATGTCCAGAGAAGGGCAACGGACCTGGTGAGGGGTCTGGAGCACAAGTCTTATGAGGAGCAGCTGAGGGAGCTGGGGGTGTTCAGCCTGGAGAAAAGGAGGCTGAAGGGAGACCTTCTCGCTCTCCAACTCCCTGAAAGAAGGTTGGTCTCTTCTCCCAGGTCACAGGTGATAGGACAAAAGGAAATGGCTTCAAGTTGGGCCAAGGGAGGTTCAGATTGGCTATTAGGAAAAATTTTGACACTGAAAGGGTTATTAAGCCTTGGAATGGGCTGCCCAGGGAAGTGGTTGAGGCACCATCCCTGGAGGTATTTAAAAGATGGGTTGACATAGTGCTTAGTGAAATGGTTTAGTGATGGTTTTGATCAGAGTTAGGTTGATGGTTGGACTAGCTGATCTTACATGTCCCTTCCAACGTAGAGAATTCTATGATTCTCTTAGGTAATCTTTATTTTCGAGAAGCAAAACCAACTAGGTTGTCTCTGTAAAAAGCTCACTAAAATACCCTAGTGAGCTAGAGTGGTTTTTAAGGGGAAAAAATAGGTTATGCTTCGGAATAGCCAAGAAGAAATAAGAAATGAAAGTAATTGTGATCCCAGTAAGGTTTCTTTACTCCGATGGACTGGAAAAATTGCAATACTTTTGTTTTGAAAGAAGATGAATAGTAGAATTATAAGAAGTTCAAGAATAATCATGAAGGGGAACAGGTCAGTTCGCACACCATGTACCAGTTTTCATAAGAAGATTTAAGGAGATGGATTATTAAAATTGATAGGTGACAGTTTTAAAAATAAAAAAAGGAAATAAAATATTATGGAACTATCCAGTATAGCTCTGTATTGCAAGATCTTTTTTTCTGTCTCTGCCATGAAATCACACTCAGGCCAGGCACCACTTCAGATGCCTTTCTAGACCTTAGGAATCAGCATTGTCTAATTCTTGTCTTTTCCCTTTTCAAATGTTTGTTATGTTTTTTGTCCTGTTGGTCCATGCTGCTAAAAGTTTCATTAGGCTGAGATATAGATGACTCGTCTTTTCTTTCAGTGTTTCCTTCCAGCTCTTTGATAACCACTTACAAACTTCTCAGTTTCCTGATGACGTGATTTTTCCGTTGCTGCTTCCTTAGAACCTCAATCAGGCAGCTTTATGGCTTTTTTTTTCTATGATATCACATATATGAAATATATATTCAAATATATGAATAGAAGTTCCTCTAAACATGCTAACGTGTTCCTCTAAACACCTTAACAAAAATGTTAGTGTCAAATTCTTTCTAAAAAGTCTTTTCCTATGGTTTACGAAAAAACTTGACAGTGATTAAGTGACTGGTGTACAAAACAATTGATTATCGTGATAAACCTTATTGATTATTTGCTGCCCTGTACTATCCCATCCGTTTCTGTTGATCTTGGTTTGCAAAGTCTTTAGTGCTGGGATGTGTTTCTGTCCTGGTTCTGAATCTCAGTTTGTGATTACGGCTCGGGGGGGCTACTGTAAATGCAAGTTAAAAAGTGGGAAAATACTTTAATAGAACTTGGAGAAGAGCGTTCTGATAAGAAATCTCAGCTTTTCTGTATTGGTATCTGACCTTACTGCCAGCTCACGGGGGGTGAAGAGTGGATTTCTCAGCAGAGGCTGTTCTGTTGATCCGGAATTCCCTGCCCTCATCACGTTTATGGTCCTGGTGAAAGAGCAAGAGAGGGTGACTCGAGTCTAATCTGAATTATAGGTGCCTGAATGCACAGTTTTCGTGGAAGGAACTTGATATATTTTTTCCCAGGTGTCTTCATTTTGAGTTTCATTAAGGCTATGGTAGTCTGGGGCCCAAACTGACCGTGGTTCAGCATAAGTTATCTGTGAGATAGGTTTAGACAGCCCAGTTTAAATATCAGAATCAAATTATTTGCGGCATCACAGAAGGTGGTGTGAGCTGCAGTAGCTGTCAATGGAAGTGGAGGAGCAGAGCACGCTCTTGCATCGAGCTACGTGCTGCTGCTAGGTTTATATCAATACTTGAATATTTTAATTCTGTCTGTTAATCTGATTTACCCATAAATGTCATCTCTAGGCCTGCAACAATCAGAAGTAATTTATGGATCACAAAAATGAAACATTAGAGGAAAGGTAATAGTGCAAGTCTGGGATAAAGATCAACTTTATAAGTCCCAAATTTTGTAAATATTTTATTTCTGTCATTAAAAATAAACTCACGAAGCATAAACAGACCACTGAGTCAGCAGGTGTAAAACTTCTTCAGGTTACTGAAATCTGTGTCTTTCAGTTGGATGCTGTTACGTTTGTGAAGGAGTGACCCCAAGGACAGATGGTATAAAGGTTGCCTGGTGTGAAGCCCTCATTTCATGGGGAATTTTCCTGTTCTGTTCTTCGGAGGGGTATTGGCTTCCGAATCGCACACAGACATCCCTCTGCTCTTCCTGAAGATTAGTCATGGCCCAACTTGTATGGCTGAGAACTGGCATCGAATTCACAGTACGCTGAGCGCTCCTGATGATAGGAGTTGGACGTTCTCTCATCTCACGTGTGCAGTTATATAGTGTATCTTATTAAAAAAGAAGACTTAGAGCTATTAAAAGCAGAGTGCTGAGGGTTTTGTTGTTGGTGGGGTTTTTTTATTTTGTTTTTTTTTTTTATTAGTGCTCTGCTGTGGATTTTAAAATAGAATAAAGTAACAATTGCTACCCTGAGCTTAGTGGCTTTAAATGCTGGGTTAATTTACACTGGGAGCAGAGCTTTCAGTGTCAGGCAATCTTTTTTTTGCCAACATAAGCACTCGGCTGAAACAACAGCTATGACTCAGTTGCCAGCGAACGCTGCTTGAATTGATTTAGTCCGAGTTCAGATTTAGCACATAATCATGTTCAATTTGATCCACTGTGCTGCCTTAGAGATAAAAGGGTTGGGGAAAAAAAAAAAAAAAAAAAAAAGATTTAGCTTATGTCAGTCTCTGCGGTGATGTCACTGCCGTGCGAGATGGAGCAGCGCTGTTCCCGGGCTCTGCCTGCTCAGTTGGTGGGTGTGCGAGGGGAAAGCGAGGAGCAACTCCGTTAAGTGCAAAGAAGCTCTCTCCTCGGAAGCTGGCAGTTATTGCCAGCAGCAAAACAGAATTCTGGACTGTTCAATTGCCATACTGAATTGAAGATTTTATATTTTTTTTCCTTTTTTATTTCTTTTTTTTTTTTTTTCCTCCCCATCATTTGTTACTCTGAGGTTGCCTAACTCTGTGTACAAACAGGGGGGGATGCCAGCCCGGAGCATGGACTGTGATGTCTCCACTCTGGTTGCCTGTGGGGTTGACGTGGAGATTTTTGCCAACCAAGAGGTTAAGGTATGCGCCTACAATTCTTTTGTTACAGATGCTTCTCAGAAAAGCCTTTGGGAGCAATAGGCATTTGTATGTAGCAATTCAGAATAAGGAGGCAGATGAGATTCTGCTGCAGTAGTAAAAGACAGGCAGTTAAAAAAAAAAAAAAAATCTGTTAATTAGGGGAGGGAAATATGGGAGAGAATTGTGCCTGCTTTTTACTGTGTTTGGATAAAATGTTTACTCTTTAATGGTAGAAGAAATGGGTTATATAACTGACAGCTGTGCAAATGCATGTTTCATATTCATAACAAATCATTCATTGTTAATTTTGTGGAGATATTTTTAGTCCCGTGTCACTTTTTAGATCAGCCTTGCCATGCATGTTATTTATCAGTGTTGGTAATCCTCAGCTATTTTTACTCAGTTGAACAGTAGCTGTTTCTTTTCTTCAGATCCAAAATGTGTATACGAGTATAAATTTGTTGTGAAGGGTTAAAAGTTTGTAGCAAGTATTTTGGTGCATCTGCAATATAACAGAATACAAAAAGTTGTGCATCTTGCATATCATATGAATACCTAAAAAACAATGCTTAAATCAAAGGCTTCATATGCTGGGCTCATAGTCTCTTAATTAGACAACTGCTGTAGAAAAATCATTGTGTGTAATTGCTTACTGTTGAAATCAATTATCTTTTTCATTTATTCTCATATTACTGCAAGAAAATCAGTGCAAATTAAGTTTGAAAGAGGAATTTTAAGTATGCTTTTCACAGATCATCTGAAAGAGCTCATAGGTATAATACAGTGATATTCAGCAGTTTATTTAAAGGACAAAGATACAGCCAACATTAGTTTCTAATCTGATCTTAGTTCTGCTCTGTTCTTAGTATTAAAAAGAATGGAACAGGGATAAAGGATTTACAAATTGGAGGTCAGATTCTGAACCCTTGTTCTGTTTCATTCAGAGTCAAACATTGAAGCCAGTGGAAATATCTGGAAATAAATCCACTTTCATTTGCAGGAGATCATTATGATTTCCATTTCTCTGTTAGTTTGTTACCAGGTGATATCATGAACACTTTGTACAGATGCTTTTGTGTTGCCAGCAAGAGATCCTTCTTAATTTAAGAAGCTTTTTCTTTATTCAGTGCTGGATTTAGAGATGAAATAGGGAATAATTCAGAGGAATAGTTCAGGTGAGCAGTTGTGCCTGCATTGGGACATGTTTCCTGTAGTGTTTTGAAGTAGTAAAATGTTTGCTTATTCCATTTTTCTTTTTTACTGAAGAATTTTTATTTTTTTTCTGATTTAGGAATTGAACCTGCATTGATATGGGCTTGTACCTGGAGCAATTGTCTTTTAGTGTCTGATCCGTGTTCAACATAAGACTATGAAAGAAAGTAAAGTTGTAGTGGTCTTCTTGTATTCTTATTCATATAACAGTAGCAATGAAAAGGGAACATTTTTGGCTTCCATAAAATGAGCAGAAAGCTTTCCATTGGCTTTGGCAAGACTTAGATTAGCCTGATTTAAACTGCAGCATCTGGGAAGTGTGGCCCAGGAACGTGGGATAAAAAGAGAACAAAAGGGTTACAGAGACATTGCAGGAATTGTAATCCCTTTCATGTTACTTGGACTTTCTGTACTTTGTTTCCTTTGGTTAAAACTGCCTTTTTTCTTTTTTTTTTTCTTTTTTTTTTCTGATGACTGAATTAAAACGGTGAGAGCAAAGACTTTGGGTCTATTTACAATGGAGACTGCACTGCAGACTGCACTGCAGCTTAGAAACGGTACGTCTTCTTTGAAGTTGCCCGGCTTAGATGCCAGAAGCAGCCTGTCCTCGGTGACCCACACCTCACTGCGGACCTGTTTTCACTTAGTTGTCGACGAACTGGGCTGTGGGAGGCTGTGCTGGGATGGTTCCAGTGCTCCCAGCCCGGCTGGCTCTGCGTCGGTCCCCAGTCCCTCTCCACGCAGCAGGCTGCAAGCGTAGGCATCCTTCTCCGGAAAGTTTCAGCACTTCTGATCTTCTAAAGGTGGAGAGACCCATTGCTCTTTGCTCACTCCCAGGAGAGTTACAGCAAATAAATATATATATATACACACACACATATATATATACACACATATATATTGGGGGGGTTGTCTGCAAAAGGGTTTCACTTCAGGGTGGGGTTTTTTTGTTGACAGTGTGGTCACTGTGAACATAAAAATGTTTCACTTTGATAGGATGAGGGGAACATCAAGCTTTAAAGTTAAAAAGGAAGGAGACTGTTCCTGAGAAGGGAAGGGTGTGGAAGTAAAAGAGCAAAAGCAAGCACAGAAATCCTGCCTCCTCCCCTTCCTCTCTTCTCCTTTGTGCATCCCTCTGCCCAGATCTTCTGCAGGTCAACTGGAAGGCACAAGTAGTATTGAAAACAAGTCCAGGCTATTGTCCTTTCAGTTTTCTTCTGCTGTAGAGCTTTTCATGTAGGGGGAGGTTTCTTTTTGTAAGGAACCTTCTGGCTGTGTGAAGGGAACGTTCCTTCAGTGGTAGAATGGATATATTAAAGATTTCGTGATATGTGTGGTGCTCGATGAGGCTTATTAAAATGAGGTATTAGTCGTGTAGAAGTAGTTCTCTAATGCCAGCCAGGATTGTGGTTTAGGTTTTGGGAGATGCTTGCAGCATGGCTCACTTCATGCAGCAACCTGGTCTAGTGGGAGGTGTCCCTGCCCATGACAGGGGGGTTGGAACAAGATGGTCTTTATGGTCCCTTCCAACTCAAACCATTCTGTGATTCTATAATTCTTCTTTATTTCAATTAAGGGTTCGAGTCGAAGTGTTGCTTTGGAGAAGGATGCTGGCTGTCCTGTGCCATCCTTGTCCCACTTACAGCATGTGGGTTGGACACACCTGGGAGGCTGACCACAGTCAGCAGGACAGGAGTGGAAGAACTTGGTATGTGTTTGGGCTGTAGAGCAGGAGCTCTCGCAGCACGTGGTGGCAATGGGGCCTCCTGAGCTTGTCACTCCTCCAGAGCAGCGGCCCGTCAGTGCTGGGACATTCTTACAGAGAGGCAAAGGCTGGGCACAGGGTTTGGAGTAGAGCGAGCCGCTAAGCATATTGCTGCTTTTCCACCTATGCAAGGGACCTTATTCTGTAGGCATTACGCTCTTAGCATCTGGCAGACAGGCTCAGAAATATTCTTTTTTCCATTTGGCCTCTGAAACAGGAGAGCGATGACTTAGTACCGAAGGCAAAGCTTTTTAGTTTCAGCGTTTGGAGTGGCTCATCCTTCCAACGGAGGCTTGTATGGATGCCCTGAAACTGGCAGCTGGCCCACGGCACCGACATCGTTGGTTGGCCACCCATGAACCCATCCAACAGTCCTGTCGGTTTTTGATCAGCTGCTGCTTTGAATTGACTTTTGTAATCCAAAAATTGGGTCAGGCTGATAAACACGCAGTGAAGTGTCCAGTGCTGGTATATCGGGAACTAGTAAAGTTGAGAAGGCGACCATAGAAATCACGAAGTGCGGTTCTGCTTTGAAGTTCACCTGGATAATTAAAAATCTTCTTTCAGTGCCTCTACATGATAATTTTATGTAATGATGTTTGTTACATAAGCAATTAGCTAATGAATATCTTGTTTGTGTCTAATAGAGAAATTCCAGACATTGCTGAGTGGA
The DNA here is from genome assembly GCA_033628505.1 of Tringa tobata. Classification (NCBI taxonomy): domain Eukaryota; kingdom Metazoa; phylum Chordata; class Aves; order Charadriiformes; family Scolopacidae; genus Tringa; species Tringa tobata. Next base: position 2,292,025 of record JAHREE010000422.1, on the reverse strand, counting down.
AGAGAATTTAAACTTGTACTTCTTCCTCTAAGCAGGATATTCTTATATTATTAATTCTTCGTGTTCACTCTTCAATTATGTTCACATGCACTATCCCACAAGGCATTAAGGTAGGGTTGGGACCAGGAGACGCTGCTGTAGCAGAGAAGAAATACTAATGATCCCGATTGATCGAATTTGTATCTGAAGACAGTAATGTAAAGTAATGTGGATAGGAACGTTATCTTAATGCAGGGAAAAAACCAACGTGGACACGAGCCAGGCGGCAAAGGGAAATAGTAGAAAGAGTTTCACTGTTTGGACCGTATTGCTCCGGGGGATTAATCCCTGCTGGAGCAGGATCTCTGTCAATCTGTAAACTCATTATTCAGTTCAAATGCTCCAGTTAGCACACGGCTAATGCTAGTTGTTTGGGATGGTTTGGACATCAGTCATTGCCCTGCAGTTGCCTTTGAGAGCTTTCGCAGTCTAACATCGTATCTGAACTTCTGAGGTTTAGAGGGCAAAAACACACGAGGTTCTTGTGGTTTTTCCTCCCCGCTTCCATTCTCCATTTGTAAAAGTGGTTCATTCACAGAGATGTTCTGAGATCTAAAGTTTAAGTGCTGTAAGATTAGAATGAAGAAAGCTGTAGAAAAGGGGAGGAGCGTTGCTTCCCCTCTGGATGCTGCCAGCTGCCCAATGGCAGAAATCATGACTTGTTGGGAGAGTTTCAGGGTTTCTTTTTTTCATCTCCTTAGCCACATAAGCTTGATTTGTTGGAAGAGACTGCATAAGTCATAGTGATGGGGCTACAAGGAGGAAACGAAACAACAGCACGACTACCAAAAAATGCCCTGATAGCTTGAAAGGACCGCTCTTGTAAACAACTTCTGTTACTATTTAGAGTCACAGAATCATAGAATAGTTTGGGTTCCTAAGGGTCATCTGGTCCAACCCCCGTGCCATGAGCAGGGACATCTTCAACTAAATCAGATTGCTCAGAGCCCTGTCCAACCTGATCTCAAGTGTTTCCAGGGATGGGGCATCTCCCACTTTTCTAGGCAACCTGTGCCAGTGTCTCACCACCCTCAGTGTAAAATATTTCTTCCTTATATCTAGTCTAAATCTTCCCTATTTCAGTTTAAACCCATTACCCCTTGTCCTATCACAACAGGCCCTGCTGAAAAGTTTGTTCCCATCTTTCCTGTAGGCCCACTTCAGGTACTAGAAGGGGCTATAAAGTCTCCCCGAAGCCTTCTCTTCTCCAGGTTGGACAACCCCAACTCTCTCAGCCTGTCCCTCACAGCAGAGGTGCTCCAGCCCTTGAATCATTCTTGTGGCCTCCTCTGGACCCACTCAAATTACTCACTTGTCACCCAGTGCTACTGCAGTAACCTGTATCACAGAAATAAGTTTAGGCTTTTCCTTTATCCTTCTAATTGCCCCATGTGAAGGCAAGCGAACCCTTAAGAAGTTTCCATAGAAGGAATGATACCATGGTTAAACTTCTGAGGGTTCTGATGTGTCCTTACCTTTGGCTTACCTTCAATTATTTGTATTTGGTTTTTGCTTGATTCAGAGGAAGTCAGGCTGTTAGACTGGAGGTCAGTGGCAGCTGCAGGTGCTTATGCAGCTGAGAACATGCCACATTTTCTCCTTACCGTTCTTCACTCTTTCATATTAACAGGAGGAACAGCAGAACAAGTCAGAGCTTTTTGTATTCTTTTTGATCCTCCTTTCTGTTGGAATTCACATAAAGATATTTCCTTTTCATAAGGCTAATTAGACAATGGGCAATTTGGAATCAAAAGAAAATAAATAACAGCTAGAATGTGTTGCCAGATGGTGTAGCATTAATCCAAGGTAAGATGGACCTTGCAATTATACTGATAAATGTCCCAGTCTATGTGAGGAACAAGGAAGAGATGGTGACTTTCTTTAGCAGATTTGAAGAATTGATCAGTACAGCTATAGATTGAGATCCTTTTAATACAGATGCAAGTGACATACTGTTTTTTCATTAAATAATGACTTTGGTTAGAATTTCCAGAAGAACCTGGACAGGTGAAGTATCAAATCCTTTGTTTTTCCTCAAAAAAAGGTTTTTCAAGGGTATGCTGTTTTCTGGTCTATAGTGATCTAGTCTCATTCTTCTCTGAAGGTACTGTGTATGTCCACTTTTTTGTCTCAAGCTTTACTGATACCGTTTGCTGCTTCTTAGCACGATCTAAGCTTTGGTACTGAGAGAAGTTGCAGGTTTTGAGGCAGAGGTCTGCACCAACTTCTTTTGCACATAGACTAATAGATATGCTTTATGGTTGGACAGCTCTTCCTTTAATGTTTTCTAGGAGTGATTTTACCAAAGGCGTTAAATAATCTACTTAGTTTTGATCGTTCGTGTGCTGAACAGCATATTTGCTTTGGATGATACTATCTAATCATATGCTAGAATGCAAACAGCCATGACCGTATGGTCTCGAGCAGTGAATTCTTCCTTGGCAAAGAGACGCTGAACAAGAAGAGTGCCACGGTTTATCAAACACTTGGCCAACGCTCAGGCTGCCAAGGGCCAGAAACTGGCCCAGCTAAGCCTCCAGTCAGTGCTTGGTAGCTGCAGGATTTTGTTTTTTCCATCCACGTATTTATAGTGCTGCTGGGACTGCATGCATGTGTTTTTCCTGAAAATTTCCCCCAGTCACATGGCTAAGTTTCAGTAAGCACCTTCTCCTTCTAAATGCCAACAGAATTAAAATTTTCCCCATGGGAGACTTCTGAGACTGTATGCCTAATCCTCCTCAAAGTAACTGTATTTATTAACATCCCAATGTCGAGTCTTACATAATAGAATGGTTTGGGTTGGAAGGAGCCTTAAAGACCATCTAGTTTCACTCTCCTGCTGTGGGTAGGGACACCTCCCACCAGACCAGGTTGCTCAAAGCCCCGTCCGGCCTGGTCTTGAAAACTTCCAGGGATGGGGCATCCACAGCTTCTCTGGGAAACCTGTTCCAGTGTTTCACCACCCTCATAGTAAAGAATTTTTTTCTTAATATCTCATCTACATCTCCCCTCTTTCAGTTTAAAACCATTACCCCTCGTCCTATTGCTCCGCTCCCTGATAAAGAGTCCTTCCCCATCTCTCCTGTAGCCCCTTTAGGGGCTGGAAAGGGCTATAGGGTCTCCCCAGAGCCTTCTCTTCTCCAGGCTGATCAGCCCCAAAACTTGACTTTTGGTTTGGTGTAGATCATGAGCCTCAATTGCAGTAGGCTTGAGGCATGACAGCTTGGCTGCCCTCTGCACTAACTGCAGTATAGGGTATTATACATTTAATTTTTTTCTGGCCAAATAGTAAACCTCTCTGCTTTTTTTTTTTTCCTCATTGACAATCCTTCCAGAATCACAGAATGATATGGGGTTGGAAGGGACCTCTGGAGACCATCTAGCCCAACCCCTAACGTGCAACTATTAGTTTGGCTCCTGCCTATGTTTTCTGTCTAGAGTTCATATTGATTTCTCTTTTGTTCATCTCACTTCCTGAAAGCACAATCACCTTCTCACAACATCAGTGTTCCTGTGATGCATTTCCTTGCCCCCATTTGGAGCTTCTATTGGTGCTGAATGAAGGAAGAGCTTTTGGTTGCTGCAGCTCTGGTGGAGTAAACATCCCCACTGTCCTTGCAGGATGTCCCCACAGCAAACCGTGCCATGGGGTGCCAGATCGAGGGGCCTGTGCGGAGCTGGGTGCTGCCTCCATCTCGGTGGCAGCCTGTGTTTCTCTTCTGCACCCCTGGAGTTGCTGAAAAAACTTGAGACTGGTGTTATAGATAAAAAGTGCCAAGTGTTCTCATTTGCAGATGGAAAACTAAGGAACCAGGAATTAAGTTTTCCGATTAGGAAACTGGATTGGAATGTACCGGATCTGGTGTAATTCATAATCCTTGTTTTTAATAATTTCTTACTCTAGATGTTCAATTTCAAATGCTGTTTGAGCAGTAGATGCTTTCCAGAGACTTTCTTGTTGTTTTGGATTTGTTTTTTGGTTTTTATTATTAGCCCAAACTTGCTACCTTTCAGAATGGCCAGATGCTGCCAGAATCTCAGGCAGAAAGATGGACTTTATCTTGCAGGATGGCTTCATATTAGCAGGAGAAACTGACTGCAGCGTGGAAGAACGTCCAGTTTTGCAGCACGGGATAGTCCTATCTGTTGAAATAATAGTCACTGAGCTGAGAAAGGCAACGAAGCTGTTGTGCTCAGAGCAGTATCAGCAGGCAGCTGGACACTGTCATTTCTTCAGCTCAATTTGTCACTTGTGGAAGTATCTGTCTGCTTCTTAGGCTGCAGTGAGTGATCTTGATACGTTGGCCATAGAAGGTGGAGGCATTCACACAGCTGAATCATGCAACGCGAGTTCTGCTTTGTTGTGCCCGTGTCATGGCCAGATAAGCGATAAATCTTGCAGAAATTTCATTTTTGAGATGTCATGCAGGTCAGATGTGCTGGTGTTTAGGCAGATGAATAAACTATAGTAAAAGAACTGCTATCCTCTGAAGAAACGAAATTCTATTTATGGAAGAAATAAGATTGTTTCTTATTGACATTTGCTTGGAGTCATTGTCTGACTCCAAGTTTACCAACCTCACATTCCATCACCCTTTCCTGCATATTCTATTGCCTGATGGCAAGGTCCATTCACCTTTGGTTAGTTTTCCATATTTCTGAGAGAAAACCAATAACTGAACTAACGAGACTAAAAACTTTTTCATTGTCTAATTAATTAAACTATACTGGGAAATTTGTTTTAACTACCACTTGTCTGTAGCTGCTGGTTTGATGCGAGTCTTTTTGTTTGGGGGTGGTGGTCATAGTGTTTGGGGGGGGTGGGTATTTTGTTTGCTAGTGCTGATGCAAAAAAACCCCAAAACAACCCACCATCAGAAAAGGACCTTACACTTTTCTCTTTCAAAGAGGAATGTGTATTCAAGACAAGCAGGTATCTTCAAGGAGCAAGTCATAGTTGGAAGTTCTCTGGGCTGTGATTTTAACCTGAGGAAGGAGGAAACCAGATGGTTGTTCAAAAAAGTGGCTGAAATGAGGAAGGAGAGTGTGGTGTTTCAGAGAGGGAAGTCTGTATGATGGTAGGACTTCTTTTTGTTTTTTTTTTTCTTCGGTGCAAGACCAAGAATGGAGAAAACTCTCGCAGAGGCTGGGGCAGGGAGGTAGGTCATGGCAGGCCTACCTGAGTGGGGGACAGAGGCACAGAAGTTTGGGATGATAGGGAGAATTGAAGGAGAAAAGAATAATCAACAGGAGACCAAGGTGAGGACAGAGGACTTTGGCTTCTCACGGTGTAGTGGAATGATTGAGGGACTTGTGAGCAGAAGCTGACACAGGATGCCAGATAAAACCAGGTGATGGTTGAAAAAAGAAGGACTTTTTGACAAAGCTTTCACCAAGGTCTTAGGGTTGAAACCTTAGGTTTCATGAAAATTCTTTTGCTTTCCTGAAAGCATCTTCCAGAGGCTTCCATTCTGGAACATCATCCCTTTGTGAACTGTTACTCTGGGCTGCAAACTCTCTCCTCAAATCTTTTTGCTGTTAGATATCTTACAAGGAATTAAGTGATTGAATGTGGCCAGACTAAGCATGCGTGAGACAGAATGTATTTTGTAAACCTTACCAAAAAAAAAAAAACCCTCAAAAACCCCATTCTTTTTTAATATACCTTATTCCTACCTTCTCTGTCTTCTTTTCTGCTTCATCTTTCTGGAATGCAAGAAGGAAATGTGTGTTTTCTTTTGTCCAATGTGGTAGGTAATACTAGAAATAAATAACAATACTTGCTAAATTGTTGAAAATATCCAAACAGTAAGTGATACAGCAAGACATGACATACCAAACTATGAGAGTGTTCTGGGCACCTTCTTTCAGCAAATGGAGGTAGGTAATTAGTATTTCATTTTTGACTTTAATCTTAGCAATTAAGGAAGAATTGAATAATGGCGAGTACTATTGGTGCAAATTGTTTTAAAGTAAGCTTTTGAAATAAAGAAAGTCTGAGATTAGATGAACAAGGAAAATTATTTTTTTTTTAAAAAGTCCTTTCTAGCAGCCTGATGGAGCTGGTAAATGGTGTCTCCTAAGAAGATTATCTGAGAGACCGAGAAGTGCATGGGAATTAGCAGTTAAGGAGGCACTTTTGAATGCATAATGGAGATTATCTGTCCTGATGCAAAGGACAGATGGGATGTACATTAAGAGACTGTTATGGCGAGATCAGATACTCCTTTTGCTTTACAGCGGTTTAAGGATTTATATGTAAAGTGAAAAGCAAGTGTGCAAAATCCCAAAATGAATTTCAATTAGCAGAGGATTTAAATAAAGACAAGGAAAGTCTTGTGATGCATAAAAAGAGGAAAACAATGTGCAAATCCTTTAACAGCAAGGTACCTACATAACGAAAATATGGGCAGGGTAATGGTATGGCTGATTTCTGTGTGTTATATAAAGTGCTTGACAGATAATCAGCTAAATCAATAAAAAAAAACCCCTAGTAGTAGCCAGAGAAGAGAAAAACTGATAAAAATACAGTGGTAAGACAGTTATTCAAGTATACATGACCTGATAAAATCTAGCAAAGAATGCTTTAGGGTGTAGTTGAAATTATCTTTCTACCATTTGAAATTATCTTTGAGAATTCATAGGTTACAGAGACTGCAGAAGATGGGAGACAGAAAAAAGTAACATTTGTGTTTAAAAGCTGGAGGGGGGAGAAAAGTCTGTATAATTACAGACTGTTTTTTCTCATTTGAATTTTGGAAATAAGTTTGTAAGTACTTTGGAAGTAATTTGGCCTGGGTTGTCTAGAGCAAACCATGTCAAATCAATATGTCTTCGTTGTTTGACAGGCCAGCTGGATAAGTGGGATAAAGGAGAAGTGGAAGGTATATTTTGACTAAAGCTTTCACGCTGTTCAAGTCATTTTCATAAGTAATCTACAGTCTAAATATAATTACCATAAGGTGAGTGCACAGTTGTTTAAAAAATGTCTAAACCAGAAGTGGTTTGTTCTCAAACGGTGAAGGCATTTAAGTAGATAAGCTCACGTTTCTTCCTGGACCAGGTTGAGATTAATGACGGTAGTCAACAGAGAAAAAGCTTAAAAAAAAAGTGTGGATGACACTATGCTGGTGGGGCAGGGTCACAATTCTGAACAAACTTTAATTAAGCAACAAGAGTGCAAAGGAGTACACCTGAAAAAAATCAAAATCACAGCTGTATAAAGAAATTGATGTGTCTAAGTAGTTGCGTGATGCAAATCTCTTTGGGTTTTAGTGAATTGCAGTGAATAATAGTCAGCTGTATAGTTCTCTTGTAATCAGAGCAAATGCAGAACTACAGAATGGTTTGGGTTGGAAGGGACCTTAAAGATCATCAAGTTCCAACCCCCTGCCATGGGCAGGGACAGCTCCCACTAGACCAGGTTCCTCAAAGCCCCATCCAGCCTGGCTTTGAACACTTCCAGGGATGGGGCATCCGCAACTTCTCTGGGCAGCCTGGGCCAGTGACTCACCGTTGTTGTGAGTCTTCCTTATGTCCAATCTAAATCTACCCTTGTTCAGTTAAAAACTGTTGTCCCATCACTCCAGGCCCTGGTAAAAAGTCTGTCCCCATCTTTCTTATAAGTCTTCGTGGATAAACATCTAGTCCCGCTTGGGGCCTGGATAGTGGTTTGTAAGAGGCCGGTACATTCTGACTCCTGTTGTCAAACTGACTCAAAGCTCCCAAACTGGGGGTAACGTTGTGGTGTTCTTCAGCACGTTAATTCTGTTGAGTTTATGATTTTTGGGTTCTGTGCTACTGTAGCCACAGGCCAGTTTAAGCAAACTCGCTGTTGTAGGTGTACCCTTTGTCTCTTCGGGCTGGTGAGACTTTTCCGATGCACGTTTTTTTTTGGTCTACAAAATGAGATTTCATGTTGCTGTCTTGTCTACAGATCCCAAGAAGAAAACTACTGAAGTGTGATCTTTAGAAACAGCTGATTATATTAGAGGAATTCCAAGACTTTGTGACCAGCCAGCTTTCTGCAGGCTACTGCTAGTCCCTGAACCATAATCTGAGAATCGTTGAACTAAAAAAAAATCTCTTATTAATCACGACAGCTGGGAGCAAAGCCAAATGCAGGGCCATAACAGTATTAAGTATGCTGCTTATGTTAGACTGAAGTAATTTATTGGCATACTTTAAGTTTTAGAGGTTTCGGAAGTTGATGCATTTTTGTCTGAATTTTAAAAATAAATGAATAAAGAGGAAAGATATTTAGGTATCTATTTCTTGCTTTTGTAGCAGATAACTAGACTGAAACTGTTGGAAAACCGGTGGTGATTTAAGCTACCTGCCTACAATATTAACTCCCAAAGTAGTGATATTTCTCGGGAGAGAGCTTGATGTCACTAAATTTTGCTTAATAAAAACACTTGCTTGGCGTACAGTAGAAGTCCTGAAATGGGAGATTACTCATTGCATACTGCATCCTGGAAAACAATACAGAATATTTTTGAATGTCATTGGCTCGGTGTTTGGTAGAATTTCTGCTTAAGCTTTAGCTTTTTTATATAGTTTGATAATTTATATAGTTTTATAGTGAAACAGAAGCAGAGGAGATGGACTTTAAGAAAAGGTTTAAAATGTCTTGGATAAGGAGAATTTACTTTTGGAATAAGTAATTGGTATAGGTATGGTAAAATGATAATCAATAGGTGTGTATATGTCAAAATTAAGTATGTGGTTGATAATAGCTGCAGATTGATATATATTGAACTGCTCTATTTTGAGACCACTTATCTATAGGAAGGTACACTTTCTTTCAGCCTCTTTTGATTTATTCTTCCCTAAATGTTTTCCATCAAATTTGAGGTTTATATGTAGCAAATCTAGATCTGCTGTGTTTCTGATTTCAACAGCCCTTAGGAAGAGCCTGTGGATTGCACTAAGGGACTTGTAGGATGAACTTGTTCACGTTTAGTTGATAGCTTGTCCTTCTTAATTAAATACAAGTATCCCATACTAATTAAGTAAATAGTTCAATTGAAATTGGAAGGTGTAAATTCTGTTACTGAGGCTACAAGTGACACCACTTGTGCAGTGCAGTGATTTGCAGCTGGACACAGGTACAGTCCGTGCTTCAGGCTGAGGGGTCTGGGAGACCCTCTGACGTTTGAAGATGTAACCTCAGTAAGGAACAGGATGCCCCGGTTTGTTTTGACTCACAAGTTCCTCCAACACTGGTGTAATCCCATGTCTTCTCATGTCATTTACAATCTATTTGCACCAAACTTTAGTGCTTTGAAAATCTGATTGACTTCAAGGCCAGACTCCTCGAGTCTACATAGAATCCTAGAATTGTCTCAGTTGGAAGGGACCTTTAAGATCGAGTCCAACCATCCACCTAACACTGCCAAGTCCACCACTAAACCATGTTCCTTGGCGCCACATCTACCTGTCTTTCGAACACCTCCAAGGATGATGACTCCACCACTTCCCTGGGCAGCCTGTTCCAATGTTGATGAAGAAATTTTTCCTAATATCCAATCCAAACTTCTTCTGGTGCAACTTGAGGCTGTTTCTTCTTGTCCTGTTGCCTGTGACTTGGGAGAAGAGGCTGACCCCCACCTCTCTACACCCTCCTTTCAGGGAATTGTAGAGAGCGATAAGGTCTCCCCTCAGCCTCCTTTTCTCCAGGCTGAACAACCCCAGCTCCCTCATCATCTCCTCATGAGACTTGTTCTCCAGACCCCTCACCAGCTCCATTGCCCTCCTGTAGACTCGCTGCAGCACCTCAATGTCTTTCTCATAGTGAGTTTGTCTCCAGCTCTGCAGACACACACATTTTGGACTCAGATAATGGCATTCGCGAGGCACGTACCTTTCTTTGGCAGTGTGAAACAGTGCCACGGGGCAAGCAACTGGACTCTACAGGATACTAATTATTTTTATGTGTCCTACTTATTTTTTAAAAAAAACCAAAACACTTGTTCATCAAAAGAATAAAATCTGCATTTGGCTAGTCACTGGGCTCGTTGCCTTCGCACTGACGGCTCTGGATACAGGCTTCTTTCGTAACGCCAGTCCGGTATCTTTTTAATATCATGCTGTTACTGATATATTTTTTCACATCAGGAAATGAAAATGATTTTGATGAAGAGCAGTGCTGTTTTTAGCTGTAAGATAGGATTAGTCTACTTTCCACTTCTTGTTTCTAAACAAAGTCTGTGCCAACTGGAAATTATCCAGTTGGTTGAAAAATGACATGGGAGCAGTTTGGTCAGGAATATTTGCTTTTTCACCCTGGGGTTTCTTCCATCTGCCTAATAAAACAATTATATCACTGTAAGACTGAAATTCCCTTCTCCTTATCCTGTCTGGGAGGGGACAGTACTGGCGGCTGTTGAGGCAGATAGAAACCATTGCTTCTTTTTCTGCCCTTGTTTACCCGATACAGAGCCCGGGTCTGTCATCTCAGTGACTCCTTCTTGGGTGCTGGGAAGCTGCTTACCAAATCCACCCAAAAACCTCTCCTCTGGGCTACGCAAGCCCAGTTTTCTCAAATGTGCTAAATTCTTGATTTCATCAGGTGCTATGTGCTTGCAGACCAGAAAGCCAACCGCATCCTGGGCTGCATCCCCAGCAGGGTGAGGCAGGTGATGCTGCCCCTCTGCTCTGCTCTGGTGAGACCCCACCTGCAGTGCTGCCTCCAAGGCCGGGGCCCTCAGCACAGGGAGGACATGGACCTGTTGGAGTGGGTCCAGAGGAGGCCACTGAAGTGATCCAAGGGCTGGAGCACCTCTGTTGTGAGGACTCCTAGGCTGAGAGAGTTGGGGTTGTTCAGCCTGAAGAGGAGAAGACTCCGGGGAGACCTTCCAGTATCTGAAGGGGGCCTACAAGAAAGGTGGGGAAGGGACTCTTTATGAGGGAGTGTAGCAATAGGATGAGGGGTAATGGTTTTAAACTGGAAGAGGGTAGTTTTAGATTGGACATAAGGAAGACATTTTTTACGATGAGGGTGGTGAGACAGAGGAACAGGCTGCCCCAAGAAACTGTGGCTGCCCCATCCCTGGAGGTGTTCAAGGCCAGGCTGGATAAGGCTTTGAGCAACCTGCTCTAGTGGGAGGTGTCCCTGCCCATGACAGGGGGGTTGGAACAAGATGATCTTTAAGGTCCCTTCCAACCCAAACCATTCTGTGATTCTATGCTATAACACGATAAAATTCTAGAGGCTAATTAAGCATTGTGGTATATATTGAAAATAAAATTATTCTGTGGAAATTTTTTTAATTAGGCAGATAGACCACTGGCATTTCTTTGATATTTCAGTATCTCTGCAGCTTGGAATTCTGGAGTCCTCTAAAAACTGTGACCTCTGATGGGGGACAAAGCAACCTCTCAAAGTGTAAAGATATTTCAAGCACTTTTTTTTTCACCGAAGTTTAAATAAACTGGAAAGCATCTTCATTTCTGTAGGGCAATTCTGAAACAGGTGTTAAAGTGACAGTATAGAAAAAGCATGGAGGGAAGAGCGTAGCATTTCTGTTTGTGCAGATGCTTTCCATCCATTTTCTTCCACGATCCACAAAATCCAATTCACAGGTAAACTTGGCAGATCGGTAAGAGTATTAAGATCAATTATACCCAGCAGGTTATAGCTCATCCGAGGCGCCTCTGAAGGAACCAAATCAGTGAATGTGAGAGAACGATACACTTGCAGTCTTTTGCAGTTGCCTCTTTCAGTGCAATGTATAAATATAATCATTTTATTCTATGGGATTTCTGCCATTTTAAGTCAGGAGGAACAGACTGTTACCTGTAGTTATCCCCTTTTTTTTTTTTTTTTTTTTTCCCCATGTCTTTCCATTTCTGATAGCGCAATTCTGTTGTGAGGAAATTCTATATCCTATATAATAATTAAAAAAGATTTCTTTTTTCTTTTCAAATAAATGCATCACACTCAAATATTTTTGTAGGAAGGAGCAAAAATAGGTTAAAGAGAAAATATCCATAAAGAATCGATGATGAAGATGGATTTTCACTGGCAAGATACAGAAGGAGACTTTCATGAATCATAAAAGCCTTTTCTGGAAAAACTTTGCTTAAGAGATTGCAGCAACTCAATGTATTTTTTTCTGGCTCTCGATTTAAAAGAGATGTTATAGTTTCTGAGCTGTGTTTTAAGGTTGTTTATGTCACCTTTTTTTCCTCTTCTATTATCTATCTTTTCCCACTCAGAGGACTTCTCTATTTTAAAGCGAAATTAGGAACTAGAACAAGTTAGTGTATTTTAAAACTACATGGATCTCTGTTGTTCAGCGAGATGTGGAGGGGGTTGCTGTATTAAACTGCAGGAAGCTGTGCTGTGGTGTAAGCCTATCTCCTGGGGACCTCAAATCCTTACGTAGCCCATCAAGTAAAATTCAGTAACTTAAGCGGAGATGGCGTTTTATTGTCCTTGATGTATCTTTATTGTCCAAAGAGACTCCAGTCTCAGAGGCTGGAGCTTCCAGGAGCTGTTCGAACGTATCCAGACGCCAGACCTGCCTGAGTAATTTGCAAACGAAGTGTAAGACGGCGAATGACAGATGGTGGAGACAGACTGGCAGGAATGAGAAACAGCCAAATGGTACAACCAGAGCGTCAGACAGTGGTCACGGTTCTGCGGCTTCTGCCCACTAATTGTGGGCTGCGATGGCGGGGAGAAAGGCGAGGGGACAGCAGGAGGTTCTTTGCTTTATGTTTTAGTGCAGGGGTGCAAAGAAAGACTAACGCCTCGAATGAAAACTGGCTTCTATATTTTTGGCTCTGGAGAGACTGTTTTCCTTTTAATTTGAACCTACATTTCAGCAGAGATTTTTTTTTTTTTTAAACTAAACTTCTGAGGATGTGGATTGGTAGGTCAATAGTTTTCCCTTGTACTTTTTTTTCGACAGTTAAATAACATATATGGGAGAAGCACAAGATTAGATTCTCTTCCACTTTCTTACTTGTTTTTTTTTTTTAATAGTCGCTTTCAAAATTGTCAGTGTCCTTTGTAAATCCAGACAAGTTGAAACTATATTTTTAGTCATGGTAATGCGGATTGCAGTTGTTCGGGGAGAGGGAAGGCAAAGAGCATTCTCCATGACCGTGATGAGAAACAGCTGAGCTGCTATAAATGTTGATCACTGTAGGCAAAATAGTAAATCAGGAAGGGGCCAGGCAAGCATTTTATTTGTTTAAACTGTCCTGTGGCTTTTTTGTTTATTTTTCTAGTTTAACTGGGTTGACAGCGACAGGGAATGAATAGTATGTCTTTTATGGTGGCTTTACAACATTACAGCTCCGAGAGTATAAATAAAACAAAGTTTCTCAGCTCTTAGTTTTGTCTTTATCATATTTCATTCTTGCATTTAGCATTCTTTTCAGTGAGGTCCTGATTCTATGTCACTGACAGCAACAGAGGTGTCCCCTGACACAACAGGCTCGGTAACAGGTTTTTAAGAGGCTGAGATTTCTGGATACTCTGACTGGGGTTTTGTGTGCTCATGGAAGGAAGATGCTCCTGAATGAGTTATGGTTCTCCTCCCATGGTTGCCCAAAAGTTGGCACTGTGACTGTAAGTGACTGTCTTTGCCTCAGTGTCACAGTGCAGAAGAGGAAGGTTTGAGGATATGAAACTTAAGTTGTCAAAGATCAATCAAAATTGTGTAATAAGATGTTTTTAATAATTTATGTTTTTCATACGATTCCTAAGTTTATACACTTAGTATTAATATTTTTCACGCAGCTTCTTATAATACATAGCCTTAGTCCTAATTTCCTCCACAAGTTTGACTCCCAGTGCCGTATTCGTTATTGTCTCTAGCACTTTAATTTTTAATTTTTTTTTTATTTTTGGCTTTTCTGGCAGTGCCAGCTAAATATTTTTAGGAGAGATACAGGTTTGCGTCTCCATTAGCATTTTTAGTCTGAGCTGGGGATTCTCATGAGGCAGCTTTCCTCTTGATCTTCATTAGCTGTGCTTTTTGCTCACATCGCAGAGCAGTTCATGAACTGGATACCTTTCAGATGAAATTAATGTAGAAGATGCACTCCAAAAGTGTGCTTAATACGCTCCAACTGCTAATGGGCATTCGGTCTGTGGCACCTGATCAGAAAGTCCTCAGCACCAACTGTTTTGCTGTGGAGATCTGCTCCTGTTGGAACACCGTTACCGATACAAGTATAGCAGGCATTGGTAAAAACTAATTAAGGTTGTTTTTCTTCCTTTGTTTTTTTTCGCTAAATGAAGATAATAGGAACTTTAGGAATTATTGAAACAGGCTAAACATATAGACAGCAATTTGTTCCTTATGCTAGCAATTAATTGCTGGGCTTCAAGGTTTGCAGCAATAAGACAAAATAGATAGTCAGTATAGTGTTACGTACATTCTTAAATCCAATGCAGATGAGCTCCTTGGAGTTCACTGTATATATTATCTACTCGTTTATTGTTTGAATTCTTAAAATCAAACAAACAAAAAAAAGGCTTTTCTTCAGGAAAGTCTGAATCTTTTCTTCCTGTCTTTGTTATTAGCATTACTTTTATCATTCTAAAGCCAAAATGTAAGGCTGCTGTTTAGAAAACAGAAACTGCATTAAATCCTCCACAAACCTGCTCTTGCTTTTTTTCACTGCCAAATGTGATGCAAAAAGCAAAAAAAAAAAAAAAAAAAAAAAATTGAGTGATGCACAAAATGGTACCCAGCACAGGAAGCAAAAGTAGCTTCTCGGAGAATAAAGAACGGTGATTGTACAGAGCACTCCCCAGCACTGGGGGTGAAACTAATCGAGCTGGTCGTATAATATGCACTTGGGTAGCTGGTTTGAAAGAGTGCTCCCAGCATCTCAGGGAGCTGAGATGGCATCTGGAACTGGGCTACTTCAAACACGGAGTGCTTGGGAAATGGCTCGGTTGCTGGTGATACAGTAAAATAGCAGTGCTCATATCAAGAAGAAACGTAAAGTGTGGATTTTTTCTTTTAGCTCAATCGTTGGGTGTGAAATTGAATTGAGAAGTCTCCAAACTATATTAAATCACCCCCTTGGCATTGCCACAGGAACAATTTATTTCATCTTGAAGGAGCCTTTGGTTTCCAGATCAGTGGAGCTAAGCGGGAGGAATGTGCGTCACATTGAGGTAAACAGGGATGTGAGCTGGTTAAAAACAGAAAAGGCAACGCAGCAAAATTCTGTGCCCCTGACATTTGTCAGCCTCTTCTGAAATGTGAATGCCATTTCCATTAAGCTTTGGGGCAGATATTATCTCTGTACCTTTTGGTGTGCTGATGAGTTGGAAGCTGAACATAAATTTATTTAGTTTGGCTGATTTTTCGAGAGGCAAAAAGAGTCTTGTTTTGTGCCCCAGGAGGTTTGTGGTGCCTTTGCGGTGCCATCACGCCTTGGTGGACTGTCCTCCTGCAGGATGACTGGTGGTGAGGGGTGGTTCTAACCGCCTCAGTCCTGGGGTGAAATGCTTCTTCTATCAAGCTTCTTCCAGGTTCCTACCTATTTTTGTCAGCATGGGTTTTGGTGGTGAGTTACAGATGTCTGTGCTACATTGTGCAATGCCCCTTATACTTTCTCAAAGTCACAGAATCACAAAACGATATGGGGTTGGAAGGGACCTCTGGAGATCATCTAATCCACCCCGCTGCCAGAGCAGGTCCATCAAGAGCAGGAACATGTCTGGGTGGGTTTGGTATGTCTCCAGAGACAGAGACTCCACCACCTCTCTGGGCAGCCTGTTCCAGGGCTCTGCCACCCTCAAAGTAAAGAAGTTCCTCCTCATGTTTAGATGGAACCTCTATGTTCAAGTTTGTGCCTGTTACCTTTTGTCCTGTCACTGGGCACCACTGAACAAAGACATCCTCTTGACACCCTCCCTTTAAATATTTATAGGCATTGATCAGATCCCCCCTCAGCCTTCTCTTCTCCAGACTAAAAAGACCCAAGTCCCTCAGCCTTTCCTCATAAGAGAGATGTTGCAGGCCCCTAATCATCTTTGTAGCCCTCTCCTGTACCCTCTCCAGCAGTTCCCTATCCTTCTTGAACTGGGAGCCCAGAACTGGACACAGTACTGCTGATGGGGCCTCCCCATGGCAGAGTAGAGGGGCAGGATAACCTCCCTACACCTGCTGGCCACACTCTTCTTGATGCACCCCAGGATGCCATTGGCACGTTGCTGGCTCATGGTCATCCTGTTGTCTCTCTCTGGGGCATCTGTAAGCAGTAAACCTTATATGAAATACTTATGTTGTCAGCACAATTTTGGCACATAATGAAGGCAAAACCCTGGATTGAGCCTTGGGGATCTGCAAGGTCTATGCAGATGCCTCCAGAACAGCCCTGCTGTCTAAGCACAACACGGGGCTGTGTGTAGACACGTTTTGTGGCCTGTGTGGTTCTGTTTTGGGTTGGTTCACTGCAAAGAGCAGAGCAATAAGGTCATTTAGCATCACACCTGGAATCCAAAATGCATATTCTTTCTGACCGCGTGGTAAGACTTAAGGGTATGAGGAACCCCTGTAACATTAACCGGATTGCAGTAGTGGAAGAAAATCAGTCTTGATTTAGCCAAAGACAGCTTAGATTTAATTTTTTCTTAATCTGCCCCCTCAAAGTCCAACCTTACAATTTATTATTTGTTGCTTCTTATTATTTGTATCCGTTTATTTCATCTTTGGCTCACAATTTCCCTGACCTCCACCCCTTAAAAACCACAGGAAGCCAAGCGTAGAACAAGCTGCGTGAGGTGGGGTAGCAAACTCGGGTTGATTTGTTGGTGTGCTGAGACAGTTATGCAATTTAGAAAGATTCTAATTAGTGCTGTGTTTAATATAAATAAACAAACCCAAGCTCTTTTCATCACTGTCCCAGTGCTCAAATTTAAATGTAGTTTTCTGTTCAGGAAGCCACAAGCAGAACTTTGCCCTGAGTTCCAAGGTGAGAAACAGGCTTTTAGACAGTTCTGTAATCAGGCAGTCATTGCAGATACTTTGAAATTCTGGTTACCTCCTGACCCAGTCTTCCCTCTTTTTTCCATTCTTTCAAAATTTCACAGTTTTCTACACATGTAGAAATGCTGCCATGATAAAATGTACCCTGATGGTGGAAGGATGCACTTTTCTATTTTATTTTTTTCATGGCTGTTTCCATCTACAGGATTGTATGAGAGATTCCCTTTAATAACAGAAGAAACTTTCTGCAGGACCAAAATTCAGACAGTAGTATTCAATCTGAATGTTTTATTGAAATAATATTCCATCCCTTGGTAAGGATGGAGTAGGAAGACCTCACACTCTTGACCACAACTGCCTTCCGTGAAAGGTAAAATAAAAAGCTATGACCTGGAGACCTGTGCCTTAAGGTGATCTCTGAACGCTAAATTAGTATTTGATTCTCCTACCAGTTTATAAAGGCACGAGGATAAGATCTTGGGAGCTCTTTATTGATCATTGTCATAATTGGGTTAAAACACTTCTTCCCTTTTCAGCACTCCTGGAATTTTAACTGAGAATCAATAGTGCTTCTTCATGTGCTCTTTCAAAGTTTCTTGGCAAATGTTACTATTTTAGAACCAGAGAGTGTGATAGTTGATTAGGCTGTTGTTTACACTGGCTACTTGCAGGAGTTCCTGCCATGTTCTGATTTGACAAATATTTAGAAATGAGCCCCCTGTTCCATAGTCTGTCCTTCCTATCTTTTCATGAAAGTAATTAGGCTTTTTGCTATGTCTGGGCCAGGGACACTTTCAAAATTTACTGGTCTAATCCTAGATAACCTCCTCAATTCAAGGTTAAATTTTTTTAATGGACAGTCTTTGTTTCATTTCAACCAATGGTTATTTTCATTCAGATAATCCCTTTCCCTTCACATCATTTACTGATTTCCATTTACTTAAATGTAGCAGGAAACACACTGTACCTTAGTTTCTGTTTCCCAAGATGGGATCGTCTGCCTTTACCTCCCATGAGAGGCTCAACGCTTCTCCAGTCATCCGTGCAGTCCTCTTCTGTTGCTCTTCCAATGTACCATACTCATGAGAAGAGCCATACTCAATATCCAGACTTTACAATACCCTTCATGGGGCACTGACATATCCCAATCCCAAAATTACTTCCAGGTGATATTTTCTAGGTTTCCATGCATTTATTTATTTATTTTTTTAAAAAAGTGTGCCATTTCAGCAGCTTAGTTATTCCTCTAGAATTACCCGTCGTGCTCATCCTCATTGCTGTAAACTGGGAATTACTCTGTTGGTAGCATGTTTTTGTTACTGGACTCTTCAGTGCAGGGTCTCCTTATGTTCCATCCAATTCAATCTTTCCTCCTGTGCTGCACAACCTCTGCAGCCGGCATGGCTCTGTGGAAACAGAAAACACTGGCTTCTGAGACTTAAGTGTATTTCTTACATGAAAATGTACACCAGGTACAGAACTCATTTCAGGGAAAACATATTTCATAATTGTCAATTATATCTTGGTTTCCCTATTAGTATATCATTACCCGGATTGTCTTGTATAGAGGAACAGGAAAAATTGAAATGGGAGAAATGCTTGCTTTATTTGCTTACAAAACTCTAGGAAAAAAGGATTAGCCTAAAGTTTTAAATCGCAGCCACCTCCTAAATCAAAAGTGTAACAGGGGTGATAATGAGCGTAAACACACTGAATAATAAAATGTTAATTTGTGTTCCCAGTTCTAGGGCTGTGATCCAAAGCTCGCTGATGTCTGTGGAAAGGCTTCCATTGATTGGAATTAGGCCTTGGCTTTTGTCCTGAATGAACACAATACCAGGGGAGAAATGTTTGGAAATAAATCACTGGGAACACAGAACTGGAAGGAACTTGCTGTGTCGGAACCCAATTCACTTGCTAATTCAGACAGTGGTGTTTTACAATGCTTCTGGTGTCCATACTTTGTCATAGTCCCTCACATGAACTAACCAAATTCCATCTTAAAAAAAAAAAAAAAAAAAAATCTTTTACCGCTGCTGCTGTAATTGGAAAGTTGTTTCTGGATCATTACTCGGATGTTTGAAACCTTCTTTAACTTCTAACCTAAACCTATTTATGCCAATTGTTTCCCCTTGTTTTACACCAACACAATCTTCTAGTCTTTATTCTACAGAGTTCTGGTTATTGTCCTGTTGTCCCGGTGATTGTGCCATCTCCTCTCAGGCTTTGCTTTGTTTTGCTAAATAAGCCAAGCGTTTTCATGTCTTATTCAGTAAATTGTTCTTTCCCTGTAGCCTTTATCTGACTTTATTCCCTGTATCTATCTGGGGTACAGGCAACAAAACCTGCATTTTTGATAAGCTGTAATAGCGCTCTCTATAATGCTGGAAATGCTTTACTGGAAATGCTTTTCCAGATACATCCAGTATTTTGGTTGCCTCCTTATGGCTGCATTTCACTGATGGCTTTTACAGGGTGACTTGCAGGATCTGGGTTCCCAGGTGAGCTACCATTTAGCACTAGAAATAGTTTTCAGTCTCGGGGGGGCAAAGCTGGACCCGTGTACTCCCAGGCTTTCAGCTGGGCTCTGTTACTCCAGTGCTCATTTCTGCCTTGGATGGTGCTCTGTTTGTCTTTGTCCTCAGCATTGGCTGTCCTAAATGATAACAATCAAGCTTGAGTAATCAGCAGTCTTAATTAGCATGTTCCTCCTTTGTGCTAATTTAGATAATTAAAAAAAGAAAAGAACTCTAGAAACTGCTGGAGGCGGTGAATGAGGGGTGATGGGAGCTGCCGTAAGGTGACTGGAAAGAACTGGGGAAAGGTGCCCAGTCGGGCAAAGGAATAGCGAGATGGAGCCCACCATGGAGAAGTGAGAACTTCTGCAGGATTGGTCAAGGCTACTCACATTGGCCAGAGACAATTGGGTCTCACAGAGACATACTTGGGATGGATAAAGACATGCCAAAATCCCAGAAATAAATGCGTCACTCATGTCTTTCTGCTTTTTGACTTTTAATTTAGGAGTAGCAACACTGCTGCTTAACTTTGAATATTCCTTCCTTTTCTTTCAAGAGTTTTCAAAGTTTTCTAAAAGTTTAAAGACTTATTTTCTAAAAGCATCTTAAAAATACTGAATCCTAAAAGTGCTTTAAAAGTCCTCAATTGAGAGGCTTATGAGTCTTGAATAATTTACCCACAAAACTTTAAAGGGAGAGAATTTGCTTAGGTCTTTAAAATGTATGATATATTTTCTTATGGATTGGAAAGACTCTGAAAGACTTTTATCCAGATAAGTACATTCAGCAGATATTAGAAGTCACAGGCAATAGCAATTAAGGCATAAGGCGTTTCCTGGGAATTAATACCAAGCTGGGAGGAGTCGGGATGGCTCAAGATGCAGCTGAGGGCCATTAACTGCAGTTGATGATTAATGACCTCTGCTGAGGTCATTATTATTATCAGCTGAAAATGTACAAAAAACTCAGATTGTATGAGTCTTTTCAAGGGGAGATGGGGTTTTGGTCGGTGCAGTAGATGTGGCCCCACTGCGGATAGACTGCCCGGTATTAATATCAAATAGAGGGCTTGATTTCCCTCCTCCCCCTGGCATTTTTAGGAGTGTTAATCAAAGCTGGATCTCTAAAGCTGTGCCAGTATCAAATTGAAAAGTAAGCAGAATAAAGTCCATAGCGCTTTAATGTTCTCCCAGTATTACATTTGGCGTCCAGATCTTAATCAGCTTTATTTAGAGATACTCCCATCTGTCCCTTTCGCTGCCTAATGAGAGTGTGTCTCAGTTATTGTCCAGAAATGTGCCCAGAACATTCCTCGTGCTCCCTGTTCTTGGACCCACGTTTGAAATCTCATCTTCCCTTTTGCTTTATGTCCCCGACCAACACGGGGGTTTTTATATTCTCTGCACACAGGGCCGGCCCATGCAAGAAAATACTGCTCTGNAGCGTGTCAGAATTGATGGAAGGACTTTGGGTTTATTTGATGATGTGGAACTCGTCCTCTGCGTGCGCACGGTTTACAGAGAAATTGCAGAGAGAGTCTGATCCTCCCTCCGGGGCTGCCAGGGTACCCCAAATGCCTCTTCATCTCTAGGTCTAGGTGTGGCACATCTCAGACCCTTCTTTTACAATGTTAAAATATCCTCCTTTGTGGCATGTGCTTCTGAACGTGGAGTTCTACAGCTAAACACTTATAAGCCTGAAGTTTGTCTTTGGAACAACCCTTTCCAAAGTTTACCCATTCCACTTACCCGATTTTTTTCCCTGCTGCTACGGGAACTCTCAAGGAACGAGTGTGTATCTGCGCTCAGTATTTAAATGGCAAAACATCCAGAAAAAACATAGCGTACAAGACAAAATGATCCTGTGGTGCTGACGTGAATGTAACCCTCTGTTAGAGTGGGCCTGACTTTGTCTGCTGACTCTGTTGTAATTCAGCACAATGTTTGCTTTTGCAGAGATGACACCGCTGTTGTCTGGCGTTTTCAGCCATACGCCCTTTTTGCCTTCGTTTCAGCCGTTATCGCAATTTTGCTCAACCTTTACGAGAAGTTCAACAGCTCCTGCTTTCTCCGTTTGAAGGCCCTTTCCCCCAAACATTTTGCAGAGCTCAGCACTTCCAGACCGGTGTTTTTCCTTGGTGTCTTTTCACGGAGCCTTTATAAGCCCACGGACACCCGCCCCCAAAGGCCACAGGCTGAAAGCTCCCGGTTAAACACTCGTCGTCACGTTCCAGATTATCCTTTGGCACAGACTGATGTGACCAAGCAGAAAGTTAACCTTCAGCATTATTTCTTTTTTGTTTGCAGGAAAAATTCGAAGGCTTGTTCCGTGCCTACGATGACTGCGTGACATTCCAGCTGTTTAAAAGCTTCAGGCGCGTGCGGATAAACTTCAGTAGTCCCAAATCAGCTGCTCGTGCCAGAATAGAGCTGCACGAAACACAGTTCAGAGGGAAGAAGTTAAAGTTGTACTTTGCACAGGTAATGAAATCTGGAAGCTACTTCTATCTCGGTGCCTAGCTTTTATAGAAATATTGCGCAGTAACACTGAATAAAAGTGATAAAGGTTTCTCCCATGCCACATCTCTCTGCTAAAAGGTTACTCAAACATTCATACGTTGCCTGAGCTGTAGCTGCCCAGTGGGGCTGCAGTAAATTTGAAGGACCACTTAGGACCCAAGTTGCTTATTCAACACATAGAAGCTTCATAGCTTAGAACTGATTTACAGCATTGGGTATTTTCTGTGGGTAACTCTCTAAGCATTAAAAAAAAAAAAAGCAGTGATGTAAACTATCAAAAGTTCATTACAAAAAATAGGGCAGGCTGAGTTACTTACTTGATTGCAACCTTGAGCCATCGTCAAGCTTCCTCCTGCCTTTTTTTGTTTCCTTACCGAATACATGTGTGAATATTCTAAAAGAAATTTATTAAACTCAAGTAAAAGGGGGAACGTAAGGGGAGAAGAATACCCCCAGCCCAGGGGCACAGGTGATTATATACCTCTGTTGGAAAGTGCCAGGTGGGGTTTCAGTTTTTCTTGGCCAAGGGGGAGAGACTCCAGATCTCCCACAGCCTGGGTGAGTACCAGGCCCCAGCCAGGACCCAGAAGGGTGAGGGAGATGGAGAAGCCAACCACCACCTCTTCTGGATGTATTTAATAAGTTGCTGTGGCCACTGTGGCTTAATGTGATACCCATAAGTGCTTATGAGCAATGTCAGTGTGCTTTGACCTGCCAGAATGGTCCTTCAGAGGTCTCAGGTTGAGGGCAGGCTCATTTGAAAGTATCAGTCAAACCTAAAAAGCTGTTAAATTTGGGGCCTCTGCAGCCTGGGGAGAACAGGAGCTGGTTTGAGCCTAAGGAGAAGCAGATCCTCAGGAGGATGGGAAACGACAGTAGTGAAAAAAACAATATGCTTAACGGGTTAGATGAGTTCAGAAGATCTTATAGTTGGATTTAAGTGTTGAAAATCTACCTCAATCCCATTTTATGTGCCTTAATCTCCTAGATCTGGCTCTAATTGTTTTTTTCTGAGAGCTTTCAAAACCTTCTGTTAAGCAGGTCTGAGAATCGTTTCACTCTGCACAATCAAGAGGTTAATTGAAACCTTGAGATAACACCAGAAACAGAAAAACGAGCATAATAGTGATTAGTCTCCATATCTAAGCTGATTTCCTGCAAAGCCATTTAGGTACCTGCACTATGCTCTCCAGTACATGCAGTCTTAAAAGAGCTTATTAGTTGTGTCCTGGGAATGAAGATGTGGAAGCAGCACAGTGTCTGGAGCAGGGTATATTTACGTGGGCCTGAGCCAGACTGAATAAGCAATTCCAGAACTGGGACTTCTGAGGAACCCTCTCAACAGTTGAGAGACCCAAACTGGCTCTTTGCAAAACCCATTCCAGTGCTGTCTCAGGCTTGCTGTCATGCAAATGCAGTTTGTTGCTTCTGGGCCCGAGCTGGCTATAAAGTGGCTCAAATGTGGCTGCAGCATAATTTATTTATCTAGAGGCTTCTTTAATATACCAGAGAAAAAGCAGGAATTAAGCTAAATAATTTAAGATGGAAATAAAATGAGAAAAAGGACTTGCAAAGGACTAAGGAACGTGATTCTTTCCTTTATCGCTTCAGCCTAAAGAACTCAGAAACCTTCCTGAAGTTACTGCTAAAGCCTTGGTGCAGGAGTTACTGGCTTCTTGTCTAATGTTTGTTTATATTTAGGCCAGTAGATAACAACAATATCTTTTCAGCCTCAAAAATCTCTGAACTAGCAGCTGTGGATACCAAACTTTTGCATTTATCCTCGCGGAACATAGACAACAGGCACAAACATTGAAGCTTTGCTCATACAACAGCCCCCCACAGTGTATTTACTGTAGAGGAACCATCTGTAAGGCTGAGATGAATTTCATCTCCAGGCCTCCTCTTGCTGAGACTGACGCCGAAACCCTGCCTGGGTGGCATTCGGTGTTAGGAGTGTATGATTTGAGTAATCATTCTCTTCACCCATCCCGTGCTAAACGATGTATTATTTGTTATCCTTTAAAGATCCAGACCTCCGAGACAGATGGAGACAAGCTTCACTTGGCACCGCCGCAGCCCGCGAAACAGTTCCTCATCTCGCCTCCAGCCTCCCCACCTGTAGGGTGGCAGCCGATAGATGACGCCACCCCCGTCATCAACTACGACCTCCTCTATGCAGTTTCGAAGCTCGGACCAGGTAAGCTCGTGGTCCCCCCTGTGAAAACGGGTCAGGAAAAGCAGAGGAGAAATAGCAGCGCAGATAAATCACTGCAGAGGACGTTGGCGTGAAGCCTGTAAGTTGCATTAAGGCTTTGGATCTAAGTCGATGCATTTCAGCTGGTCCTTTGCTGGAGAA
The DNA here is from genome assembly GCA_033628505.1 of Tringa tobata. Lineage (NCBI taxonomy): Eukaryota > Metazoa > Chordata > Aves > Charadriiformes > Scolopacidae > Tringa > Tringa tobata. The sequence goes on along the minus strand of JAHREE010000422.1, from coordinate 2,267,622 downwards.
TGAGTTTTACCACGTGGATGTATGGAATTGTATCACATCTGCGGCTCGTGAGCGCTCTCTGACTGAATGGTGGATCAAAGCCTGTGTACACAATTTCTTGTGCTTGGGTTTGTGCTTAGATGAGACGACTGGTGGCTTGTGTAGGAGTGGACAAATGCTTCTTCGTGAACTTTATGAGTTTTTGCTTTAAATCACATCAGCTCCCTACTGCATTCCAAGATGGAGAATATCGAACGTTTCGGCATCTCTGGGTCTCCACCCGAGTGGGGAACCTCTCACGTTAGCTCTGTCTCAACAAACTTGTTACTGTTCCCCAACCCTGGCAGGATTGCTCTGTTGGGACTGCCCATTTATTTTCTGTTTAAAGCTGTTGTATGCAGAAGGAACGGGATAAGTTGTAGCCTCTATTGACATAGGACAGATGTCAGTGGATAATGCAGATAGACTTTCTTCTGCCTTCCCACCTTCAGCTAATGCCAGGAATTGAAGTGAGCTGGGAATAGCTGTTAAAGCATCTTCTTCTAAAATTGTCAAGGTTCCAGTTTCAGGTCTAAGCAGTATCATTGAGAAATTTTAGTCTAATTTACATTTGTAAAACCACAAGAAAAAATAGCTAGTTAAAGTGTTTTCGTATTAAAATAAAACATTTCAGTTCCAATCTAATAACAATTTGGGGGGGCGAGTTCATGAAAATTTATCAGAGTTTATTTTTGAAATTCATGTGGGATGAGAGAATTGTTTTCTCCCCAGCTCTACTGACGATGCTGCTTTCTTGTTCTGAGCTTCCAATTGCAGATAAAATTCCATTTTATCACTGGGGCTTTTGTGTAACTGCCCCAGAGTAACCCAGAGCTGAAGCGCGTGGGGTGCAGGAAGAGATGTTTCGTGATTCACAAGGTTTGCAGGATCATCTCATCTCATTTTTCACATGGGATCTCTTGCAGGGGGGAAATACAGATCAGGCAAAGACCAGAGATTCCTGTGTTTTATTCCCCTTCAGCAGGAAAGCCCATAGAAAAGGGCTGTCAGGTGTAATACTCGGTGCTATATTGCATATTATTATTTTCAGAATTGATGCTTTGCTTCTAAACTGCTGAATAAAAGAAAAAAAAAACCCTCCTTTTTTTTTTCTTTTTCCTTTGATGCAGCAGTGTTATAAATGGAAACATGTAAACGAATTCCCTAGCTCGCTGGGTAATAAATCAATTCCTGTTCTAGAGCAGTGGAATGTGAAATATCACTCTTTGTCCCACGCTCTGGGACAGCTCTGCGTGAAGGTCATATTCACCCGTGTTTAAGGAGCCTGCAGGGAGCGATATGAAAAGCCATTGTGTGCTCTCTTCTTTCTATTTTTAGCGCTTGTTAGGAGAGATCAATTTTAGTTAACTGCAGTGGCGGGTTTAAAATAGCGTTGCAGCTCTCGGCTGTGCATTTACTATGTTTAGAATTTCATTGAAAAACAAATCCCACCAAAAAGCCACTTCTGGGTGTCACGTCAGTAAGCCGTGCTGCTGTACACCCAATAACACTCTTAGCCTCGGCTACATTAGATATTTTTTTTTCATTCAAAAAAAGCCATAAAAATATAAGCATGGCTTTGGCAGCTGTCAAAAAATACTCACTGGCACCGTTGTTTACAGAACTCTGAATGTTAGAGCCTGACTCCTGTGTCGGTAACTTGTGAGGAGTCTTTGCTGTACCAAACACACTGATTCGCTAAGATCAATATCTAAGGACCAGGAAAACTCATTTGAGAATGTAAATAGTGAGCAGTTTCTTTGTCTGTCCTCTGTACGAGGTGAATTTTACCAACCTGAGAGGCTGAGGGACTTGGGTCTTTTTAGTCTGGAGAGGAGAAGGCTGAGGGGGGATCTGATCAATGCTTATAAATACTTAAAGGCAGGGTGTCAAGAGGAAGGGGCCAGTCTTTTTTCAGTGGTGCCCAGGGACAGGACAAGAGGTAACGGGCACAAACTTGAACATAAGAAGTTCCATCTAAACATGAGGAGGAACTTCTTTACTTTGAGGCTGGCAGAGCCCTGGAACAGGCTGCCCAGGGAGGTGGTGGAGTCTCCTCCTCTGGAGACATTCAAACCCACCTGGACACGTTCCTGTGCAACCTCCTCTGGGTGGACCTGATTTGGCAGGGGGTTAGACTGGATGATCTCCAGAGGTCCTTTCCAGCCTCCTCTCATTCTGTGGTTCTATGATTCCGTAACCTGCTTCGCTGGGAATGTGTGACGCAGCACTTTGACACAGACCCACGCTGCTTTCCTGCTCCGTGAACACAGGTCACCTCCTGTCAATCATCATAGACACAAAATTAAACATTAAAACTGTCTCTGGGAGCAGAGGCTGGGAGACTCTCTCCAGAATAAAATGAGCAGGCCAGAAGATAGTTAACAGCTTTGCTACGTGTTGTCTTTTTCCAAGCTCAGTTTTGGGACAGGTTTGGGTTTTTTTTGGAGCCTCCTGGCTGCAGCGGTGACTGTCACCCAGCTCAGAGGTCTGACAGGAGAGATTTCTTTTTGCTGTGCACGGCAAGAAGCTGGCTTTGGGTCCTTCAGCTTGAAATTGAAATCGGTGCGGGTGCATTTACTTCTTAGAGAAGACCATGGCATATTTAATTAAGTTTCTGGTTGATTGATGTATACTCTCACTTTCTGCAGATTGCAGAAATGGAGCTTTGAATGAGGCAGGAGCAGAACGCCATAGACCGGTCACAGAGCCAGGAGCTGGGACTGGGCCTGGTTCCGACCACCAGCCTGCCATTTTATCAATATATTGCAAAAAAAAAAAAAAAAGAAGGGTGATCATTAATCTTTTTGATCAAAAACACTTCTGCTGTCAAGAGAACTTCCAGTAGTTTCAAATACTGATGAAGATACACAGGCATGGGGCTGAACAAGGGTGATGGTTTGCTGTTTCCCTGCCAGGCTCAGGTTGTGTCTCTGCCTGGCCTGACTTGGACCTGACCTTCCTACAGGAACGCTGGCAACCTACCAACCTCTTGTCCGCTCTAGGCCCTTGTGTCTTCTCCATAACATTTTCTAAGGTCTTAGTTTCATCCCACTGAGGAATACAGGCAATAATTTTATATGAGAGATGTTTGTAAGGGGCAGGGGGGGAATCTCTGTGTCTCAGCTCCGTGTATACAGCAGAGCTGCTCCTCTCACAGCAGAGGCAGCTCCGTTTGCTCTGCCATTTACTAGTGGGACCAGTGATGGGGACCATCACCACCTTCCTGGCGCTAGAGTAAGTCCTTATTTTCTGGAAAACAGTCTTACCCTCTCCCTGTCCGTTCCCCAACCTGCGTATTTCTTCTCTCATTGCCTCTTTCAAACCTGTTACCCCGATTTCTTCTCAACGCTGTCCTCTACCCCCTCACTTTCTAACTGCTCTCTCCAGAGCGCCTTTCCCCACGATCCCTGGTGCTGCCCTGGCATCCCCTTCCCAATCTCAACCCTGCCTGTTAGACGTGGTGCTGAGGGATATGGTGTAGGGGAGGACTTTGTAGAGTAGGGTAGATGGTTGGACACGATGATCCCAAGGGTCTCTTCCAACCTAGATGATTCTGTGATTCAATCCAAACTTCTTCTGGTACAACTTGAGGCCATTTCCTCTTGTCCTGTCGCCTGTTGCTTGGGAGAAGAGACCGACCCCCCCTGGCTACACCCCACTTTCAGGGAGTTGGAGAGAGGGATAAGGTCTCCCCTCAGCCTCCTCTTCTCCAGGCTGAACACCCCCAGCTCCCTCAGCCTCTCCTCACAAGACTTGTGCTCCAGACCCCTCACCAGCTCCGTTGCCCTTCTCTGGACACACTCCAGCACCTCGATGTCTTTTTTTGTAGTAAGGGGCCCAGAACTGGACACAGCACTCGAGGTGGGGCCTCACCAGTGCCCAGTACAGGGGGACGGTCACCTCCCGAGTCCTACTCACCATGTTGTTCCTGATACAGGCCAGGATGCTGTTGGCCTTCTTGGCCACCTGGGCCAACATAAACACACACTGGAACAAAGGACCACCATTTGCACCAATAATTTGCACCAAATCGTTTGTAAAGCAAAAACGGAGGGGAGTTTTTATGATGCTAATGACATGTTTAAGGTGGAACAGACAGCTCTGAACCCATTAACCTTTGATCATAAGTCAGAATCAGGGATGAGGTAGCAGCACGGTATCATTAACATTTCTTCATTATCAATTAAGTGTATGATCATACTCTTCACTGGACAAAAGAGACTTATTAGACAAGAGATGCAGCATCAATGGAAGGTCATAGCACTGATTTACAAAGGGATAGAAAACCACAAGTTATTAGTTTTAATTCTGAATTATCGTTAAGTTGCTTTTGTGCTGTTCCTGTGGTCATCTTTCTTGCGTCACCTGAGGCTGTGGGTTTGCTTGTGGTTAATGTGGTCACAGAAGAGTTTGTTGAGTGACATAAAAACAGCTGAGCCCTTGTTGAATGGTGAAACTCCAAATTCCTATTTTTTTCTGATGCAAAGCAAACGACTAGGGGAACATTGCTGCTATTTTCATGGAACATTTTCTGACGAATGGATAAGGTGGAGGTGCCACAGCTTAATGCTTCCCTGTGTTATATCCTGAAGGCAGAATTTAGATGTTCAAGCATATTTGATAAATTTGGTGATATTCTTCCGAGTAAATTTATGTGAGTTTCCACTGTTATCTCAGCTTACGTGAATGTTTAAAGAACTTAATAATAAGGGATAGTGATAGCCCAAAGACTGCTGGAGGAGAAAGACGCCTCTCCCCAGGAATCCTTTGGCTCAACCTGTAAGAGGTCTCCGGGAAAGTGGGAGGAGCAGGAGTTGATGGGACAACGTAGGGAACACACAGGAGGCAGCATCAGAGGCAGGTGAATGAGATAATTGCACAAATGCTGGACTGGTATTAAGTCCAGAAGCTGGTGAGTCTTGATTATGGAAACTCGACTTGTTATTCTTAGCTTGGGCCAACCTTTGTCTTGTAAACAGAACTAGATTGCGGTGATTCAACCGTTACTTGCTGTGGATTTAGCTCAATTTTTATTCTTTTTTAGGTGTTTTTTAAGAGGCAAGAAAAAAAAAAACATTTAAAGCAGAAGGGAAGGTGTAATCTGGCTGAATCTACTGGGTTTTAATTTTGTACTTATCACCTTAGTATTTTTCCCCAACCAACAGTTTTGTTCAGGAACAAGATCCAGCTGCATAAAGCCTCAGTTACTGCTGGGCTGTTCCTAGCTCAGCCAGAAAGAGGTTTTCTGCAGTTCGAGCCACAGTTCTGCAGGCATGAATAATCGTGAGTGCAGAACTGAGTCTGCAGCTCATCTGTGCTCAGAAATAACTCTGTGCCTTAAAAACCTGATTTCTGAGTGCCTCACGTTTTGATTTGCGAAGTGACATTAATTGCCGCCGCGGTTACTTGTGCCAGAGGCATCCGATTCCTCCTTGTGTCTGTACTCGCTTCCACCGTTCTTTTTCAGGGGAAAAGAGTCCTTCTGGGAAGGATTTTGAACGGTAAAAGAATGTGGCATTTGAACTGGGATTATTACCTTTCAAGAGGGCAGCGAACGTGATTTACTCGGGGGTGCTGCTGGTGCAGGAGGAGCGGTCCCGGCGCTGCCTGCCCTCAGCTCCGCGGCGCTGACAGTGACCGATGTGGCCTTCGGTGCCGGTTGGCAGCATTGACGTCAGCCCAGAGCTGAGAAATTAGCTGAAGCCCGCAGGGAAAAAAGAGGCAAAGAAAAACCATATAATTTCCTCAATGCAGCACAACCAAGCTATTTCTCCTTTTATATTCCAGCCTATCAGCAGGACCTGTAATGCTTTGCTCGATTTGGACTCAGAGGAAAGGTTGCCAAAAATAGAGCAGTTAAATGTCAACATTAATGGCATCACAGCAGTAAAATATTTCTCACAGCAAGATGCCTGACTTATAGCTGTTATTCACGAGTTGCCTCCTATTTTTTAGGCAAAAATGCAGCACGTCCTCTAGTCCCAAGCCACCTGGTTGTATTTGGACCAAGAATTTGTCAGCACAGATAGGACGTGATGTCAGGCCCAGAACTGCGTGTGCCAATGCAGCCCCTTCCTCTCGTGAATTACCCTGCTGCAAAGTTGCTAATAAATAAAAATCCACATTAGTAAAGGGAGCAAACTGCAAGTGCTTTGAGGTAGGGACTGCCCTTTCACTGTCATCATACACCGCCTATCCCTGACGGGTTCTGCCCACGATGCTTTTAGGAGCTGCTGCACCACGAGTAGAGGTCGGCGAGGTATGTTGGGACCTCACCTCCCTCCTCTCAGAGTATTTTGCAGGAAATAGGCAGTGGTTCTGGAGCAATCTTACAGAAAAGAAAATCAAAGCTCTCAGGTGTGCGTGTGCTCAGTGTAAGCCCATTTTAATTTAACTGTGGCTTGTGGTTCTTCACAGAATCACAGAATCTTCTAGGTTGGAAGGGACCTTAAAGATCATCTTGCCCAACCGTCAACCGTTGGAGATGAGAGCGATGACAAAGATTCCAGAGTGGGACAGAGCATTATCTGGAATAGTTTCTAGTCTCGAGTGCCGCTAATGGGTGTTTGTCACTTCTGAAAGACCAAGTCATTCTGTCAGAAGTGTCACCATGGGGACTTTTTCTCTCTACAATCTGAAATGAATTCATTGTAATTTAATATCCAATACCTGCTTACATCCTGCTTACAATCCAAAACATGTGTAGTGCCAACAGAATGAATGCAGGACTGTTGGGTTGGAAGAGACCTTAATGGTCATCGAGTTCCAACCCCCCTGCCATGGGCAGGGACACCTCCCACCAGACCAGGTTGCTCAAAGCCCCATCCAGCCTGGCCTTGAACACCTCCAGGGATGGGGCAGCCACAGCTTCTCTGGGCAACCTGTTCCAGTGTCTCACCACTCTCTTAGGGAAGAATTTCTTCCTGATACCTAATCTAAATCTCCCCTCTTTCAGTTTAAAACCATTACCCCTTGTGCTATTGCTACACTCCCTCATAAGAAGTCCCTCTCCAGCTCTCCTGTAGCCCCTTCAGATATAGGTAGGCTGCTATAAGGTCTCCCCAGAGCTTTCTCTTCTCCAGGCTGAACAACCCCAACTCTCTCAGCCTGTCCTCATAGGTGAGGTGCTCCAGCCCTCTGAGCATCTTTGTGGCTCTGGGCCTGATCCTGATTTTCCTTTGTTTTCTTGTGGACCCTTGCAGGTAACCACCTAAGCCCTGCTCATCTTGGTGGAGACTTAAATAAGGAATGTGCCTAGTTGGAGAATGGAATGTACCGTTGAAACGCTTCCCTGCTAGTGAGCATTTCTAGGCCATGCTCTGTAATCTCATCAGTAGAGGCAGAATTTGTTACAGTCCCAGCTAAAGAGATTTTGAGTCTCAAAAATCTGTCTGGAGCAGATAAATGTATTTTTATTTTTTATTTCTGGAGCAATTGGACCAAGTGTTGATGTCTGTCTGGAGGTGACAAGTTGCAGAATCTAGTGGACTTCAAATGGGACTGGAGCCACCCTAGACTGAAAGAAAACAAACAGACCAAATAGCCCCAGCCCAAGAGGTGGGACATGACTTCAGACCAGATGTTTGATAGGTTGGGTTCCAGTCCCTCTTCTTAACCATGAACTTCTGTGTTGTCTCTCCTCTTTGTACTCTTCTTGTCTTTGTTTTTCTAGTGCTGCTGGCCACTGATTTTGGTGCGAAACACCATTATAATGTATTTTATTGTGCTTTACAAACCAACAATCGCTGTCCCCAGGGACAGGATCCCCAGAATCTGTAGTGGCAGCCGATGGAGGCTGCCCATGCTTGACCTCACCTGTGTTTAGGACCAGGACACACTTAACTGACCGCTCCAGGTGGAGGAATATTCTGCAGTCCAAGAGCACCATGGTCAGACGATCATCCTTTGATCTATTTTATTATTTTTTTTTCTGCTTCCAGGAGAGAAATACGAGCTGCACGCGGGGACGGAGTCCACTCCCAGCGTGGTAGTGCACGTCTGCGACAGCGACATGGAAGAAGACGAGGACCCAAAGAATTCTCCAAAGCCAAAAATCATTCAAACCCGGCGCCCTGGTCTGCCCCCTCCCGTATCTAACTGAGCCTCTCCGGCAGAAGCAGCACTTCTCTCCTCCAGCACAGCTCTTGGTTTTTTTGTTTGCTTTGTTTTGTTGAAAGGCAGCCATCGCCTTTTGAGTACCAGGACATTAAACTCCTTGAAATCCCTTCACAGTAATCAAGCCTATGTAATTAAAGGGCTAGGAAAAAAAAAAAAAAAAGATCTTTGTATATGTAACCATATCACACACCAACTGATAGATTTTTCTGGAAAGGACAAAACAAGGCTGAAGAAACAAGGGAGGGTTTCAGCCTGAGGATTTTTTCACAGCTGTAATTTGCGTGCTGAGACGTTGCTACCAGAGAGGTCGTTCAGGGTGGGGAATTAGGCCGAGGTCAGGCTTGATATTCAAACTCCCACAATATTTGCTGGTGCCCTTCATCAAGCAGCCAGCTCCTCTGCCCTCTTCAGCTCCCTAGCAGATCTTCATCTTTTCCTTTTCTTTTTGGATTTTTTAAGTGGGGGGCGTGTGTTGTTTTCACTCTGCTAGCAGCTTGGTGGCCTTTTTGTCCCCCTGGCGTTTTCTTTAAGGAATACTATCTTTGCAACAGATAGAAACAGCAGAAAAACACCCTTTTCCACCAGCAGCTGTAGAGTACACTGGTCCTTACTGGTGACCAGGGCGTGAGACAGAGCTCTCTGGGCTGAGGGCAGAGGCAGCAGATTGCTGGAGGGTCTGGTGTCTCAGTCTTTGTCTCTGAGGAGGAGGGAGCCAGAATATCAGTAGAAACTGTAATTTTATCTTCCGTAAAGGTGTGAGTGGTGCTTTCTCTGAGCCGGAGGAGGAAAGAGAAGAGAAGAGAACTGACTGCTCGTTTCAGCTGGGATTCATTGCTCTCTGCCGTAGCTGTAAGTTCTAGCGATGGTGCAGGCTGAAGGCTCTCTAGTGGTGTGTTGAATAGCCCTGAAACTCTTAGTAATTACTTGTACATCCCGAATATTCACACCTTTTCCCTCCCCGCTTCCTGTGCTTTGAAGCCCTTTTTTGAGCTGTACACAGTTTGGGTTTGTGGAGGTGAGGAGAGGTTAGCTGGTATTCTTTTGTTTTGTTTTTTTTTTCTTTTTCATTTTTTTTTTTTAGGCCAAAGAAAACAGGACCATAATTACACACTTGAAATTAGACTGCATGCAACCGAATCCCCTTTTTTCACTCTGTCCTGCATGTTTCTTTCACTTGCAATGTATACTGGGTTACAAGGATTGTTCTGTGTTGTCATCGTGGCTGAGAGCAGACAGATACTGGATTCCCTGTCTGGCAGACCTGCCGTGATGATTTTTTTCTTATTTTTTATTTTAAATGCCTACTTGTCATTTTGAGAACATATTTTCTAGACATTTGAGCTCAGATTTTGCATATATTTAAGCATGCGCTTAATTTATGCACATGAGTAGTTCCACTGAAATTAATACTGCAGAAAACCGAGCATATGTGTAAGATACGGTGGGATTTTTAAGCTAATTAGCTGCAGCTGTACTCCCAAAAGTGACTATAAAATGGCACGGTGAGATTCCAGAGTTCAAAATCCTTTACAAGTTTTAAAATAAGTAAATACGTCTTGGAAGCTCGTTCTAGGATCTGAAAAGTCAGCTTAGGTTCCGTAATCAAAAGTTTTGTCATAAAAAACCTTAACGATCTGGTTTCTGAGGGAGGGTTCCGTTCCACCCTGCATTCGCGGTGAGGCTACAGGCTTCAGCAGAGACAAGTCCCCCCTGCCCTGGGCTGTGGACTCTGCGGTAGCTTTGTCCATGAAGACGGGAGGTTCCAGTCTCAACGTGAGGATGTTCTGAGAATTGAGGACCTGGCATTCTCATAGAGCTCATTCCCTGACCACCACAGCCCCCTGGTGAGATTTCCCTGGTGAGATGTAGCGCTTTTCTTAGCATCTGTCTGTAAGGTGATACTTGTTCCTGCGTTACGGGCATGGTCGTGCACGTGTGACACCCATAGAAGCACATTAAATACAGCAGAGTCTGAAAAAAACCCGAGGCTTTCGTATCCTCACAGTATCTGCGTAAAGCTGTCTTAAAGTAACTCCTTAGAGGTTTCACTTCGATTATTTTTTCAGTGATGCATTTAGAATCGGTTTAAATAAATAGTCACTCGCTGCCCTAGGACTATAACCTGATGCTCCTGTTGAAAACAGTTACAGAGCACCTACAGTGTTTCAGGAGTGACACCACAGTCTTTTTTGAGAACATGTAGAACACTTAGGTCCATGGGGTTTAGCCCAGTATAAACAGGGAGATTAAGGTTTAAACGCCTAAGATTTTTTTGGTGATACCTGCTGTAGGGAAGAAATGACTGGCCGCATCCTCAGCTGATGTAAGCCATCAGAGATATGTCCAATCAAAGCTGATACTCTGGATTTTTTTACATGCAGAAGTGTTGGAGGCCGAGTCTAGTCCTTGTACCCACGTACTCAAACTTTGAAGGGACTTGGTTCTGAACTAGGGACTTTGGCCTCGAATGACGGAAAACTCTACTGCAAATTAAAGAACATTAAATGTTCTTTCCCCAAAGTGCATTTTCATACAGATTTAAAACCAGGCCCCATTCAACAACTGCTCTTTGTCTTTGGACCAGGAGGGAGTGGAACACGGCTCATTGGTTACGGCGCAGAAATAGAAACACGGCTACAAAGCCCCTTGTAACTATGGGCAAAGCTTATGTATCACCTTTATATGCTAAAATGTGGTCATCGTAGAAAAATGCTTCAGGCGTTACTGAATAATGTCCCCATCATAAAAGCATTTGTGACTCTCTTAAGAGAACCTGGTATTTTGCTAAAGGCTGGTTCTTGCCTGGCAATGGAAGAAAGGCTTTTCAAAACCTGCTGGCCATCTGGAAGAGTGACTGTCCCATTTACTGCAGCAGCTCAGAGGGAGAACCCCTGCTTACTTCAGCGGGAGTTTTCTGAGCTCAGTCCTTTTCTGTGAGCTCAGTCCCTCTGACTTGCCCTGTTCACAGGTGTCCCCAGTGCTAGAGTGGGGTCTCTCGCGTTGTAAGAGTATAAATAAGAGTGAAATCTCTGTGTTCCGTTACAGCTCCCGATGCACAGTGACACAGATGACATCCTTTTAATTTCTTTTCCAAGGCAGGAGCTGGTGGCGATGCCCTGGGGCCCTCTGCCGAGTGCACCCTGCTCCTGCTGCAGGTTGGAAATGAAAGGAGGAAATGAGGGGAGGGCGGTCGCTGTTTCTGTCACCTGCTGCCCACTTGTCCTTTCTGACCTCTTCAGATACGAAATCAAAATTATAATGACTTCCTAAGTACAGTTAAGAGCATGAAAACATTTACAATGCACAGAGAAAGGGTATTGTGGAATCTGCTGTTTTGGAACAAAAGAACAAAGAATTTCTGTGCCCTTGATTTTTGTAATTAAGACAAGGTGGTACAGACTCCCCCCTCCCTAACATATACATACACTTTGTTTTCAGCAAGAAAACATGGCAAGAGCATCCTTCCCTCAACCGTAACAAGACTGCAGACATAGGTATTGTGAAGTGCTTTATGTTATAAAAATGTGCCCCATGGATAAATTATCACTTATCTGATCCTAAATGAGGTGGGAGGGGTGGGTTGGTTTAATTTGGGTCTTTTTACCCCCTCCCTCCCATTCAGCAACAGCGAAAAAGCTTGCTGCAAAAAGCCAGACTGTTCTTTGTACAGAGGAAAGGACCGAACCGTCTCGCAAGACTTGGTTCTAGCAGCACGTCTGAGCACTGTGACAGGTTACCTTAGCCTTTCCATTATATTGTACATACTTTTGAGATATTCTATTTAGTCATATTTTATAGGAGCATTAGCTATCTGCTAATTAATCACTTTTACACTTGTATAATTCAGAGCTTAGTTTAAAAAAATAAATACGGCAAACAATATTTTTGTGTTGCACTTGCGTTAGCATTTTGAAAAGCAACATTTAAAGAGTGAAACTGTATTAATAAACTGATCAGCGTGGTACGTACCACAGCGCTCTACCACTGGTAGAACTGAAAATTCTTGACTGTGTGACATAGGCCGAACTGTTTCAGTAGAAATTAGGGGGGGGGAAAATCACCCCGTTAGTGGCAGGATTATGCCATGTCCCATTTTGAACTGCTGCAGTGCTGTGGAGTCCTGTGGACTCGTGCTGGTTTGCTGTGGGTTTGGTCAGGTGTGTGTAAAACCAGCGTACAGCGCAATCCCGCCGCAGCGAAAGCACCTCCCCGGCAGCTGGTCCTTACTCTGCTTTTACAACAGGCAGTGAATAGGGGGGGCTGAGTGCTTGAATAAGGGACATGGCATCCAGCTCCCACCCAAGCTGGGGGAAAAAGTTCTATTAATTATTACAAAAACTGAAACTAATTGTAGTGTCTTGCATCAATTTGTGTCAGATCTTGCAAAGGACTGGAATCCAGAAATTGGTTTGCTCATTAACTATCTTGTGAAATTCTTGTATTTGATCACTAAGTCTGCATTTGGAATTGGTTTTTGTTTTTTTTGGGGGGTGCCTGGCATAAAAGACTCGGTTTCTGAAAGGATTATTGTTCTTGATTGTAAAAATTAGATCCACTTAAGAAGTCTCGTTGGAAATGTAAGCTCTGAGCTTACCGTACTGCAAAGACAGGCTTTAACCTCTGTGTTTTGATTAGAAAAAGCAGTAAGTGTCATCTTCTGACAGAGTACTATAGAGGTGAAATGCACTATAGGAGGCCTGAGTTACTCTTCACTGTTGAGCAGAAGTGAGCTTTCCCCAACCACAGTCAGGTTCCTTACCTGATCTGACTGAAATGTGGCACCACCTCCACATTTGGGAGGGAAGATTGTGGCTCTTCCCTCTTGCTTGGCATGGGCACAGCTCCTGGAAATAAGCTTCGAGGCTTCCGTGGTAAATGGCAGGGAGCTGTGTGTCCCAGAGGATCTCAAACCGGTCTCTGGCTGAGGACATGGCTGTCTCTGTGTGTGTAACTTCAGTGCGCGCTTAATTTGCACACACAAATAGGGAATATTCATTTATACTGGGCATTTCTGTGCAAGTGATAACATATAACCCATGGTTACTTACAGCTAAGTCTCTCTATACTTTATTACTGATCATCTGGCTATTGCCGTTCCTTGGGCAGCCTCATTTTTTGCCCTAAAGAGTTACAACGAAATCAAGAGAGACGGCGATTGAAGAAGGACGAGTTGGAAAGTGCAGAGCAGACTCCAGCTGGGTCTGTAGTCACCAGCTCACTGATGGTCGCCCCAGCTTCTTAGAGCGGATCCAGCAACTCGCAGGGGTTGGGGTCCTTCCATATTTTACTGCCCGGTGATGAGATCTGCAGTCAGTTTGGTGCCGTTTACAGACAGACTTCTGGAACCGCTTGCTTGAAGTGAAGGCAGTGCCTGTCACGGACCTGAGGAGCTGGAACAAGCTTTCTATGGGAGAGGGGATTTAAGTAGGTTATTGGGGATAGCCCGAGTAAAGTTAGTGCTTTCAGATCACAGCCTCTAAAGAACCTTTACTAAATTCATTTTCGTTCCTTCTTTAGTGGTAAATATTTTACCACTAAACATTTAGCCACTCAAGACTTTCTCTCACATACTAGTAGGAATTTAAGACCTTTGCATTTCCTTGATTTCCCTCTGCCTAAGGAATCCTATTTAGTTGTTTTACCAAAAAAGCAAAACCAGGTACAGATTAAGAGTCCCAGACAGCCCCTTGGTCAAACTCATCCTCATGTGATGCTCTTGAATAACTAGTTATACTAGCAAAAAAACCCCACCAAACTCCAAAACCAAGCACTACTTTTCCTGTTTTAGCTCATTTTCTAGGGGGAGTACAGCAGCTTTCAAATATTCTCGGCTCCTCTTAAAAGGAGATGTTTTTTCTAACGTGAGCTGTGCTCTTTTTTTAAATACATGTAGACTGTGGCATTGAGGGGTTCAATGGCCAGGAAGTGTTGTAAAAGCTCTTTCCCACAGGTCTATTTGAAGCCTGGAGTGTATTTGCTTTGGCTTGGAGGGGAGCTCGCACTGCTAGAGGTAGAGCAGCAGCAGCGATCCCCAGGGAAGGGCAAGAACCTCCACTGCAGAGATGCTCCAAAGCATTAGAAAAAAAATAAAAAGCAACCTTAATTCGTCTCTTTTGTCAGTTTGTTCAGTCGCTACACAGAGATTCTGGGGCTACAGAGTCAGGGGCTTCCTCACTCACCCAAGTAAGAGTGTCCTGCAAGAAGAATTAAACTTCTCTTATTATTATACACCGGAAAATCAGCCTTGTTTTAACAAATTATTGTAATCGATCATTTATCTAGTAGGAGAAAGTTGTGTCTACGTTAGTGTCACACAGATGTGTTCTCTTCACTATTCGGTTTATGAAGGTAAACGTTCTGAATCCATTTTAGAGCAGAGTTCATGTTCAGAAACTTCTGAAAGAAATGCCATTTGTAACGACTGACGGATCCTTAAGTGTCAACCTGGCAAGTTGTCCTACTGTGGGTAGCTGCAGAAATATTTCATGTATGTTGTTGTAGATTTAAAGAACATTACTCATGTTTTCATTCGAGTGTCTGCATTTCTGACACAGATGTGACATATCTGTATATATTATAAATCAATACTATTTTTAACCACATATTTTGTACAAATATTCACATTAGCTCTGTACTTCAGTGAAAATCTATTACGGTATTAAACATTTTGGTGGAATTAGCAAACTCCTTGTCCGTGCTCTGTTTTCGTTTTATAACAGTTTTAGGACCTGAGCCATTTCTTACATCCAAGATAAATATTAGCATTTCCAGCTATGTAGAACAGTGCCTTAAATCCATATACACCTGTACCCTCTAGTGACCAGTTCCAGCCACTGCAGAAGCGTGCAGTTCCCCAGATCTCTGGATCTCAGTGAGTAGAGGCTGAAGTCCCAGCTGAACCAACAATAAAGGTGAGTACTCTTTTTCCTAGTTAATCACATGATGAACTTCGTGCTCCAGGTGTGGCCTCGTTCAGTTTGCTGTGTACAAAAGCCACATCCACACAGCTTCTCGTCCAGCTTCTACCAATGGCAGCAGCAATATGTATTTCCTGTTTTGTACAAGTCTCAGTCTTGTATCTCTAACAGAATTAATGACGGGGGGGGGGGGGGAGGAAATATTAAGAAAACAACTAAGAGAGCCTTGTCTCCTTACTACAATTCTTAGAGCTGGGGTGAGGAGGAGGAAGATATCACCCTTACTTAAAAAATTTAGATATGATGACCAGACTTCGCCATTGCTCTGGGCTTGAGTGAGTAATGGAAGCATGGAATTGTTGGAGTTGGAAGGCACCTCTAGAGCTCATCTAGTCCAACTCCTCTGCTGAAGCAGGGTTGCCCAGAGCACATCACTCAGGACTGCATCCAGGTGGGTCTTGAAGATCTCCAGAGAAGGGGACTCCACACCCTCCCTGGGCAGCCTGTTCCAGGGCTCTGGTACCCACACCGGAAAGAAGTTTTTCCTCATATTTGAATGGAACTTCCTATAATCCAGCTTGTGCCCGTTGCCCCTCGTCCTGTCACTGGAAACCACTGAAAAGAGTTTGGCCCCAGCCTCCTTGAACCCACCCTTTGCTAATAAGGTCTCCTCTCAGCCTTCTCTTCTCCAGGCTAAAGAGTCCCAGCTCTCTCAGCCTTTCCTCATAAGGGAGGTGCTCTAATCCCTTAATCATCTTTGTAGCCCTCTGCTGTACCCTCTCCAGGAGTTCCCTGTCGTTCTCGAACTGGGGAACCCAGAACTGGACCCAGTGCTCCAGATGGGGCCTCACCAGGGCAGAGTAGAGGGGGACGATGACCTCCCTACACCTGCTGGATGAGTCCCTCACAGCACAAGCCCAGCCAGCTCAGAGATCTCCAGCTCAGGAAGCCAAGCTGTAACTTCACACAAAAAGGAGAGGACAGAACCAGAACCTTCCCGGGCTTACAGCCTGTACACAGGTTGATGGTTGGACTCGATGATCTTAAAGGTTCCTTCCAACCCAGATGATTCTAAGAGTCTATAATTTAAACTGAAGAAGCACTTGCCGATAGCCAAAAAGTGAATTTTGCTCCTTACCTTTAGTCAGGTCAAAGCCCAGCCAGCCCAGCCCCTGCCTCATTTCTCACTTATTTAATGCAATTTCGCCACACGCACTGACACCCTTTACAACTCGCCCGTCCTCAGGCCCGCACAACCGCCCCACCGGTAACCCGGCGCTCTCGCCAAGCCGCTCCGCTCATCGAGGCGGCAGATAAAACGCCGGGAGCTGTCTCCGGGGCAACCCGGGAAGCGTTACCCCCCTCCCACACTG